>SJOL01012685.1:113007-279681 GCA_004794785.1 Opisthorchis felineus | reverse complement strand
GCCGTCAGTGGTACTGACCCAGCATCTTTTGCTAGCCTTGCTCAACACCCTACATAAGCCCAACACGCGTAAACGTTCATTTGGCTTTGAAGTGACAGCACGTTCGCTGCTAACGTCGATTTCGCACCATATCCTGAAGACTGTACAACTACGTGTAAAATGATTTACAGAGGCCATAGCCAGGAAGGCGCGAATATCTCACAAGAGCCTGTTTGGCTGCGACCGGTTTCGTTTCGTGCAGTTCGTCGTGAGTTATTCGCAGCAACATTTTGACCAGCTGATGCTTGGAGTGAAAAACAACCAATTCCCATGGTAGACAGTGGTTAGACAGCGTAGGGTGCCTCCTAATCATCTTTGATTGAGCGTATGTGTTACCGTAAACACTCTGATTACCAAGTACCGACCTACGTACTAATCCATTGCAAACTCGCTACATTTATTCAACTCGTGCTGTGCTATGGAGGCAATAGCAATCGAATTTCTGACGAAACGATGAAAATAAGAAGTCTTCTAAATCGGGGTGAAATTCAAACGCATCTAGTTCCTACGTACAGCAAAAGTGTGACTGAGATAATACCTAGAGAAGTAAGTAGTTTGTTGCAAACTATGGACAAAATATAAAATTTAGTATTTTGGGCAATTTATCCACAGCATTGTATGCTGGTGTTCTACCGTATACGTTCGTTTTATGGTAGGCAGATATAATTCTTTTTCCGTGAAGGTCCTTTTTAGTGAGGCTCACTGTAATTAGATCATGAGAGCAGTAGGCTGCATTCCATAGCCACATTCATGAGCTGATAACTTGTAGATTCTTACCCCCTCTAGCCACCAAAACCTTTTTCTCCACGAAGGTGGTCACGAGCTGTCACCACACGCTTGTTCCAGTTTTCTACCTATTCACTATAGGAAAGTGACGGTTCAGCGCCTGATACATCTAGCCAGTTAGCAATTAGATACCGTCTGTCTGCTCTGGACGACCTTGAGCGAAGAGCTGTTTTTGGACAGGTGTGGATACCACGGCGTCTGTTTTGCTTATTCGTAGAAGTTGCTCGAGCCTACAGGCTGCCAGATGACTCATATTTGACATCGATTTTCTCGCGTTTAGTCAACTCCCCCGTGCATCAGCTCATTCAGTGCACGAACTAACATGACACTATGCCCCAGACGATGCGAGGCCATCGGTCGATGCGATGTCAGTGTTGCAGTGTTTGGGCGTGCGACAATGCGCATTCATCCAACAAGACGGTCGACGATGAAATTTCAGTTTGCCTCCCATTTATTTGTTCAAGTTCATTTTACCAGCAAAGTAAAAACACCATACGGTAATTGGTTGTAGATCAAGTTGCTGTTGATCTGTTAGCCCAACTTAGCAGTTTAATTGCAAGCTTTTCGTCACAAAACGAGGAGACATTAACAGTGGGCATCACCAACACCCAAGGGCGCACTGGAGATGTCTTCTCATATGGTGACAAAACATTTGCAAGCCGAGCTCGGTGAGCAGCTCAATAGACACCTGATCAACAATTAATAAACACACTCTAGCCACTAACATTTCCACTTACTGCCAACAGTATATGGTAATCATTGTGACGCCGTTAGCTTCTTTTGCAACACACAAGAAAACAATGAAGTCAGTCGTGTAGTCTTTTTATGAGTTAATGTTTGACGGTCATCAAACTACAATCTGGTGTCTACCTGCGTCTGTCACTCAGGGCCAATTTTGGCGCTTGGTTTGGCAGATTTGCAGTTCACTGTTTTCCGACTCACAGGAAGATATATTTATCCCAAAGAGTATCTGGTACACCAAAGTTTAGACTTCCGTACATGGATCTGGGTAACCACTCAGTATAATCCGCACGTATGGCAAAGTGATTTATGAGTGTTTTGGGACGAAATCGCCTGAAGACTTTTTCTAAATCTCTTCGGGTGAAACGGCATCATGGGTTGGTTCCATAGTTTTATCAACCCACCTTTTGGTCGAAACGATGTTCCTGCTAATTCTGGGTTTGAGTTACAACGGAATTTGTTAGCTGCTGACCAAAAATTATTCGAACACATCCACTATGAGTAGAGTTGCGAGGAACTACATGGGTAATTCCATATTTTTGAAGCTAAATGCAGTAATGAACCAATGTGTGTTGAGCTCCACGCAGAAGAATAGATAATAATGTTAATTAATATCCTTGGTCAGAACCACACCAACACATTCCGAGTCGGTGGAGTCTCTTAGGACGGAGCATGCGGTCATTTTGTCAACAGGCGAAAGTATCTGCAAACATCGGACACATTGCAGACACATTGCTGGTGGCGAGGTCAATGAAGCGGTTTTCAAAGTTGGCAATAATTAGTTTCAACAGCGATATAGCATCAGCTCCAGACCAAATATTGATGAATCTGTGAAGCTATACAGCACCACAATTCCTAGCTGGCCTAATCCCTTCCAAGACGTTTGCGAAGAGTGTGCACGACAAAACAGGTATATGGCCTCGTATTCAGCCTTGTGTGAAGGAGATAATCTTGGATGGGCACCAGCCGGCTTATAAAAGTGTTGGTATGTTGCAGTACGATTAGCAATTGTAGGTAAGAAAGACTAAGGCTTTCCAGTAATGTGAAACGAAACTGACGAAACTGGTTGGGCAACACGTAGTCAGTAAGAAAGCATGAATGTCAAACGGCTTCATATGCCCCATAAAAATGACCTGGGAATTAAATGGTAATGGATAACTGTACATCTGTACTATTCAACTAAAAACGTTGCTGGTGCGTTTATCTTGCGAAGCACATCTCCTTGCGTACGGCTTCTCAATGTAGGATATATTCACATTGCAAAAACGGCCAGCTGGGTACAGCTTTTGTCAAATATCCCTTACTTAATGGAGATTTACTACTGCAACTGAAGCCAATCTATGCTGAAAACCGACAAGCTTTGTACAGCTGCTTCGTTCTTGTTGAAAATAACCAGCAGTACCCATCTCACTAAACTCCAGGCAGTTCGGAATCCACAACCTGCAGGCTAGTAGTTGAATACCTGAGCATACGCACTAACTTGAGTTTCAAATTAGCGTAGATAACTCCAAATCCCACCAGGTTTACTGAGTGACCCTGTGATACTATTACCGGCTGGCTAGGCTACTTCCGTCTGAGAATGAATCGCCCTCTAAGCGGATTTTTTTACTTTCTAGATTATCCGCTTCACGAGGACACATTTTTACTTGACCATTTGATACAAGTGGGTCGGGCAAGAAACCTTCAGCTTTGTCGGGTAGTATTCACATTTATTTGTTATCACATGTGATTTTTCGCATAACTTCTTCATCATGTCAGAAACTTTATTACAGGAGCTTGCATTTTACTGAGACAGAGTTTAGAGTAAGCTCAAATGAGCACAAGAATAGTGCTTCATACCTGCACAACTTATGCTTAAACAGCCCCAACTCTTATTGATAAAACGGGGAGATCTGTGGAGCCGGACCTATATCAAAGAATGATCCGAGCAGTGTAACGCTGATTCCAGAAATATGCTGGTCGTTCCTCTTTCAACCTTCGGTCGAACGCAACAAAAGATGTGGAGTACGTTGATTGGCTTGTCACATCATTGCCTGATGAGTTTTACTCACTGCCCACAGTTACTGATTAAATGAGATCCACCGATTGTTTACCAAACCTCTCTGAAAATATGAACTGAGATGTTACATTTAACAACCACAGGAAATCTTCAATATGTGTCAGGATGAACGCTTGTACAACTTCAGCCAACTAGACATACAAGTTGGTAATTGATCAGGTGGCTGCAATTAATGCACCCGAGCTACCAATATTCCAACACATTACCAGACATACAAGTGCTTGGTGGCCTTGTCACTGTACTTGTTCATTTGTGTCCGTTGGTGTTGTGACAAGTATTACCACAATATCGTTAGGTATACCAATGTTCAGAATGTTGTATGCGCACAACATCAAATCAGTATTTGAAATTTCCATTAAATTATCCATAATGGAGCATGTCTGATGTGCAAACGTTCAGAGCGAAAATCTCTATGGTGACCAACGCGATTGGGTTAACGTTAGGCAAACAGATAGATCGAGGGAAATCTCTTTGTGTTACAAGGATGAAGACTCACACACTATTATCCCTATATCGTTCATGAAAGTACATGATTTTTTGCTATAGACCGTGAGGCTCGTTGCACCTGGGTACTGTTGTGTTGATTTCTTGAAAGCCATGTCTCTGGATCGGATGAACGTGCTAAGGCCCACCACGTAGTCTTACGTATAGTCTAGGATAACATCAGTCTAGGCGGTCGACATGATAGCAAGATTCTCTGATTAAAATAACAGTATGCTTCCTAATCAGCTTAGGATAACAGAATAAATAAATGATAAATGTAATCGTTCAGCTGTAACATTCACTTCATAGCTGCCATGTCACCTGAAGGAAACACAAGGGTTGAGATAATGCCAGGTTGCCCAATCCGAGACAAGAGCAGTGAAGTTGGCGGGGTTGGGTTCGAACCACGGATCTTACGGTCAATAACTTCTTACCTTAATTACTGAGCTATTATGAGCCCGGAATACCGAAACGCGATTTGAGTGCTCGGTTACCTGTCATTGTTCACCATAGGTCGAAACCATGCAAATCTCCGTTGTATCTTTTACGGACGATGGGTCCGTTTTTTGGTCTTTTTCCTTGAGATGCCTCAGGTGATTTCAGTGTTTAGCATAGATCAGAACGTATAACTGTTAACGGTCAGAATGTTTAGAAAATTTGTACAGGGGAACGCTGGTATCCTGCACAGAAATGCGCTCGCAAAAGTTCACCTACGTAGCAAGACCAGAAAATCTGAAGTAACCAGCGTTGGGACAATGGAATGAATTAGATTAGGGACATTTCTTTGCAAGCAATTTGAAAGAAAACGTTTCCTAACTTAACAAGATAGCAGTAGCTATTTAGTGGAGCACCAGAGAATATATCGTTTCAAGTCGATGTACGTGTGCCATAGAATCTTACGTGCGCATACCAGTGCTGAACAGCCTATGTGAAGTTTTTGCGAATGACGTAGATGCGCGCACCACCGAAATTGTTGCATCCATACAGCCGCTAGATAAGCTATTCTTAAGCTTTTTACGTCAAGCTAGTTTGCCAGCCCGAAATCCTCCTTTATCTGACGATGGAGAAGTTCGCTGAGAATGATGCACCAAAATCAGTGAAACCACTGAAAATACTTTAGTGCATCATCGCGCTGAGCAAGCAATGAGGTATGCAGTAGCTAATTCCCTAGAATCCAATATATTGTTCTCATTTTCATTGTCACGTAGTCAAAAGTCTCTGCCCTGTGAAAGTAAGCTCAATGAAATGGAATAGAAATTGTCAGTCTAGTGCTATTCAGCTGCAAACAGTTGCTACATAAAGTATCAGCAATTTAGGAATACAATACTGACAAACTAAATAAAAAAAAGACCGGTCAACTAAATGTTATAAAAGAAACCGTGGAAGTTGGATTTCCGTGTCGGTATGACCGAACGATTTACTCGAGCTTGCCGTTCAAAAAGGTGTATAATCACCAGTTTTGTTATGCAAGCTCTTTCTCCCTCTATCTCTCTTCTCTCTCTCTTTATATATATATATATATATATTCCATTTTGGCCAGCATACTTTGTATCAAAAAACACCAATATTGCGGGGCATAGCTATCAAGGAATAAAACACAGGAAGACACTGGTGAACAACCGAAGCCTCGGACTCCACTTTTAGAAGGAAAGTAGCCATATGGATTTTAGTTAGGAAATTTGTCAGTAATCAAACGTATCACTGAATTGGTTTAAATTTCCAGCTTAATAAAACAGCAAAAGGATTCATAAAGGATTCATAATAATAATAGATGGGCCGAAAATATTGCAGAATGTCGTGTGGAGTTTGTGAGGACAAATCAATGGTTCTTGCTGTGCCACAATTCCGTTTGTCTATTTGAAGGCAAACAACCCAGTCTTGCGGATAATGTCCCAACAGGTTGATTGATGCTACTTGCAAGAACGAACGTGTGAGCTGTAGAATAGTTTTGAACATGCGTACGCCTTATTCTGGATTTGCTTTTTTACCTGAATACAGTCACTTCCCTGGGGAAACGACAAATTTGGTTCTGTTTCGGGGTGGTATTTATCCGAACGGACACAGCATTCACCAAACTTCATTCTGTCTGCGCTTGGAACCCTGGTGATTTTAATTCACCTTGTGTGTCATCTCATACACTCGCATATATGGTGTGACTATTTTGCTCTCCCCCAACAAGCTTACGTTTGGATGTAACCTTTTACAAAGGTCAGAGGTTCTGTGTATAAACGACACTGGTCACTGATTTACTAAATAGATTGCGCCTGTCAGCGCTGCATCCGAAATCAATTACAAATACTGCGATCTCAGGTGTCATAAATAATTCATCAGGACCCGTGGAAACTTTGCCGGAAAAGGGCGGAAAACAATCAATCGGTTCACTCTTTCAGAGGTATTCTTAGCTGTCCGGTTGTTTCAACCCTATTTTCATTCCATCTTATTGGTGTTTACATTTCGTGATCCGTCAGTTTCCAACTGAGATGAGATAGCCTTAAGTGGTTCATTTTTATTTGGCCATGGTGGAATGCATGTTGCTTTCGAAGGATAAAGAAGGCTGGTTTTTATTGCAGCTTATTGGATAATCATAGTTCATGATGATACGTTCTGGGGATACCGTGCCACAAAATGATCATTTGCTTATACTCAGATTGACAAGGGAAGCAGAGCTGCAAACAACTTTTTGTCCCATAAGGCGTGCTACCTTGTGATAGATTTTCGATGCGAGTCAGTCAGTTTACGTCGTAAGTGTAACTAGACTTCCACATCAACTGAGCCAATGAGAGACAGCTAATCCCGTCCAAAGTCCAAATAGGGAGTGCCATATAGTAAACATGGTAAACCACTCTTGAGGTCCGTGGATATACTGCCCATGGGCAAAAATCTGGCATTGTTAGTTCTTTGGATTTCAACTTGTCAACTGAGGTTGCACTTTAAACAGCCTTCTCCGTTTTACTTCACTGTTCCCTAAAATACAACTTTGATGAGCAACTGAACCGCTGTATTTGGACAGATTGTCATCCCGCTATATGTCATGATTTTACTCCACCCCATCACTTCCAACCACAAACGACCTAGATCGCCATCCGGTTTACCTAATCCAACCAAGTCCTTTGCGGCCGTGCTCGTATGTGCGAAGTTTAGAATGATATAGAACAAAAATTTGTGACACTATGACATATGCACATGCCTGAGTGAGTGTATTGTCTCAGGGGGAATATGAGCAGTCGCACTTTCAATGTGGGTTTTAACAGCTGGAAGCAGGCAAATATGTAACGACCAAGCCGGACTAGGCTCTCTCACATTGCAGTAAAAATAGTGTAGGTGACGCTATAACCAACAGTCTCATCCAAATACATGTATGCGATACGGAAGGTTTCTGATACAGGTGCATGTTCACCGCATTTCTACCCCATACTATAGGTATACATAGCGTAATGGGTGGTCAGGAATGAAAAACCCATTAGCATAGTAGATGGAAATTATTGAAATATGTGAGTGGTAATTTAATGCTCCGTTTTAGGAGAAAAAATGCGCATACTTCATGAATGGTCGGTCTCTATCTAGAAAAGGTCCAATCCGTTGTATCAGGAAAAATTTGAAGAATTCGAAGTTAGACCTTTTGAGAATATGCTCTGTATATGGAAAAATTTCATATGGGGTGATGAATGTGAATTTTTGTTAGTCAATACTACCTTTTAATCAGCAATACTCCTAGGGAAAAAACGTTATGGTACCAGCTAGTGATTGTTTTAATGGTAAACCAACTGTATATCCCACAGATCGGAAGAGACAACCTGAATACTCAACGCCGACCTAAGAGTTATTTCTGAATATGATGACGCTGGAAGTCTCAAATGAGTGCTTATTCTTTGTGGCAGAACCGATTTTACACGGGAGTGTATTGATAACTTCATTATATGTCTACACGACTGAGTGGGATGGATTAGTTCTTCCGCCTAAAGTTTATTGGTCTTATTGGCTTGTTGTCTGCTACCTGTCTGCTTTCGTCTGCTCGTAGCACGTCATTCAGCATGCAGCCAACATCGCCGTAATCTGCCCATGGATCTTGTGACATGGAGCTTCTGCGACCTCGCTTGTCTGCCACCAATGGCTCATCTGCCGTGGGTGATCGTCCCTTGAGGCTGCCCTCCTCAACATGGCATACAAAACACGGAGATCTGGACCCTAGTGACTAGATAATATGGAATTAGCCCTACAAATCCTTGACAGGGCTATTTACTTACAAGGGTGGATGAAAGAATCGTGTGCAGATGTACTGTACGTCCACAAAATGTGTTTGTTTGGTTTTCCAGTGAATTAGCTTAGTGCCCACGTTACTTTAGGATTTTGCGCACTGAGGAGGTTAGGATTACATGGACTACAGGGAGTCAGGAAATGAAACGAAATAAGCCAACGTGTAGAATTTGACGGCCTTTAGTTGATTAGTAAGTGCAACCTATGCACTGTTGCATCCTTTAGAGAAAATGAACGACAGGCAAACTTCTTACGATACGTCTGGAGTACAAATATGTTTAGAAATATACATCTGTGGGATTATTTTATGGACACCCAGTTGTTGTACCACATAAAAAACTACATGCATCACATGATTTTGTCAGGTGAACTAGTGAAACCACATTAATCAGAGAAACGTAGTAGTGCAAAAAAGTGTGGAACAAATCACCTATGTCCCGCGTCCATATTTATCAACGATGGGAAGGTAAGTATTGATGAGTAAATTGCAGGCTGTTGCACAATCGATCCTTGGTAGATCTTCTTCATGTCCTAGCTCTACAACTCTTTCTACTGTGGCATCAAAAATCCGGAGATTTGGACGAATTAAAGGTCAGCAACAGTGTAATCCAGTGGGCTCCGAACTCTTGTTAGAGCGCCACAAATGCGTTTGCTATCTAGCTAATCAGCCGACGATGGACTACCCCAGCCGAACCTGCTTGAGCATGAGTTTTGTGCGAAAGCCCCCAAATAACGATCCAGCATATACCCGGGCTATTTCGATCGATAGCGCGTTGATCAACGCTTTTCGAGTGGCCAGATTCCGTAAATTCCCTAGACATGCGAGAGTACGAAACAGCTTTGCTTCTGCTGTAGTGCTCGAAATCATAATTAACCCTTTATTCAATTTCTCAGGCCTCCTCGGCATAAGAACTTTTGATCTGGGGCAAAGATTATAGAATACGCGAGATCAGTGGGACTGTAATCTTCCTTGGATTTAGAATGAACAGACTACAATTGCTCATTGACTGAGGAACACAAGTCTTGTAAGTCTACCCTGATGAATATTGTATTCAAGGAAAAACAAGGTTTTTTATTTATATCGACAAACATTGTTCATTTATATTATGGATCGTCTTATCAGTCATTGAAACTTCAGAATGTTGTCATACCTGCAGTTTGACTACCCTAACCTCAACGGAACGCAGCGTTATGCAATGTTACGCAATGTTATGCAATGTTATGCAATGTTACGATGATCATGCAACGGACGGTGTTTTTGGTTAGAATTCAAGCAAACTGAATACCGGATCAAACCAAAGTGGTAGTTTTGGGTTCGTCAGTTAGATAGGCTGCGAAAATATCCCATCATTTCAGAACACTAAATAGGTCGTTGAGCAAGCATGACAAAATAATTCACTGCGGTTTTATTCGACGGAAGATTCTATCTTTGTATGAAAAGTCCAAAGTTACAACACAGCGTAGTGGAGTAAAACGCTATAATTTGACGTTTCGCTTGCCGTATGCAACTCTTTATAATTTAAAATTCGGAGTGAAGTGATTCGGACCAACAACGCTTCCGGTGAAATGGGCTTTGACCAGGTTTTTTAATGCATGCAATCTTAAGTTATCGTACAGTACTTTGTTATGCAGGCTTCTGAAGATTTATCGAAAGCATTTTGAACTTTACCCAGAACACCCGGCTATCCGAATCTGTACTGTTGACAGCTTCATCTTCTTTTTGAACTGGTAGACTCCAACAGAAAATGAATACAGCTCCTACTCAGGTGTGATCCGTCGCTCTGACTACGACCAGTCCAGTTCAGAAAGTGAATCCCACAAATCCCGCAACCGCCAGCAGCATCTCTATTTATTGTGCTGACCTACTTGCCTCGACCGTTACTTATTACTTTGTCACAAAATCCACCCCTTCATTTGAAGAAAAGCATGTCCCCTGTGTTCCATACTTAGCTGCGGCAAAATTTCACCGGCCTTTGTAGGGAGGACCAAGTGACAGGCTGTTTACGTGATCATGTATTGCGTTCAGTGCTCGGCTCGCGTATCACAGTCCCTTATCAGTCCTTACTAAACTGGAACTTTCTCTTAAGAGAGGAACTTCGACGATTTTCGAGACATTGCAGTAAAAATGGTGTGACTATCCGCAGTCGTCAGAAGGAATCCCAGACTTACCCCAGGACACAGGGAGTATATGAAACTTGACTTTCAGAAGACTGTTCCGTCTAATTTACAGTGATATTTTACAACGTAACTACGGAACGCAAAGATTCTAGGTGTTTATAGTCATCAGAAATTTCTTTTTGGACACACTAGGGTACTGACAAATAACCTGACTTCACTTCATTGTCACTGAAATGAACGACCGGCAGAAACCATCCAAATCTCGGGGTAAATGAATCGGTAGTGCTCCGAACTTTGCGGATAACCAAGATAACCCAATAATACTGGGAATTTCGGTAAACACAGTCTCACTTAATTATGGTCACGAAACAGTATTGTGGTTACCCGTTTGGTGGCAACCACATGACAGGTAACCAAATACTTGGCCATCGATGATCATTTTTATGTAGATGATCTGGTTAGCTAGAGGCACTGACCTAAATCAGCCAAAAATCCTGATAACCGAGAAGTAGTGTTCAGTATGTGCAAACCTTCGTCCATTACGGTACTAGCTGGGTGTAGGAGAATGAGCAGTGGTGTATAGTCAGACTCGCTGTTTAAAGACTCGGGTGAGAGCGGAGTTCTTGATGATACCTGTAACCCCTGAGTAGCTGGTTGCAAAGACATAGCTATATTATTAAAGTGGTGAGCTGAAAGATGCCTGAGGTGAATACAGAATGACTGCTTCAAGGACGCATTGGAAACGAAAATGGAGCAAAAATGAGATCAATATTTAAATGCCTGTCCTTCGAAAATCTACCAACAGTCGCAGAAAACGGGATGGTCAAAGGACTGAAGCATCAGCTTCATGTGCACCGAAGACATCATAGGTGGGTGCCTTATACCAACGATATACCGGTGAAACACTTGGTCAACGTGCCTTTATAGCAAGGATAGCGTTATATTCCCAGTATAAGGCACCATACTGAGCAGACTATATTCTATTCAAAATGGGCAAGCCCTAATGGTGTGTAGAAATAGAATCTGAACTCAACAGATTTGAATACAACAGACATTATCCATTCAGGGTAAGTAAAGAGGACCGTCCCTCAAACATTGTCTTATTATGGAAAATAAAAGAACAAAAATATATGAAATAGTAGTTTGCCTGGTGGCGTAGTGCTAATAATTGTCAAGAAAGTGAAGTTCCTAACAGCACTAAAAGTGTTCGGATTCTTCGTCACAAAACTGCACATGTTGATTCCTTTAATTCATCTGTCTTACTACTAACCTTGGTGGCATGGATAATCTATTTCTTCAGGACCTTGTGGACTCGAAGTCTCCAGAACATTCACAGTTCACTACTGTATGTTTCGGTTTTCTCAGTGCACACCACATTTAGGTTCCATTTCGTCCACAGACTAGGGTTATCCTATTTGAGCCACAGTAAGTTTTTAGTATAGTGTTAGAATTAGAGTATGTCTGATTGCTGGAAATAATGATTAGCACGAAGCACTCTGACGTCAAGTTCCAGCATGACAAAGGGGAAACAATAGTAAGATAAAAAAACTGCAACAAAAGCTTGTGTTCATCAATCACCGGCATGGATGTTAACTTCAGATGCTAGAGTTGAAGTACTCAGAACGAAGCGGACGTTAGGAAAGCTATTCATCATTATCAGAGACTGCAACACCAGTGTTGACGTTGACGCTGCACTGTCATACAAACAAAACTTTATTTAGTTATATTAAAACTCTTAACATGACAAAAAAAAACAGTGAATGAGGGAGGGACCTGGTACCGTCCTATCGTAAGCATTCAGACATGCCTACACCTCTAACCGCTCAATCAGACAATCAGGAAACTGACAACACGAACGCACTGACATCGATTAGCCGACCTTTCTTGCAATGTCCAGCCAATCGCAGGGGTTGTAGGCCAAGGGAACCCTATTCTGGAGGGCAAACTGTACCACCAACACCTAAACTGTTCGTAATCTCTTTCATACCCTTCTGCCAAGCCACACGTTGTCCACCTCGCAGATTACATCATCTGAAGGGCACGGAGAACAATACTCGTTTCCGTAGACAATATTTCGGCATGCTTGCCAAGCCATCGCAGCTGATGGTGCTGGCTTTTTTCCACGAGTAAATTGCCTGGTGCACAACAAAATACCCGTTTTCTAATTATCTTATTACGAATCCGTTGACGCCATCCGAAAGAATGGCAAGAATTCGAATAACCAGACTGGTTACCGAACCAACCGTCCTGTTGAGCGTGCTAGCTCAAAACAGTAATAAAAATGGTGTGTTTTAGACATGGAACATCCCATGAGAGAAAAAACAGAAGGCCGAAAATCCATGGGGTTCATACCATCCCACCGCCATCCTCACCAACACAGTGGAAAGAAATATCACTGTTGGCATCAGTGTTCCGCTTTTGTACAAGCAGACTGACCAATCTGAACAAACTTCAGTGTTACGAGAGGTGCAAAATCGGAAAGTAAAGGGTTGGAGTAACAATCACCCGGTGCCTGCTGTGCCTATGTTACCCAGAATAAAACGGCAAGAAAATTGGTTTGCAGGCCACATGTTGAAATGTCCATTGTCAGACAGTGTACGAAATGAGTGCTCTATAGTGAATGCGAGTGGCTTGTACAGCACTAAGAGATCTCGCACACGCTCGCAACCGCCAACCACCAAATTATGTGTTCACCGCTTCTTGTTTCCTGTCAGTGAATGCGGCACGGAAAGCGAAACTTCCCTTAATAGACGGCCACCAGACATACATAGCAGCTTGTGCATGTGGATTCAACTTAAAAGTGTGGTAATTTTCGCATCACTAATTTATCATCTGATAATCACGCCATCGTACATTCGTTGGCAACGCCACCGAAGATAATTAAAATAGGTGGTGTCCAAAAATTGTCACTTTCGGTGATGTTTCCGGTTATTATTGGGCTAGAGAAAATGCTTTAATATTCCGGTGTCACCAATCATGTTATTTTATGAAAAACATGGTTTTCTAATGAAAAATTTTGAGGGTTGCCTAACAATCTATCTAGTTTTACTTTGAGTTATTTCGGTTGTCCCCAAGCGTAGACAGTGGATCAAGGTAAAAAAATGTACTATTCAATACAGCAGATATTTTTATGCTGAAAAGCATGAGCAAGTGAAGGTAACATCATGTTGAAGTTCGTATATGAAGTTCTTCCATCGTGGTTCAAATGAACCCGAAACGCGAACGATAACAAACCAAATTGCCGAGTTTTTGTCTTGTACGGGCGTATTCCAGATGTTAATAGAGCCATGAGTTTTCAAGGCGATCAAGAAATCACTGATGGCATCAAAGTCCAGAGTCGGATAAGGACTTGAAAATGACAGAAAAGTTAACCTAAGACAGGAAAACAGATGCTTCTCCATCAGAGGCCTTGCTAAACCCCATATCGCTGTCTGACGGAAACAACACAAAATTTCCTAAACGGGCTTTTATATCATCGAGACTCGTGCAACAGATTCGACTGTCCAGCTCCAATCTCTACCATAATAGCATCAGGTGTATGCAACCCGCATCCATCTTCTGCCTTTTCGTCTTCAGATGCAAGAGATGATTTTAAATAGACTGTCTTGATGCCCAAGGTTAGCTATGGTCTCTTGTGTGTAGAGAGATTTAGAATATTAGAGTTCGAATACTGTCAAATCGACTGACGAAAGTGTGAGCTTCATAAGCTGCATTATTTATGTATTTATGTGCAACACACTGACATCTGACTGCGCTGTTAAAAATCTGTGCGTTTGCTGAGAGTTTAGCCTACTTGAAATTCTTGTTCACTGTAGGTGGTATCACCAGTGGCTTTAAGAGAACGATACGGATTCAGTATCCATGATTCCGGCCATAGCTAGTTGATATGATGGGACTGAGTAATGAATCAGGCGCAAACCGAAAATTTTCTCCACATTTAAGCTATGAATCTCTTTTGAAATAATGTCATCATGGCGATCTCATTCAAGTTAGTGTTTTGAGCTGCAGCGCTTATGATAATTACCATTTACTGATAGTTAACTAGCAAATATGGACTAGTTGCGGGATATACCCATTGTGATGTTCCTTCTCTTGGGGGAAACCTCTTTGGGAAACCTGAGAGTTTCGCGTCTGCGGCGGGTGTTACCTAGGGAAAGGGTTACAAGAAAGCGGAGGCCGCATTGGAAAACTCGTCTCCTTTTCGGAAATGCTTCCTGATGGGAATTTTTGTTGTTAAACGTGCATCCTAACGAACCATCTTAGGACTATGAATGTGCGTCCACAAAGCCTATGTGGCAGTGGCATCCCGCAGCTCGGCCAGTCTTCCCTAATTAGTGGGTGTCAGATAATATTTTTATTGCATTTTTGCTTTGGGTACAGCTGCCAGATCTGTGAACCCCTGTGAACCCTTTGGTTCTTTTGCATCGTTCGCTCAGTAGACGGAACAGTCGTTGTCAAGACGGCGTAAATGCTGTCCTATATATCACAGTTTACTGAGCGTCTGTTCAATTCTATGCTACCGCACAGCCCTACTACCTACTGGGGTGCTGCTGTATTCTGAAGTTAAAAATATCCAAAAAGGTTGAAATCTCACACGTTTGTTACGGAGGGCAGATTTAGTCGTTTGAAAATTGAACTACTTGATACGTCACAAGTAACAAAATGAAAAGCGTCAATAGTGCTTAGCCTCACGCCACAAAACCTTTTTCTTGGCTGCTTGCTGTTGGCACCTGTTGGAATCCCCGGATTGTGGTATATCTCTACACAGGATGGTTAATAATGCCAAGTGCCTTCCTGCTCGAGTAGATTTTGTTACTCAGTTAATGCACTATGTTTAGTAGTTCCCCTGAATAATGTCCACACAGGAAACAGCCACACTGTTCTAAGATGGAGTGAAGGCGGAATTAGCATACCATTGAATAGCAATGTGCGCACCTAAAATTCGGAAAGTAATAAAATGTTATAGTGGAACTAATGTATTATTCTCGTGAGAATCCTTCATAACAATTTCAAACTAACAATGCCCCAAATGGCAACTACCTTCATTGTCAACGGATACCACCACCATGGTAAAAGTTGGGACAACTCCTTTAGGAAGCTAACCCCAGTTTGTGACATTCTGCATTTCCAAAGGGCTTTCCTCATGTGGTGCAGAACTTCTGTGGTTGGGCAAAATGCGTCACATTTTGATTTGAATTTAGCAAGTTAATTTTAATTCCGTTTCACACTCAACGAAACTGATGTGTCTCACATATTCGCTATCCATTGAAAGGACTGCCTGTGGGATTCTACTAGGACCGGTCTCTTCTGGAAGCCATTCCAGTTGAAAGGGCGGTGATCTTTGAGACAAACTTCAAGAGGCCAAGACGATGTGATTCGTTTTAAGAGCTGTGCTTCCTCCTTAATATA
Organism: Opisthorchis felineus; assembly: GCA_004794785.1. NCBI lineage: Eukaryota > Metazoa > Platyhelminthes > Trematoda > Opisthorchiida > Opisthorchiidae > Opisthorchis > Opisthorchis felineus. The sequence goes on along the minus strand of SJOL01012685.1, from coordinate 263,792 downwards.
TTGTCTCTGGAGAGAATCACTCCACATGCAGAAGTCATGGCCGCAGACATCCCAAAATGTCACTCAAAATCAATTTATTCCTTTTTATTAGAAAATAATGAACTCCTGCAGTTCTTGTAGTTGGACGGTTAACCTCACGCTTTGTGCCCTGGTTTTTTCTACTCGATTGGCTGATTGGATAACATTCTGTGATCCTATTGGTTCTGTGGTTACTACCTGACAATAACCAATGGACCATTCGGGTCAAGGAAAGGAAAGTATAAAAATGGAAGGTCATCCTGGTAAGTGGCTTCACGATTGAGTCAACTCTAATTAGATGCTTTAAATTTATACGTTCTTTCTCCACAATTAGTTGTTCAGCTCCCTGTTCTGCGAAATGCATAGCATTGAGCGTGAACCGTCGACGCACCCGACGCAACCAAAATGTACTTCTGAAGTTTCGCTTTAGACAAACTCTTTTGGAGTTCAGGTTGGCCTTTGCGTAAGTAATCGAGCATACTAAAAATATACATGAATGCGACCTACCCAACACTTGAGAGCATCTTATGCATGCCCTGTGTGCTTGCCAAAAAATATATAAACGACCTCTGCTACGCCCGACGACGGACAGAAAACAGATCACTCTGAGGCCAAATTTCCACATAAGCCATAATGAGCCTCCACTTGTTGTACATATCCACTTGTGTTCATTGGTTATGTTCCCCTACCCCCCGCAGAGTTCTATTCGAATAACTTGAAATTGTTGATAATAGAATATGAAGGTGGATGACCGGGTAAGCCCCAAGGGCACCAATGTCCAGAGCCTTTTATCGTGAACTAAACTTCATTTGGCCTTAAACGGGAACGACTTTGCCTGTTGTGACACGCTCTTGGAATAAAGGAAATACAACCGCTCCACATGCCTGATGGCTGAGTTGTTTCACTGCCAAATATACAATGCTGACGGGCTCTAAATGACTTAGCATCCCGTCTAGTTTCTTCGCACTTTGGTATGCACTAACCTGAAAAGTCGCATCATAACAGTAGGCAGAGGCTGATCAAACAAAACTAAGGTATGTACGAGTTCGCTACTTAGCAACTGCGTATGAGCTCATGTAACAGGAATTTTTGTTATCCGTATTGAAGTCTTCTTAGCCTACGTAAACAGATATGCGGTCGCGCCAAATGGGAACGAGTGAAAGATTTTGTTAGCTTTCGCTCTTTGACGCGTTGTTTTGGTTGTAGCGAATTAAGAATGTGGGCCAAGATATTTTAGTTGAAGGTTTTCCGTCGGTATGATTTATTGAAATAGAACTTACTATAGCTGGGGACACCCAACAAATGGAGGAGAAGCTCACAGCTTCAGTATAACTAGTGAGAAGAACGAAGAAATTGTAATGGTGGGTAAGAAACATGTCGCATATGAACTACTAAAAAAGGCCGGAAATAGCATAACAAACTAACAGTGATGCTGGCAACTCCTGCGTCCAAATTGGCGAAGCTAGACTGCCACCTGGAATAAATTTTGGGGAAAGAAAGTTTGAAAACCTTATGATCAAATACACTGTATATTGACAGAGATGACGGGCACCATCGCGTATCAACACATTGGCATTAAAAACGTTTTTAAAAGTTTCTGATTTATGGCTTCGTGGACGACAACGGGTACGTTCGCGTACTTCGTCTCTAACTAATTAAAGTAAAGGTGCAAGTAAAAAAGCGTGTCCCACCTATTGAGAAAACAGCCTTGGGGATAGCGAGATGCCGATCCTTTGTTTACTTCTTGAAGGGAGAATAACAATATACCCAAACGTTTGATTAGTAGCCACCCACGGGGACCTTCAACAGGAGAAACTAACGAGGGATTGACTACCAATGAAGGACAGGGTTTTCAGTAGGATGAACAGGTAGTAAAAATTTAACGCGAAATTTTAAAACAGGCAATTCACAGATATATTAACCTAAGATTTCCGAACGTTTCATTGCACAGTCCTGTTAGCTTACTCGAATGATACGGTATTTAATTCATTAGAAGATACTTGCAGGTGATTTTAAGTTGTCTCGTAGACTAGAGATTAGTTCTCGTGAAAGGACAGAAGAACGAAGGATGTCCTGTGCCTTGTGCACCTGGTTGACGAGGTGTCTGAATGTTTGCAGCAACAAGCTGCAGGGTGCGATGAACCTAATCATTTTAATCTTCGGCACTTGAAAATGCAGCATGGTGGTGCACCAGTAAATGCATCAGTGTGCTTGTACACATGTCGTCGGGGCCTGTCGTCTGGGGCCGCCTGGGTACCGGGTAGCCAGATTCAAATAAGCAACAAAGGCGGAAATAGTGGCGTGGTAGAGATGTAATCTAGCAATTCAACGAAATGGTTAAGGTGAGGAAAGTGGGAAATAATGAAACAAAGTGCTTTGTCATACGACCTACCTTCGGCGTTAAAGGGTCTGAAATGTTTTTTTTTTCACTCTCGAAAAACCACATCCAAATCGGGTGGTACAGTAACGGGAATTGTAGAGATAACTACTGTTTTTGTTTGACAGTCGAATTTAAATTTGGAGACACAGGGAAAAGCGCATTGCTAGTGTAGACTTTTTCCCATAGAATATGACTTCACTAATTTTGGGACCGATGAGTGGGTTTGTCGAAATACTAGGAAAATATGGTAGCTAACGCAGTGACCTTAAATCGTTATTGATAGGCGTGACATCTGCAGGTGTTCCGAGATTGTGCGTCTGTCAAAACGTCTTTTGTATGTAATTCTGCTGTTACTCAAACTGCATACAACTTCATCTAAAGGAATTGGAGTTTGACGTTTCGGTTTATCCTAGTTTATCTTAGTAGGTTCCACTTCTTTTTTGCACCGTCGCAAGCTGGTGCAGTACTTTGCCTCGAGGAAATACCTTGGAGGATGTCAAGACGTATCATGAATAGGAGTGTTTTCTTTTGGCAATAGATACACGAATGCGATACCGTCGCCAGCTTTCGCAATCGTTTTTGGAAGAATTCAGTTGCACGGGACCATTGGTTGCATCTGCATATTTCTCAGGGGAGAATCTGAAGGTTGACTTTGGATGACCTATCTGACAGAACCCAACACTTTTGCCATTCGTGCCTGACACTTTGCTGGTCTGTCGATGTTCGCCCCAGCTGACAATGACGAATACCAGTTGGGTTTTAGCACCATTATCGTCATCGTCATCAGCTGCAAAACCGCGTACTTGTCCTACAGTGGTTATAGCCGACATATTTTCGTTACCGATGAATTGGGGAGGTGGCGTAGATAATTGCGCACTGGAGGCGGTAGCTGATATAATTGGTGCATAAATACGAGGTTGTCAGCTGACTTTCCATCGAGGAGATTGGAAGGGGAGCCAGGCACTGAAGGCAATAGCTTGGATGCATGGGCACCATTGAGGACGCGACTGGGCTAAGTCTGACAATGTCTCTAACCATTGATGTGTCCCACCTCAGAGTCCCCATCCAGTCAGACGGCAATGATCAGCGCAACTGAGTTTGCTGGTACTGGCTTTCATACTTCACTGCCAAGTCAGTGTTTGACCTCTCCTGGCTCATTTCTACCCTTCGCGTGGTTGTGCGAGAACAACCCTTCGAGGAAGTCGGTCGAATGGCATACGAAGCACGTGACCAAGCCAGTACAAACTATGGGTTGTGATCAGTCCATCTAACGTGGGGCAGTAATTCCTCCCGAAAACCATTCGAAGTACTTCAAAATTACTGATCTGGTGTTCCCACGAGAATTGGGTAATGCTCCGAAGACATCGATGGTCAAGAACTGAAAGTCTGTTGACATATTCAACGAGCGCCATCCAGGTTTCCGACCCGTATAATAATATGGAGCGCTTCGCACCATTGTAAACTCGATCCTTAACGGATAAGCTGATGTCCAGCCTACGTCACAAGTGCTGCAGGTTCACGAAAGCTGCTCTAGTCTTCCAAATGTGGATGGAAATATCATCTTTCGCGAGACCACCGGGACTGTTACATCTTCCTAGATAGACAAATTTGTCTACTACCCCAACCGGCTTATCAGCAAGCACGAGTTTAAGGTTTGAGGCCACCCAGTCTTGAAGCAACACTTTACACTTTGAAGCGCATACCAAACCGTGAGGCAGAATTATTCAGATTATTTAAAATTGCTTGCATTACCACGGCGTCACGTCCAAGAAAAGCTGCGTCATCTATGTACTCGATATCTGTGGGTAAACACCCCCGAAGCACTTCGACCCCATAGGCATTAGAGGCTGGTAGTGAGTCTTCCATAATCGTATCAATGACCTTTCCACTTAAGATGTCTCCTCGAATGGTGATGAAACATTTGCAAATCAATTGCCAAGCTCGGCGTACAGATCAACAGCCACCTGATCAATTACCAAGTTACGATGTACTCTGACTAGGTCGTGTTCTTCAAATGCGGAGAGATCTACCAGCACAAATAATGTTGTCTTGGAAGTCTCGAATATTCTAGGAACAAACGCATGATTTTTAGGCGATGTTGCACTCTCGAGACGTGAAAGCTTTGATTATATAACCTAGCAAAACTATAAAATATGGTGTACGCGGTTAGAGAGCACGTATCAATTCTCAACGACGGTTGGCGTTAGTTTTGACAAAGCAATATGTTGCAGTCACCAGCAACCTTGCAGTCCTAAGGTAATGAACATACCACAGGTAGCCTTGTCCTCCAGTTTTTGTCTCTGTCACGCCATTCAGTAGCACCTTAATGTTGCTCTCACTCAGGTCCTCGGTTTTTACATTTTGTCAATTCAAGGAAAATGGAAGACATTTACTCAGTGGGCCCTCGAGATGACTCAGGAGCGCTCAAATTGGCTCGGTGGTTAGGGAGTGAACATACTGACCGAAAGGTCCGTGGTTTGAACCCAGTCCTTGCATCCTGACTCCTCTTGTATAGGCTTTGGCAACTAGAAAGTATCTCAGCCGTCGTGGGTTGGAACGGAAGGTAGGCACTGAAAGCGCGTCATGGTTGGGCCATTACTTATTTATTAGTTACTCAGTGGAACACAGCAATACTGAAAATCTTGAAGGTGACGAAAAGAATGAGTGGCTGAGGGTTCAATTAACCCATGTGATGCTGTGATCTCCCTTCCAACAACATGACGTCACCAAGTATTGTTGCGCAAGGCGAAAATGTAGCTGCATTGATAGGAACATCTCTGACTGTGACTACTCCCAGAATACAAACAGAAACTTAGGGGGTCAGAAAGTTGACACATTTAACTGTTCATTCGTCAAAAGGTTTCAGTTTGAACAGGTCGTATAGTACGATGGGCAGTACTTCCGCAATACTCTGAGCGTGGAATTTTTTTCTCTTTGGGACATTCTGTCCATACTCATTTGGCAGCTAACTGAGGTCAACTTCGACCTAAAGGCAACGGCGCGATTTCAGAAATAATAGACACCTATGAAAGTATTCTAAAAAAAGAAGTAGTAGGAACTTTCTGTCGTATTTTTCATCCCAGTTAGATTTAGTCCGTATTTCAACTGTGCCATTGTCACAAGTTTTGTTGCGTCCTAGCGACTTCAGGCACGACCATCCTCTGGACCAGTCAAGAACAATCCAGCAACATTTCGTATGTGCACATTAGCAGTACTTATGACATTAGTCATTCACTGACATGATTAACCAAAAGATGTTGGCTAGCAGTGTGCTGCATCCCCATTGTGGTGTTCCTTTCTGGGCGAGCAAAAAGGTTACTTAGTGGACTAAATATTTTCGCTTCTCCGTTGAGTGATCGTTTCTTTGACGGTCAGATACAATGAAGAAACACCCCGTGTTGCCAGCAGTATTCTCTAAGCCTAGTGCCTCAGGAGGTTTCGTTGTAAAAGGAGAATGTATTGCGCCGTTTATCAGGTATTTGAACACACACACCACACCTTGGAGCAGCAAAGCTCCACGGGATGCAGGATGGGATTGAATTCCATTAAAAACGAGCTACTTACCAAGTTGTGAGTAGCAAAATAAAGAACAAGCAGCACGTCGGTGTGTTGACTGGTGGCTTCATTCCCACAAGGAATTCGCTTAGCTGATTCGTTTGGAGTTAACGTCTGCTGAAATAAATAGAGCTACGGGCGTTTTCACGCAGACTGTCTTATGACGTATAACATCTTAAAAATTCTGCAGATGGGCTAGCACTAAACACACAGTATATACATACTTTCTGAAGTTTTTTATGATCTTTTTAAGAATTAATTATTTACGATGGAATTTCTATCTTCGTAGCGATGGACATTGTGCAGGTGGATAGATAATCTGAAACATCGCTCTATGAAGAACAGAGAGTAATTCAAAAGCTTGACTTCTTAGTGAAATACTGACAGTCGTTTCCTTTGTGAAGACCCAGTATGATATTCATGGATATCTCTGTTGAAAATATCCCCCTGGAAATATGTACGCCATATTAGTAAACAAACACCTGCCAGTGGTGTCTTTCGGAAGGGTGTCCGAACATAACGTATTGATGTATGTTTCTAGTTGCCTAGTAGCAACTGAAATTCCACTGTATTAATATATGCAAATTATTATGGAGTAGTAGCGGCCAGTCTATGGGGCCGGAAAAACCTTGCCATTTCAGGTGCAGTTGAGGAATCCTTTGTGCCGAACACAATTACGAGCACATTTACTGATTGAAAATACACACCAAATTGGGCGAATCGATGGGATAGTTTCGTCTTGTATGATGGAGGAACCCTTATGCTTCGCCAGCGACTATTGTTGCACAGGCTCAACAAATAGACAATGAGGTCATAAAATTTTTGGGCATTTATTCCAGTACTTCCAAAAAATGCCGACATTTTCACCTGATTACCACACTAAACGGTGATCATAAACTTCAATGCAGTGCGGCAAAAATCAGTTCAACTACATTGGAAGTAGCAGGCTAGAATGTGGAATAAACACTGAGCATCGATTCCAAAGTGATCGGCTCTGGCGTGCTTCTACAACAGTCAGCACAAAAAGAAAATGCTGTTTAAGTCCGGTTTCATTCTCTGTACATTCCCTGTACATTTACTAGGCTGCCAAAAACACTAAAAGTATTCACTCTTCTGCCTTCATTGTGCTTTGTAGGCGTTACGAAGCACTTCATGTATTTTACCTTCCCTTTACCGCTACTCAACTGGAATTCGTGGACGACATTGATCACCGAACAAAAGCTGGGTAATTATTTCTTAATTACGGACTGTGGTATGCTGACGCGAAGAATACGAAAACTCACCCCATAACTGCCGAAAGACTGTCGGCTGAAACTGAAATATTAAATTCCTTTCTGCACCAGCTGCAGTCACCGTAAACACAATTTTATGCATTCTGGAATTTAAATGCCACGTGTCCAAAGCAGTAACGGAAAGTTAGACTACTTACAATATTTTTTGGTTGGAGCGACTGAATTGCCAATAATAAATCCGGTATCATGTAAAGTCCAGGAGATACAATGAATGAATAATAGGTGGGTGGTTCGTTTATCACCCGTAAAGCGGTACCGTAACCGTTCAGTATGGGTACACAAATCTTTATTAAATTCCTTTTATGTATTCCGGTCCAGTTTTCGTCCGAAAACTGGTAACGTAAAGGGAGTTGGCAAACGTCATGCTTTCATGCCTCCAGACCATGTTGTTTCCATACTTGAATGATAAATTTGGGTGCAAAAACCCAACGAATCATGCATAACACTGGAAAATCTATAGATTTGACTGTCTTCGAAGCTGCTTTTTTCCTCGAGTCGTTATCAGCAGAAGTATTCCGGAGTGATGCACATGAAGTATCCTCACTTCACTATCTATCTAATCAAGAGTTGTAGGAAATAACGCCTTAAAAGTTAAGAGGTTGATAACTTGGCGTTTAACGTTGTCAATTTCGAAATCACTGTTTTTATAAAAAAACAACCACTCCACTCTGTGTAGTCTTCTGATGAGCGTACCTTGCAGGCTGGTTTGTTGAGCGCCTTCTTTGTTTTGGTTCTTCTCAGACTGGTTGGCCAGCGTAACCGCTATCTTTAGGTGGATTGATTGTGATAAGTCCCACCGGTCAGATTCATGCCTCATCAACAGAGCATTATTTTTTTACCATCTACCGCCATTCACAACAATTTGAGTGAGTTTTGTATCCACTTCCAATTTACAACCCCACGGACATAGTACATTACAGCCAGAGTTCTGGAGATTTTGGTGCTTTATTTTTTAAGCTGTCCACACAACGTACTTGAGATTTGGGTCCTGACTAACTTGTTCCACCTGTTACCTCCTTTGGATAAGATAATACTTCTAACCAAAAATCTCTGAACTATCTGGTTAATACTGTTTGGATAGTCTACTTGACGTACGTTCAGGTGCCCCATGTAGATGAGCAGTCCGCCAATAATGACTATCTGGTCGCAATATTGTAGAAAGTAAATACGCACCTCTCAGTTGACTTTTGAACGCTTACCTTGTTGATAGATGATTTACAAAAAATTGTTTTTATACTGAGACTATATATATATATATATATATATATGACATGGTTGGGTGGATGTAATTTACCAATACCGGCTAGCTTACAAACAGCATGCAAGTTCTTTGTTACGAGGAATACAGATCGACGAATGAGCTTAGTTTTGAATTCATAGAGTGGCACAGAACCCGAGTGAGCATGCAGTGCGCACAATCCATTAAAGATAACATCACGCTGAAAGTGATCCGGGATACGCTGTTCTGTGCACAGGAGATTCCTGCTTGTCTATCAAATATTAATATGTTTGGAACTCATTATATAGTCTCATACGAAGTCACTTATAATGTACCTTTAAAAACGGTTTACTGCTTGTTTAATCTGCACTTTATTTATGGTGGGCTCTTAGATAGCTTCACATTTCCCTCTAAAAGAGAAAACATCGAATGTTCAATGACTCTTGTTTTGGTTACGACGTGAACGAAATTCTTCAGGTGATACTACAATTGTGATGGACTACAACCAGATGTGTCAGATAGTAATCCTAGCATCCAAACTAACAAATTTCATCCAAAAATATCACTGATATGGCGATCCAAACACAGTAATCAGTAACCATTTTAAATATTCGGACGTTTTGTTATGGGAATCAGGACAGGATTTTCTGAATGGTATTGTAAATTTGCTTATTTCTTAAACTAAGGAGGCTTTAAATTCAGGTGTTACTGCATCAAAGTTAAGTAGAGAGCAGTATTTCTGGAATACAATTTTTTAGAATAAGTCTATCGAACTCACAGTTTGGTCGGAAGTGCATTCACCCACTGATGAATGAAATTTGTTGACTACCCGATTCTCATTCACAGGTACTACTGAAGAAACTAATTTTTTGGATACAAAAACGTTTGCGACTGTCCATTTTAATGTCTTATCTTTTTTTGTTGGAAATAAATCTTATTTGATCCACTGTCAGTGTAACATAACGTAGTAAACTGTTCAGGCTATGAAACCCGACTGTGTACTGTGTGGATAGCACTACCTTAACAATGGTAATAGCTTTTGTATCCTCAGTAGGTTCTGCTTGTTGTGATGAGAAAGCAATCTTTTCAGAAGCCTCTCAGTCCGTGGGGTTTGAATATCCGTGGGTTGTTTTGTGTCCCAGCGCTACTGGTAGTACAAACAGTCTGGTTCTGTCCGCACGCAAACGCCTGTCAGAAAATGAGTGGATTAAGAAACACTTTGCTTCAGGGTTGAGCACACTAACGCGGCATACCTCAGGAAAACAGAAGCACAAACGTACCTTATTTATTCGGCTTGATTTTTTCTTCGTATGAATGAGGGAATTAGTTCGACAGGCCGCAGCTACAGCACACGGACCAGCATGAGTTCTATATAATTACACTTCGATTCAGCCGGCACGATGCGAACTGCAGTGTGTGTTTGGAGTGTGTGTTAATGTGTTAAACTCCGAAACAGGGTGTGTATGTGCAAATGACGAGCCATTCGGACATGGATACGTGGGCAGTGTGATTGGTCAAAATCGCACACAGTATGGCTGTCCAATCGTGACATTGCTCGACGATTCGGCGGCTCAACGCTACCCGCAGATTGGCATACATCAATCGAGTGTCAGAAACGAACAGACAATCGGGAGTATTCTGGATTGTTCAGCGGTTCATACTCGTAAGTGTATCACTTTTTCCAAAATGAAGATGCCGTGGATACTCTTAGATATAAACATACGCGGCGTGTGTTTCACAGAGCACTGCAGTCATGCTATCTCGGTTTTTGTAATAATCACCTTCCTAATACAACATGTAAATGTGAAAGTTTGCTAAGAGCAAAATAGCCACTAACTTTCTGGCGTTCATATTATGGCTATGAGAGACGTTCGGGCCACAGCTAGATTAACACACAACTTGAAATGAGCAAATCCAATGCAGCAATTAGTATTATTAGAGAAACCCCCAACGCACTTAAGAAAACATGCTGATTAGCAAAGGGATGAGTCACTTGTGAATTGGTGTGGTACATACACACCATTCAAAAGTTTTGTCGGGTGAATATTATATCAGTCAAGGCAGCCGCTCTTGTCTGCTCCCAAAGAAGTTAATTTTCGAATGGGTCGAAAACTTAAAAATATGTGCATTTCAGGAAGCTAGGAAACCAACCTAACGACTGAGTGTTGGATGCCGTTTTGCTTTTGTTACACGCTTCATCAGGCAATTTATCAACCAGTAATTTTCGTCAACTTTTAGGGTGTGAAAAAGTGGTCAGAATAATTGATTTTCAACTTAATGTTAGGCGTTAGGTAGACATTTATGTAAGTTGGTTGGTGTTGCAACTAAAGGGTTGGAGGAAAAGCTTACAGGAATCCGAGTAGGAGTTGGAACATGAGTAGAACAGTGTAGGTAACAACTGTTCGTCAGCATCATTTACATACTTCTGTTGTTCTATGAGTCTTCTTGTCTCACGTTGTCTCCCTTATGACAACAGAGCAGATGAGGCTTTGCAATTCAGATCCGAAGCTCTTCATCACACGACCCAGTCGAATGGCGGCCGCGCTCCGTTACATATGGTCTAGGACCGTTCTGCAAGCCCTCGCCAACACTATAAGCCATTTTTCTATTTTTAATAAATTCCCGATGATTTCTAACACCACGACAACCGGTTGCTCTAACGAGATTAGTTATCTTCTCTAATAAAGCTCAAATATTTTTATAAATGTTCTGTACACACAGTGACCAATGAAAAATATTCTTAGTAGAACTGTTCATTTAGCTGACATTTGCCCCTCTGTTTCGGTAGTGCTAAAACGGTCAACAAACGAACATCGAACGCGCTGCGTACATTTTAATGAACAGGTGCTTCTACGATGGAATGACAATGTGATATGTTCTAAGAATAACCTTGCAAAACGAATGGACTACACTGAATGGTAATCGACAATAGAAAAGTCTAAATTAGCTTTATTTTCATTTTCTCGGCTCAGGCATTTATGGCTATTACTACCTGATGTACTCGTTCATTGAAAAACAACCAAGAATTTAATAAATTCATCCGCGTAGATCGCTTGCGAATGTCAGCGTTTAAAGTATACGTTGGTAAATTCAAGGGCTGCTGAGCGAAGTTAATGGATTTCAGTAACAAAAGCATAGCGCTTGCTTCCTTGCGGGTCTATAGATCTTTCGGATAGACGTGAATATTTTTGAGTTACCGGTGAACAAGATATCTACTTTGAAGTAGGATTTTTTCTTTTTCTTTTTCTTTCCCTTTTCTTTTTTTCTTCCCTTTATTGTTGAAACAGAATAAAACGCACCCAAAACCCTTAGAAAGCATAAATTAAATGCGGCCTAGGGTACAGTCGAGAAACGGTAGTCCAATAATTCTGCAAGGGATTCTGTTTTTTTAATTTCCTTATGAGATTATCAAAATAATCAGATAATCAGATTCATAGTTGAGTTATAGTAGAAAAAAGATGGCTGCACATGATGACAGCTTATTGTTTAACATCAGTGGGCCTAGTTTTGGTGAATGTCGAACTTTTTTAGATACCACCTGGAAGGTAACCGTAACGGGAGTTTAGTTAATTTGAGAATAAACAACATGCACATATGCTGTGGACAGTAAATCACTTATTTGACGTACTGCATTGAACTGAAAGCTGGACAATCATCAGGGTAACCATTGAACTGTTTGCCAATGTGACACCAGCCCTCCATCGTCCTTATCCCTAAAATGGTCAACATTTACCTAAACACCAGAGTAACACGTCAAAGGTTTATGTACTAGAGCCGGTCTGCATTGCATATCGCGGTATCTAAATCACCACAGTGAAAGGTAAGGTTGAAGAAACTGTTCATAATAAGCTGTATCCACTTCGGTCAACGGCCATTGAATGCTACCTTAAATTAGCATGCCTTCTTACACCGAATCACATCCGACGCACTCAGAATTTCGTTCACACTTCCCTAGAAGAATACGGTTGTCTGGTTCAAATGCAGAACTTACCCAGAAGGGGCTGTCCTAAGTAAACACCCCCGTCAAATTTTGCGGCAAAGAAGTCTTTTCCTACCTGAGGAAACAATCTTCCAGAACCGAACGGAAGCCAACTTTTGATTCTACAACTGAGTAAAATGCTCTCCCAAGAGAAAACATATTAGTAAACGTGCAATGTGTCACTACCAAATAGTACCAGTCTACCGTTATACAGTTAGACACTCTGAATATCCGTTGTTTTCCCTCAGATAAAGTAGAATGTTCTACTTCACACGCAAAATAGCTGGTCAAGACACTGATACTAGAGAGCAGTCGGCTAGAGAGAATAATTGGCTTACAACTGTAACCAGGGTCATGCAAGGTGTTGACGAACGACAGAACCCGTCGGATGAGTTTGATGTGGCTGCAAATGTAAATAATCCGCATTATTATATTTCTTCGCTCGATGGAAAAGTTAGTTTAAAAAAGGTAGAACATGATTTGGCCACAGCAGTACGGGAACATGTTGCTAGTGGGGACATTTTAGCCTTCCATGCTGTTCCTTTGTCAGATATAGATGGTGCCTTTCTCAGTTAGATTTGCCTGTCAACTTATTTGACTAAGCGAAAAAAGTAAAAACATATAGACTCGCGAAATTTGAAGTTATGTTTTGCAGAATGCTCGAGGATTAATTGGAGCTTATATAGACAGACATTCCTCCGTCTGTTCATTCCTTTTTTACCTACAGTTGGAGATTGCACTGTAAATGCCTGTCCTCGGCATGGCTTGAAAATTCTGCACTAAATTAAATGAACGTCCGACCAATTAGACTCTTGCAAAAAAACAAATGTTTACTTAATCAGAAGGAGCTAAAGATCGCTAAGGACGGGAATCGAATCTATGACTTTTCGCTTACTGAATGGGTGTTTTCATAGCTGAGTCCACCTGGATGCTACACACAGCCAAAGTATTAAACACCGACCAAAACGTTACGAACACCCGATTTCTGATTGGATCATAAGTGCAAAAGTAGAACATAAATTTGACGGAAACTCTGGGACTGCGACTACCTGATAAGCCCTAGGAAGGACGAAACCGGTCTTGGGCTGTCGAAGGGTTCTCATCAAACTTATGAGTAGTGTATTACCTCTACAGATGTATCGCGATATCTCGAATATTGTACCAACTGAAACATGAGACGGCCTGGCGCAGCACATTCAGTTACTTAAAAACGTCATAAACGAGGGACTCAGCTGGGTTAAAGGTATGTCTCCCGTCAAAACCAAACTGGTATGCAAATGAGTGTATTTCGGTTGCCCTCAACATAACTTGTAAAGTAAACTTCCTCATTACGTCCAGCTCTCCGAAGGCCATCAGTCTCAAGTGGCCGGCAAAAAGAAGAGAAACATGTTTGGATGCATAGGTATGACACTGAGCATTATTTAGCCAAGGTTCCGCTGACAATTGCAATGCTGCGTGAGCGTTTCCAAGCTGATTGTGGAATCAGCTATTTTTTAATAACCAAGTTTGGTTGCCAACTTTCAACCTCACGAAGGTGTCGTGCAAGACTCAACGAAAATTACACGAAAAGTCTCAACCTTGTAAGAAATTATCAGCTACTGATGAATCTTGAAAGGGCTACGGATGAAAGTCTTTGTCAGGAAATCCAAACATTCGGCTTACTAGCAGCATGGCTATCTTACAGTCAACAACAAAAACGCCTGCACAATATCCCTAATATACGAAGCCATTGCGTCAACAGGCAGTAATTCGAAGCGAAAATCACTAGTCTGATCAAGTGGTTGCTAGTCATCCTATACAACAGTTGATTTCAGCGAGTTCCGTTGGCACGTAGGTCACGGTAATTATGCGGAACAGGGCGGATGTAGTTGATATTCGTTCTGTGCTTCACCAGCCAGTCCACTGACGGTAAACGTATCTCTCTCATGTACGCACATGACTAATAGAGCTTGCACTGGATATCGCTCTGAAGCATTTCCAATTTGCATCGATTCGCTCGCGTGGTTTCTTCAGGTCAGCAGGCGTACATGACTTAGCTGCTACTAGTTTGTACCAGATCTAATACAGCCGTATTGCATTTTCAATTCTCAGCTCCTATGTGTTTTGCACACTCAATGTAGTGAGGCCAATGTTCTTCGTTGACGGTGCTGTTGCACGTCAATTTTTATGGCCGGAGTGACTTTCTTGTAAATTATACCAATTGCAAACTGAACGCTATGAAAGTCACGATAACGCTTCGTTCAAGAAACCGGTCGAATTTGCTTCACAGCTTCTAAACAAACCTATCCGAACTCAAAAGTTTGGTTCACAATCAAATACCTGGGTTATTTCATTGGAATGAGCTAGGGTGGTCTGAGAAGACCGACAGCTTCGAAAGAACATATCTTCCGCAAGAAATCCCGTCATAGGATCTTCGTATTATAGAATCTGCTTATATTGCATGCAGTGAATCAAAATTTTCACGATTTTATGTTATATCACTGGGATATTTCAGACACTGCGTCAACTTAGTTATGAGCGGGTTAAAACTGTCCAAAATCTAAGGTTCAAGGCGAAAACAGGACGATGCATACTGAATCTCCGTTGGTATATGGAAAAACTTTTCGAATGATTTATGAAACAAGACGGAACTAGTTGACAACGTAATTAGAGGTGGGGTTTAGATCTTGGCTGCAGAATGCAGCATGTAGTAATGACTTGAACGTCGTCTGTTTTCTTGGTCACATTGGCGAATGAGATGTCAACTGACTCAGCAGTTTTGTATTACTACGATCACATGGTTGCAGTTGTCTTCTATGAATAGATTCTTCGACTAAATTTAATCGTCGATCGAAGTCATGCAGATGCTCCAGAGAATATCGCCAAATATGTAGCAAAATGACCCAGCACATATGAGCACTGCAAAACCTCTCTGATGATCAGGTGTGCAATAATGCGGTTTTAGGAAAACAGTTGCTATCTCCTCTGAAATCACACAAGAAACCGTTCATCAAGATGAAAAGCTACATAGAGGCACTTTTTTCGTCTCTCCCCTCTGGTGTGTTCTTTTTTTGGGGGAACAGTGTGACCTCATCTACTGTGTGTTTAACATCATCATCACCGCTAAAAATGTCAAGGGACAATACCACGTATTAGTCGTTTACTGAGATTCATTGTGTGCAACTTACGGTTTTTTTAAGTGTAACCAAATTTCCATTGACAGCATACAGGCTGTCTATGGAGTTAAGAATGTTCTTCTTACTTTTTCTGCTCCTTGTTATACAGTTTCTCTGTATTAAGTATTCCAATTTATTTGGCAGAGAAAACCCACTTTGACGAATTATTCATTGGTAGTATAAAGAGTGATCAATAAGGCGCTGCTCACTCGAACGTTCGGCATGTGAAGACAGCCTGCTCAAGTGTTCCAGAGTCAGGGTCAACAGTTCAGGAATCAGAAGTTGTGTTAGTCGTTTACTGAACATCTACTCACTCGTTTTGTTGATGGAGGCGCTACAGACAGCTGTACCGCCCCAGTCAACAGCTGTGCAAGTATTTCTCATCGTGCAGAAAACATCCAAGTAAAGTGAGAAACTGCTATCCATAGGCAACTCGAGGCTTGTAAAAGTTGAGCGAAAAATATCGAAATGAATGCTTAAACAAATGGAGATATCTCGGTCTAAATATGAAAACCTTGGGTTTTACTATGAGGAGGTTTGGAAATTTTAACGAATACTGCATCCTATCAAAAATTCCAGGGCATTCTGACAAACCGAGAACCACTGTGCAGCCGTTGCACCCGTGTTTACCGTGCGCGTCTCACGCAGCTCTACGGTGATTCTATTTTCGGTCACGAGTGAACGATCAGCAGTGTTGTCATCTCGTGCTTATACGAGATCATGCTTCAATCACGCTGTTCATGTCACTATTTGGCGTGTTTACTGGTTACTCATGCGACTACCTCTCAGATGGAAGCCTGGTGAGACAGCATAGTGGATTACTTCTTGTTAACATAAGGACATTCGGAAATTTTTATACGCGTATTAAATTGCAGCTGAAATCAGTCCGCGTTGAAAAGCCGGGAAGCACTGTGCATCTGATTTGCTGGGAAGCATCAGCAGTGCTTACCTGATTAACCTCTACGGAGACCCGAGCACGTGATCCCCAACACGACTGAACTAAGAGCATCAGCTGTCGAATTTAATTTGTCCATACATTGCTACTGCATGTATGTGATAGAGATAAACCGCATTGGGAAACTGAAGAAAGTGGGAATATATACACTTTTCCCAACATGTTTCTTCAACTTTTACGGTTCCAATAGCCTAACATAATTAGTTAATTAGTCTAACAAATAGGTAATATTTACTTCCTTGCCGATGAAACAATGCTTACAACGAATGGAACAGGAACCGCCGGTAAATTTCAATGCCTCCTGTTTGAGTCGAACCTGATAATTTCCATTGCATGTTCACGATAACACACATGGGGTTTCTTGAGCTGAGCGTCGGAGAAAATACTCATCCATCACTATGCGTGCTACCCGCCACAAAGACCAACTTTTATCGAAACCCCGGAGTGGTTAATTTTGTCCTGCATGGCGGTGGATTTTTGTTTGGATACAATGAACTCGGATGTTCAGGAGCCAAGTTAAGCCATGCTAGCTACTCCGGTACATATTCCTACACTGCTGGACTTATGTGGTGCAGCAAATCATGAGACGTAACTTAAAGCTTTGGCGCAACGGTGTTTTAGTTTTAGTGGTCAACCATGCGAGATCTTTTGGGCTCAGTCACCCGACGAAATAACAGATGCACGGTTTGTAATTCAGCCAAATACAGCAGATTCTCAAATCTTGCGAGAGTATATGCTTCTTCCTCTCAAAAACGAGACTGAAATCCTGTGGTTCAGTCGGGGATATGCCGTGGGAAAAGCCAAGCCTAATGCAAAGCTGCTAACGATTACTAATATACGATTATACTAATACGATAATACTAATATACACTCTGAAAGTAATGAGGCCACGGGACTTTTTACATGCCTTGTCCTGCATGTGAGCCTCAGTTTGTACAAGCTAGAATTGCATTAGTTCACATAGAAGAGAAGTGGAACTCTCATCTAAACCTAGTGACGATGGAATCTCATTCTGCCTATAAAAGTTTGTTGAAATCGAATCATGACTGATTATGCCTCGGTTAAAATTAACAGCTTCACCTTCACGCTGGCCATCATGTAGACTACATCCAAATCACTCTGGTAGCCCATATGTGAAAAAACGCGGAGCTGTTGACAGTGCCTAGTGGTTTCATTCATTCTCATCGGCATATGTGAATTCAAGGTGAAGACTGTGCCTTCTACTTTTTGGTCATAGTAACTGCGTTCCGCGTCATATCGGCGACAAAACAGATGGGCCTAACCCGAAAGTGTATCCTTGTAGCTAGCGCAAAACAGGAATATATGTGAATGCCTTGGATCCGAAGTGGATCTGCAGCTTAGCAACGGTCGAGCAGTTGTCGGTAGGTCACATGCGGTTTGTGCGACGAACTTGGTGTCGTGTAAAGGCTGCTGACGCTAATTTAAACCAGATGGAAGGAGATCGGTGTGGAAAAACTCGGTAGCGTTTTGAGCCTTAGCATGGCAATATAACAAGGCGCACGAGCATTATTTTACATCAAGGCGCTAGCGTCACCAGAAAACTTATTCACTTAACATGGGAGTATTCCGGTCAGATAAACTACTGTAGCAATGCTTTCTGGACGATGTACATTGAAGTATGCGGCATTAGAGTTGGAATAGTCAACAAGAAAATGGCAAACCGAGAAAATGTAGTTAGAAGGCTAATGGTGCTGCCATCTTGTATTGAAACACTGAAGTCTAGCTTGTAATGACAGGTAATAAGAACAAACTTGACTTGAGCAACTCGATGGTGTTCCTGTGGTGGTTTAGAGTAAACACACTTTGTGGCGTTTACAAAGGCAACCAAGTGCAACTCTTGCTTTCGAAATCCAAGCAGTCAGACTACGATCAGCCATCATATCTGTAAACCGAATTTTATCTGGGTGGGGCGGAATCAGTACGACACGCTGCGTCAACCAATAATTCGCATTAAGGATGTCTGTTGGTTTAAGCTCTGAGAAGGACTGATAAAAGAAGAGTGTTTTGGAAAGTTTGTTCCCAGACCAGAGCGAATTGCAACCAACGTAAGCGCTGTTTGAGGCATTGCCGCTTAGAGGTGTGTAAATAAAACATACTCATCCTCAAAAAGTACGGTCAAGATGTGTCACTCGTGAAGCCACAAGAGATCCTACTTGAACAGACGGCACATTTAAATGGGGCCGATCTTCGGAGTACAAAACACTTTCACACGATGATAAAGCGGTCACACATTTATGCACCAACTGAAACCTGAGACGGGCTTTGTGCAACACATTCATCTGAAGAATATCAGTAACTAGAGGTTCATGTGGGATTCACTTGTGTATCTTGTTAAAACAAAATTATTTTCGTAAGAGCCCTTTGTAGGATAGTGATGCGGTCCAATAGTTGTCCACTTCCGCTCTATGGATGTGTCTGAGTCTCAGTAGGTGCTTATCCGACTGAGTCATGGATTGGTAATGACAGCTTCCACATTCACATATTTTGAAAATCTGCAGTCATGCTTTCATTTTTGAACATAAGTTTGACGGAAACTCGGGGACTGTGCCTAGCTGATGGGCCCCAAGAAGGGCGAAACCGGTCGTGGGCTGTCGAAGAGTTTTCAGCAACCGTCTGAGTAGCTTCCTTTATGAAAACCTTGTTCACACTTTCTATATCTGCTATTCATGACCAATTTGGGGACTGAGAGCACCCATAGTGCATAAGCAAGCATTTGAAGGGTTGGACGTGACAACAGTAAACAACTGTGGGTTTCTGAACGAGATGTCATAGGAGCACGCACTGAAAAAAAAAACGAAAAAACGTCCTATTGATAATCGAAGGCGGTTGGACGTTTCCAACGCGAATGCAAAGGATTCTAAATTTACTGTGTTTCTGAACGTCCTTTGTGAATACTACCATACCATACTGCCTCACACACAAAATCATTTGCAGTTGCAACGAAACATAGATTGATGTAATCAACCGGAGCCTTTCTCGATAAATCTCTGAACAATTTCCGAAAACTTGCTATGAGCTAAGCAGCAGGTGGATAGTAGCTTAGGAGCACTCAGTATATTTTCGCAGTAGGTCACGTTTTCCGGTTTCCTAGCCTTCAAGTTCCTACTGCTCATCGAAAGCCTGAAGCCGTTGCCTATGTCCAAGACGATCCTAATAAGAGTAGAGAGGTCAAAGTGTGGGCTAAACATTTGGTGGTTTAATCCATCTGCTCACCTTGGGACTGACTCACTCCGGACTTCTGTCATAACGCCCTGTTTGGTGTTCGATGTTCACTCCTTGTTAACAGACTTCTATCCCCAAGTGCAAAGTGTTCACCGTTTGTTCACCGTTTATATATATATATATATGGAAACATGAAACCAAGGTGACATTCTGTAATCAGTTTAACACAAATCCTAATAATTCCAGGTAAGAACATCGCAGCGATTTTTTCCGGACTTTTCGAGTAGTTTAATTAAATAACCTAATTACTATGCAACCACATTTGCTTGACTCCCTTCTTCAAAGGTGTTGGTTGAAGAGCTGTATACCTATATCGATCAACAACGCTCACTGAACTTTGACATACGCTATTTAAAAAAAACTCAATAATGCACCATGCTTTTCAGGTATTCCTGCTGCTGGAACTGTATCCAGTTTTTATCCATTGAGTCGCTTGGAGACATGTCGCTTCTCAAAAACTGAATGCGCGCTATGCGCAACAAAACCACGTATTTATTGTTGTATCTGTCACCAACAATTGCGAAGTTTTGTCCGTCTCTCAGCTTGGAATTTTATCCCTGGTTTCAGTAATAAGGACGAGAGTGCGAACCTGAAGAATCGGATGTCCATGCCAGTTCTCAGATTTCCACTCACCAAACGTGTGCACTATCGCACTTTTCCCCATTGCTCTAACGCTCGAAAGCTTGATGATCCATGGTTTTGTGTATCTGTCTGAATTCTGTTGGCAACCAACCAAGTTTCCTATTCAGACACATTAAGGAAATTGTTCTGATCGATCTTAGGAATTCGAATATAGCCATAAGTTGAGAAACCTGTAGACACAAGTAGAGCACTTGGTTTTCAGTCAGCAGGAAGATCTCATTATCCACACGCTCGAGTCCAAAAGCGAAGTGCACCAGCTAGTACGACATTGTATGCGGTCCAACAAACAAGGTCACTCCTTTCGTGTCTGACCAATTGTCACACCCAGTATATCGTAGACCCTCTGCATTGATGCACTTACATAGTGGATTAGCATACCCTTGGTGAATGATAATCGAGTAAGACGAAAGATTGCTGACCGCGACACGTGATACAGGGTCATTCGTAGTGCTACAGTGAAAACAACACCAGTGTTAACGACTAAATCGTGTTCATATTCATATTTGGTTCCGTAAGCTTCTACAGCTTAGATACACATGGAAATGGAATTTGGGGGCAGAAATCAACAAAATTCCAAAAATGTTTCTGTGCTAGTCAGAAAAAGTTGAGCAGAGAAATTATTAGACGTGTCTACTAACTTATGTAGATAAGGTTCATCTTGATTTATTAGTACATGACATTTATACTTCAGCTGGAACTTAGCTAAGAGAGAATTTCACCCAAAGGAAAGGCGCCATTCTGAACTTGTCGTCCGTTTTGATGAACTTAACTAACGGAAGAAAGTACTCCGATTCTGGTGGGGCTGGAGTTGTGGGAAAATATTCAACCAAAAAATATTTGGTTATCATTGTGGAAGGATGATATAGATAGACGGACCTGATTAGGGTGAGAGATGGATAAGCACAGGGTCTGGGGACCGCATTTGCTTCGTAACTTAAATTCACGGTGAGGAACTCATCTAAATGTTCGAAGGTATCAAAGCTGCATCACTGTTTGGGACCCTGTATGGTGTGATATTGTCAGAGTGCGAGCCCGCACTTTTCCATCTCTATTAGAAGAATCGATAGAATCTGACTTCGACACCGGCTTTTCCATCCCGCTCAATAATAGTGCAAATTTTTAGCAGAAACAACTACCAAATACTGTTATTTATTCTTTCATTTGTTCGGATTGTGATCAAGGGTAAAATATAAAACAATTCTTGAGAAATAATCTAAATTGGTCAAAACCCGGAGATATTTTTTTCGATTGTCTTCTTTTTCATGCGCACGCAACCAGCAAACGAGGGGACACAAATTTCAATGACTTATGTGTTATCTACTCAAACGTTGCTTGTGTGGATTCGAAGTTGGTGGTCTGCTCAGCCAAGCATATACAACCGCCTTAGGATCCTTGCTGTGGTGGTTATTCAGCCGCAGGTTGATTTGCTTCACTGAACAATGTCCAAGCAGTGTCAACACATTGTTCCAAGAGAATGTGTCGGAGATTAGGTTTACCAAGAAAACAAGCCACAATATCAACTTGTTGGTTTCCTTGGCAAAAGTTAGATCGTATAAATCAAGTGAAAAACAGTTAGTTTGCACCAGTGAGATTAAATCCAGTTAGTAACTTCGACATTACTGAGCCAAACAGACTTTTCAGCAAAACAACGGGCTGTGCAACTTTCTGAACAGTGAGTCAAGTTGTTAGTGAACTCAAGAAGGCCAAATTTGATTCACTTTCCTCATTTGGTATTGTAAACGATATTCACGCATTCGTCGGCCCTGTTTGGGTCAACAGGAAAAGCCGCTTCCAAACACCAAAAAACATGAATTGGGATGTGTCGTTGTGGGATGTTGCGTTTTGCTTTGTCATTGTCCAAAATAACGCATCCATCATCACACAAGTGAAGACGCGTTCTGGTTCAGCGACAAGAACCTACCGAATGACCCTAGTTATCCAGGTTTTCAACGAAAGTAGTCTTACGCTAGATAGAAAAGGTAGTATGTTTCTGAATATTTTCAGAAACGATAATAAAAACTGGCAAAAACAAATTCAGGTTATCCGCATGGGGACACATATCCCAGTGGTACTATTCCGGGGAATGCAATCAATCCGGTAACTTAATTTATTTTTGGATACCAATGACTGACTAATTACAGGCGTCGACTGGTCGCAATCTTCCATGCCCTCGTACGGTGAACAATTGTCTCCCACGATCACCCAATTTCACATGCCTGCTTGAGACCGTACGAACCCCAAAGGTTCATCCATCGATCCGGCTTTCAAGTCTGCACCCATGCCAACACTCTACAGAGAGAGAGGTGTAGCGGCTAAATTTTAGTTGTTTTTATGTTCGAGTTGTAGCTGAGTTTTCGTTTCACGCTATCGTCCGCTTATCGACCCGTTGTGTGCGTCTGGGTTCACGCGCTGAACATACGATCCCGATTATGCTGTCTTATTGGCTCAGCGGTTTACCGCCCCACGTCATGGAAGCCTGTAAATTTCATGCAGTACTACGGGTATGCACGCAGCTTTCAAACACTCAGCTCTCTTATTTTGCTGAAGAAAATCAATGTCCATAGCTTTGCTTTTCTCAAGCGACACTGCACTGGTGCACGTACTTTCCAGTGCCTTAATCATTTCATAACCCCAAGAAAATTTGCCACATTTTCTAGAATAAATTGAAAAATTAAGTTCCATTGGAACGTGTGAAGTGCTCTAGATTACTGGGTCTAGTCTGTCGTCTGTTCACTAGTTTGAAGTAATCGTGGAAGTTATTGATTACATATCTGTGCGTGAAGTCAGCAAACCTTATTACGCAGAAACATCCGAGCTTTTCAAAATCACAGTCAGTTTCGTAAAAACGAAATACACCAACAAAACAGAAAATTGACCACAACCGTGATCCGTTAACGTCATAGTCACTGCTCGAGCAGTTTGATCAGGTTTGACCGTGGACGCAACCATAACAATTTCTCAGATGTGCTTCTCAGTGTTAGTAGTTGGTAGCATAGACACCGTTTGGTGCTATCAATACTATCATATGATCATCTCCACCATTTTTTTACAGCTTTAATTTAGAGGATTCAACTAAAAACTTGTATTTTGAAGCTGCTCTGCTCTATTTTACTTTCCTGTACTTTGTCTTACAGCACTCACGCTGAAATCACTGTAGCCTCGAAGATGATGAAAGGACCAGGAACACCTGATGCAAGTTGACAAGGGTTCCCGCACAACTTAACATAACTTTCATGTTCAAATGCATTTAACCTTCAACCGATCTCTGTTAGTCGCCATCAGCTTGTGGTTTTCTCTGAATATGCATATTTCAGAGCTAGCGGGATCAAAGATTCAAGAAGGACTGCGGCTCTACATGACAGAGGAAGCTCGCCCAGGAACAGTTATTGCTTCTGGTGCACAACTGGGTCTGGCCTTCTTAAGCTCAGATGCTCACATACCCAGAATAATTAATCAGAAGGATCCCGGTGTTTCAAGTCTTTCATTTCGTTTTAGCAACACAAATGACCAGTCTGGTTCAAGGATACAAAATTTACAGCTGGTTGTTGAGGACCGTGTTGATCGAGAGTCCATCTGTCCATCTTCAACCACAGCAACAGCTGTCAATTCTGCTCCAGGTGATGGATATGTTTCTAGTGATTTTCACATTGACACTCTTGGTTACTCTCTGCAAAATCCTTTGCAAATAGCAAACCTTGGCTCTGAAGATTCCAGGTCACCGTCTCGTCTTAATGACGACTGCATCATTCCACTTCGGGTAGCGACAAACGTCGATGGTGTACAGGCCATTCATCAGATTTTCGTTAATGTGCAAGATATCAATGATAACCCACCAACCTGGTCGGAGAAATCGATTTCAATATTATTCAGAGATGGCGACCCTGTTGGGACAAAACAGCCTCTACCTCTCGCTACGGACCCAGATTTTGGTCTGAATGCAGTTGTTACTTATCGGTTAAGAGATGCAGCTGAAAATAACCATTTACCTCAAGGATACCCAACACACAATGGATTCACCAGGTTAAGAGGAAGCGAAGTTTTTGAACTTTACAAAGAATCTTCTGGAACAGGATTTACTCGAAATCGATTGTTTCTTGTGACAAAACAAGAAACGGATCGAGAAGCACGACCTCAAGGATGGAATCTCATTTTGATTGCCGCTAATCTCGAAGGTTCGCCAATACTTTCAAGCCAGTTAATTATTCATGTAAATATTACCGATATCAATGACAACGGTCCACAATTTTCACAATCTGTCTATCAGCCAATATTGAACAACCAGAAGGTTGGTGTTATTCCTGAAACTGTCGATGTGGGTCAAATTCTCCTTCGGGTTTATGCAACCGATGCAGACGAGGGAGTGAACGCGGCTATTAGGTACAGCTTCGCACCTGGACCCCAGTTGCCATTAATCAAACACTTTTTTGAACTAACACAAGATGGTGAACTCAGAGTACGTCAAAAACTGGACGTAGATAAACCAAATGTAGGTGGTGATTCAACTCATGGCTTCTATCTTCCAACTACTCCCATGACATTCGAAATTCAAGCTGTCGACGGTGCTGATCCTGCTTACGCAAGAACAGGATATGCAACGGTAAAACTGACGGTAGAAGACGTGGATGATGAGCCACCGTCGATTCGCGTGCATCCTGTTCGTCCGTGGAACGGACAACTGCGCAATAACGATGGATCTCATACCGAGGCCGAACTATCTGTGGTTGAAAACGAGCCAGCTGGACAGCTGATTGCATTGGTTGAGGTCAATGACCCCGATAGTCAAGGACGAGAAATTATTCGATGCAGTCTTATTGGTAAATCACAATCATTCTTCCGTCTTGCCCAGCAAGACGTGGTTGGCAATGAGTATCAAGTTCATACGACTAGTAAGCTAGATCGTGAACAAACTTCACGGCTACTTCTGACGATCGAATGTAGAGATTTAGTGGAACACGTTGCTTCCACTACGGTAGGCATTAATGTATTAGATGTCAATGATAATGCACCAAAATTTCAAGAAACGCTGTATCAGTTTTCGCTTCTGGAAGACGATGGCGAACAGACATTGTCCGAATACACATCACGTAACCGTAGCTGGCTTTCGGCTACCGGCCGTGTATTCGTTCGTGCCACTGATGAAGACGAAGGTCCGAACGGTCGAATTAATTATGCATTAAAACACAGCGACGACAACACGCCTGATAATAAATTCTCTATCGATGCTGAAACAGGGCAGCTATTTGCGCTCGGACCGTTTGACCGTGAACAAGAAAGAAAACACCGGCTTGTCATTGTGGCAATAGACCATGGAGAACCGAAGCTAACAGGCATGTGCACTGTTGAAGTGATTGTGATGGACGTAAATGATAATGCACCATTTTTTCCGCAACAGCGTACCAGCACAGGGGGATATTCATTCTCAGTTCTGGAGAATCAGTTACCAGGCACACGCATTGGACAAGTGGAGGCATTTGATGCAGACCAGATTTCGTCCACCTTGTTGGCCTCGGAAATGCTAGATGCGACCAATGGAGGAAGTGGGTTGTCAATGAAGGTGGTGAAGGGTCAAACGACATCTGAGAAGCTTACTTTCGGTTTGAAGAATGAAACTGATGCGCAAGCATTCTGGATCGATCCGAAGTCAGGAGTTCTGATTACTCGGTAAGTTATTTCGTGGTTCGACTGTCAATACATCTGCAACGTCAGTAACCTTCGAAGTTTGTTCATGTAGTCGACATTTTTTTACAGATTTAGGTATAATTTTTCGCATAAAAATTCAATGGTATGTTGTGTGGTTCACCTAAGACGACAGTTTAATGTAACTTGCCTGTAAACAGCAATGATCAAGTGCTTTTGTTTGAACGTTAATGCACGTAGACCCGCAGATATTTTTCGAGAAACCGTGTCATTTTTCATTATTTAAGCTTGACAGCTGGTACACTGAGATGGATTATCTCATATCGGAATTTACTGTACGTACATAATAAAACAGGATTACGGACTGAGTTACGTGGTGTGGAGGTTGTGTGCATCAAATTTCGACGTTATAAGCCGGAGGCTTCTTCTGTGACAACGTCTACCCAAATAAAAGGAAAACTGAATAGACCAATAGTCAAGTGCACAAACAAGTTTTCTGAACTTTCAAAAAGTACCTCTAGTTTGTCGTTGATTGCAGCCAGGAAAACGTACAGAAGGGTTCTACTTACTTCAGTCTTTTATTCACAGACACTGCTAGATTGACGCGCACCAAATGCAAGATAGAGAAGAATGTTCTTAATGTAAACCGGAATCGACCCCGAACCTCTTTGAAAGACCACAGACTTGTACCGCTTCTCAAGGTACTGACTCTTAGTTTTTACAGTGTAACACAATTGGAGAACTTCAATGATAGAAAGCTTAACTGTTTCAATAAGAGTATTCTTCCTGTGTGAGCATGTTTTAAAAGTGTTAAATGAAGTGGCAGACAAGCAGCATCTTTGTTGTGCAAAGTTATTATGAAATCCGATGGTGACAAAATACCTAATAACTCTGAAAGCCCGCCGCAATCTATGACCATGCCGTTTTCTGGTTGCATCGACAAACGACTGGGATAAAAGTGTCGGGTGATCATCGGAAGTGTTTCATTCGTCTAGATATAACAACGGTAGTAACGTGCACAAATCATCGAATGAAGTCTGTTTTCATCTGTAATGATCCTAAAGCAATAATAATGTGTTGGAATAATGCTAGTTTGGATGCATTCATTGGCACCTAATGACAAATAAAGTGGTAGCTGTTGAGAATAAGATTTGAGGCTACCCGACCGAGAAGCTCACCGGAGAGGCCTCCTACAACGTGGTATGCGACAAGCGACAAGTACGAACAAGATTACGGAGGGCCGATGGACATCCCTGGCTGTCGCGTAACAAGGATATATGTCGAAATACAAGCAGGGTTTGGTTGAGGCGCCAGAGAATGCACGGGATGACAAGGACCAAGAACACTATTTGCAAACATTAGTCTTATTACACTCATATGCAATCAACTGAGTTGAAAATTTAAAAGCCTCTCATAGAGGCTTCGAGAATTCAGCATCTGATGAGTCAAAACGAGTCTGATTTTAAGGAGCATCTGGTGGCCAATGTCAGCTTGCAATCCTTACACGTGGGTAAAAAATAGGTCGAAATTTTTCACAGAATTTACTGGGTGAACAGCGGCGATATCAAGTCGCTGGATCGCAGATGTTTCAGATGTTGGAGGATGTTTTGTCTTGGCGAATCCCGCTCCTGATCTCGTTTTGTTTGGTTTATCAGTGTAAAATTTTGGTCAAGCGTTGAACTATTTGCGATTTCATTATTTGACGCTCTGGCTCCATGGTTCGTCTTACATCTCTCAATCGCTCCTCGATGCACACATATTGTCTCTCCGGTCTTATTTAAGCCGATCGGATCCAACAGTGATGGCATTTGCGGAGTTCGTCAATAATAGCGATGATGAAGCTGGAGGTAAACACTTGGATGTGTTCACCATTGGATTAATGAAAAGTGACCCATTGTCCCGACCAATTTCACTGTCCGAAGATAGACTACTGTGCGTCAGAGACCAGCCGTCTTCCGATACCCGCGGAAAAACAGTTAAACTCGCGGTGTGATACGCAGTAACATCTAGATAAACAAGCATATATTTTTACTGGATAGAGACAATAAGATGATGCGATATATATCACGAAAATAGCACCCTATATGACATGTGCCCACTTGGTGATTTGAACCCGAGGAAACAAAATGAAAACGTTTGACAGCGAAATACACTCATTTGCAAACAAATTTGGTTTTGCGAGAGACTCACCTGGAACCCGGCTGAATGTTTCGTTTATAATGTTTCTAAACGTTTGTTGTGCGGATAACAGCCATTATACTTTGAACCAAGGTGAAGGGTGTATGCTACTCATAATCTGTGTGCTCTATTTTGCCAAAGTAAGGGCAACTACTGCATGATTGAGCGATAGGTGTACGGGTACGTTCTTGACAATGATTACTTCAAAAGAATAATGTTGCAAATTTCAAAATAGTCCAGCTGAATGTGTGGCCTTTGCTTTGGAGATGACTGAATTGTACGAGGAGATTTTCTGAAATGCTGAACATTAGAGATTCAAATAACCCCATGCTTATCATTTCGTTTAACTGAAATTCATGCTTCAGCAAACACAAATTCACTCTTAAAATTTTGAATTGAACAGGCCTTGGCGTTTAATTACGTCCGCTAATATATTGTTAGATCCCACGCAAGCGAAGTATGGTTGAGTTCGTACGAAAGAAACGGACTCCATTTTCAGCTGCTCTATACCCCGAAGGAATAACTAATTACTGACTGTTAGTGTCGTTGTGTGTGCGTGTACCTTCTACGATCAGCGGATGTGGACTTCAGTCATTCGAAGGTGTCAGTTCAAGATGATTTCAGTAATTACCATAATTGACATCGAAACTAACAGAACTGAAGTTTCGTAGTCCGACATTCATTATTCCTTATTTTATAAGCTTATTTGTCTAAAACAATATGTAGAGCTCTTGAGCGTCAAAATATTTCGTGTCTTGCTTGTGAATTCGGAAGAACTGTGTAGATTATTTGCATAAGATGATTGCTAACCTGTTATATTTCAGCTTAAACTAACACAGTTAGTGTCATTGAAAAATGAACCAAATGCGGTCAAAAGCCTTTAGAAAATCCACCGTGCTGACAGATCAATTAAAAAACTTCGTGATAATTTTCACTGGCTGGTCAATGAACAAGAGGTCACATAATTAATTCTCGTTATGAACAGAGCAATTTTTCTGTCCAAAAAGGACGTTTTTTCGGACCCTAACAAAGACCTACCTACCTTTCGGAATCAATCTCGAATTCAAAAGCTACATTTTTAAAGTTTTCCTGATCCTGAAGGGTGTGCAATTCAGGTGTAACCATGGCACCATGTCGTAAAAAGGGCTAACTGTTTTGGACCAGCCCGTCAGCAGTCTTCCAATATAACTAATTTCTATGGGTTAGGGTTGAAAGTGACATATGTATGGAATTGAGGTGAATTACGCTCGGCACATAGTTTCTCAAGCGCAAAATAATACACCAGAATTGTTGAGGCTGATTAAAGTGGTGCCTCCAATGCGAGAGAGAAACTGTTTAGGTTTTCACTTATTAAGTACACACACAGTAACACATTTTACTGAGCATCCAATGATAGGCCAGGGTTTTGCAGCACATCCAATGGTAGTAAGATAACAGCATGTGTACGGATCAAATCATCAGTTTCTAGCCTCCCTAATCGAACACTGGTCACTCACCCTTCGGTATAGATTGACAACAAATTTGAATACGTTGATCATTTGGTATGACGCAGTATGCGCGGGGCCGTTGTTAGTGTTACTATTGTTATTACCGTCTAGAAGAACGGAACAATTTAGGTGTGCCTTCTTGTTACCCTCTTGAAAACAACATTTTCTAGATTGCCGCTTTTGATACACCATTCGCTCTTCTGTCGGCCGATGCTTTTCCAAAATACCAAAATGTAAGTTAGTGCGATAACTAATCGTTCCCATTTGTCAAACTACAGGGGTCTCATTTAGTCGGGCAACACTTTGTAAGCCGCAAAAATCCGGACGTTTGTGACACTAGACAGGGAGGACAAATTTTGACTAGAATATTCTTTTATGCATTGCCATTATCGTCCTTTATAAATGATTTCATCAAAAGTAAAACTCAAAGTGGAGTTCCGCCAAAGATAAATCATGAAGCATAGGAACTCTTTTGCTGAAGAGTTCACTGGCACTTCTTTTGGCTAAGCACAACATTACACATTGCGTTTGCTCGAATTGTAGGTTATCGGTACAAAGTTAGACTAGTATGCGGATTTCAGTCAATGTAGTGACTCGTGGTGAGTTCCAACCACTGTAGGGCAGCTAAACAAGGTTTTTTGGTTACCAGATATGGGAAAAATCCAGATTTTAATCACTCAAGGCCTTCAATACATAAAAAATAATTGTACTAAGTAGCACTAGTGCGCTCAGTCCTCTAGAAACCGTGTACAATCACAGGATCACCTAAACAGTTACTGACAATAATTGTGAATAAAGTAATCAGATCTAGCTTATTTCTTTCCCAAATTCACTCTTATCGAATGTGGTCAAGTGCTCTGGGGGAGTCTAGGAATCACCGTCAAGAGATGAGTGGATTAGTATGAGGCCCAGTGTACAACAAATCAAACTGGTTTTCTGAAATTCTGAAATTCATTTTTCTATGGTCATTAACGCCTCGTCGTGCAATACAATTAGTATCAATGACTTACTAAAGTACATTTAATTTTTGAATTAAAAAACCTTTTCAGGGACGGAATATGAAGGGAAATGGGTGTATGGAACTCATTTTTAAACTCATTTTTGCAAACAGTTTTTCTAGCACGGGTTCATTTGGTAAAGTTTCGGATGCCTCCTAGCTTGTCGTTGTTTGTTTCACTTCGTTGATCGCTGAAAGTGTGTGGTACGGATTGTTAGCGCTGTACGCGTGTTCAGTGCGCTTTCACACTGCAACCAACAGCCAGTGATGAACGTCAATCAAGCTGGTTTGTTTCGTTGCAGATCAGTCTGTTGTACGAACTGACGTGTCTATCAACAACTCGGCTGAGAAAAATTTTACTCTGTTGATTGAAGGCCTAATACCAATACCGACCGAGTTTATAGCCAGCTGCAAGGATTCGAACGTGGTCTCAAGCTGTGCTGTCTCTCGATTGGTTGTGAATCAGCACACCCCAAATGAAATACATGACTGACCAAAAGTCAGATCAGGATGCAATCACATTTTTGATAGCTGGAGGTCAAAAGAAGTGCTATGGAATTTCAGTAGTATTGGCTTTTAATGAGTCAGCTGCCTATGACCAACATCCAGTTGAAATAACAATTTGTTTATATAATGGGAAGTGTGGATTTGGCACTTGTAACCATTCTTCTGATGGCTGCAAATTAGAGCGGCCGCTTTGTTGTACTCATTGAATGGTATGAGTGAGACTGAGTGACTTTAAGGAACTACCAGCAAACAGCAAGCGTGGAAAATTTTTACCAAGAAACAAAGTCTGTTGGATGCACAGTTATTACAAATGTTAAATGAAGGAACAATGAACAACAGGTACACTGAGAATACATCAGAATTTGGCGGGCATTGATAATGAACCATCCGAATGTCACGTTTTTCTTCCGGAAACAGAATGTGATGACATTCCAATCCAGAGGTGTTTCCGAGAGTTTCCACAATTTGATGAATTTTCCTAAAAAGGAATCCTTCACATTCCGAAGTAAGCGTCACCGCAGTTGCACATGAACTGAATACTAGCATGAGTGATAAAATCGCCATTTGGGCAGATTTTTGCGCTTTTGATTAAATTATATTACTTACAGTAGAGAACAGACCCTGTTGTAAGGTTCAAGCTGTAGGCTGGGTTGCTTCGTGTGTTGTGTAGCAAATATAGAGAAGCAGTTCTGAATAAAACATGTCCGTTCAGGCTTTACACGCAAGTCTTGGTTGATTTCATTGTTGTAGTTTAGCTGAAGTTTCTGTTGGTGATTTGCAGCCTAACCGCAGTTTGATTTAGTTCAGTCAAACACACAAAAGGAAATTTTCTGCGGTGCTTGACTCATTGGTTTTACGGCGCAAAAGTTCACATACAGTCTGTTTATAGCACATTCCGCTCATTGAACGATAATGGGGTTCCAGAAAAAAACTCCTTGTCAGTTAATGAAACAGTCATTTGAAGATTCCTTGAATCTCAAGCAAACACCAAATTAGTAGATTAATGAATTGAGTGGACTTGTTTACTGAAACACGACCGGAAATTTTCTCGGAAGTTTGTCTCTAAATTGGTTTGTTAGGAGGCAGTTGACAGCACTCTGTTCAGTTGAACACCACATGTGTTCTTTAGCAATTCACTGTGCGGGGCTAGCGAAAATGCCTTATTGAATGTCCGTGCAAGTATGCTACAAGTTGTACGATGGAAACTGTGGGATGACCGGAAGTGACCTGTTGTCGCGCCTAAATACACAACAGCAGCATGTATAGTTTTTATTGCGCTGCACCAACACGTACCAATCAGATGACACTTGTAAACAAATGTAGTCAAATTGAATGGTTTCGCTCGCTTGCCTCGCTGTGCACGGAGATGGATTATTGTGAGTGCAGAGTTCGTCGCCTGATCAACACCTCACAAGGACATGTCGAAAACAAGTAAGATTGATCGCTGGCTGCTGTAGAGTATCTCATAAACAAACTAGTTCAGGGGTTTCCGGAACAAGACTTCCTTTTGTTGCAAATCGTAAATAGAACTTGACATTTTGTTTCGAATGTATTGTCAGCATTGTGTGATTTTTGTCCTGAGGTGTTCGGCTTGGACGTATCTCAACTAGTCTGAGCCCATGGATTGAAACGAGGACTTATAAAGCCGTCAAATTAGGAAAGAAATCACCATATGGTCTGAGACAAGTAAATGGTACGGCTCGGGTGAAATTAAGACTGCGGAAGTTTACCTATTCCTAGACAGCATTTGCTTATTTCTCACTTCACATATTATCTTGGAGAAGCTAATCTGG
This sequence comes from Opisthorchis felineus, assembly GCA_004794785.1. Lineage (NCBI taxonomy): Eukaryota > Metazoa > Platyhelminthes > Trematoda > Opisthorchiida > Opisthorchiidae > Opisthorchis > Opisthorchis felineus. The sequence goes on along the minus strand of SJOL01012685.1, from coordinate 230,755 downwards.
CCTCAGATTTGAAGAACCTACCATCACAAGGCAGCTTGTCACAAAGGCAAACAAAAACTTTAGCAGGTAGGTTGGTTCCTTGTTGATACTGACGGTGCGGTTCGACCAAAAAAGCTTGCAAATTATCCTTCTATATCCGTTCGATCACCAACCAGCAAACAACGGGGCAAACTGGATTTTATTGACTAACGATCACGACCTTTCGTTTGCACTCCAAACAGAATGCTGAGTTGTTTCAGAGGGGCTTAGTAAACAGTCTGTGGTTTCATAGCCGGACTTAGTCGATTTTATACCTGTGTTTAGACACAGATCGGTACCCATCCTTCTGTGAAGAAGCTTTACGTCAATAACATTAACTGGTAAACTCGAAGCAATTTAAGTGGTTTGCTCTGAATCGATCGGAAAACCTTGATGCAGTATTACATGTAATTTGACGCATCCTGTTCAAAGAGTTTGTGCTTGATGATTTACCGTCTGAAAACTGTGCATTTTCTGAAAAGCGTGTGATTAAATTTTGTGCCACAAGGTGGAGCGACAAGCGAGCGTTCACTTGAAAAGTCTAGACATGTGCAAGCGAAATTTCCAAATGACAATATTAATACAACTCAAAATCAACAAAGGTTTATCCACGTTCAGCCATACATAAAACATTAAACAAGCAAAACGCAGTTGTGTGATACTATAAAGCTTCGGTAATTGTCCAACGAGCAATATGTCAAGCAGACCTCGGATAAACACTTAAACAACATCCCGAAAAACTTCTGAAAAAGCACACAGGGCAAAATTTCTATAACAAAGGTCGATTGATGCGCATGTTCGACGCCTATAAAATTTAGTGAAGTTTCACGTAACAGGCAATACAATGACCCCTCACCCTTGAAATGTATGGCTCCCTAGGTCACAAATTTGCCCGATGGCTCTGCAATAATCTAAAGCCTATTCGTGTTTTCTTGGCCCAGTACTTAATCAAAAGATGTTTCACAGCATTGAACGCATTACTTATTTTCAACCCTGGAATACTATTATTTTTACTGGACACATTATAGTTACCTACTCGTGTTCCTTTACCACAAACCATATAATTTTCTTGTGATGCCTTTCCAACACATCATATACACAGAATCCACAATGTGCTTTCTTAATTGACTGTTTCTGCGTCATCATATGAATATACAGTACACAGCTAGAGAGAACTCAGTGGTTAGGACACGAAATTACTGACCGGAAGGTCCATGGCTGGAACCATACCTCTGTATCTCGATTGTTCCTGTCCAAGCCTGGGCAACCTGGTAGTATCTCAGCCCTCGTGTTTCCTTTGGGTGGAATGACTGCTAGGCACCAAAAGGGTTTTACAGTCGGACGATTATTACTATTATTACTATTATTATTACAGTTCTTATTTGATGCACTGTTTTAAGACCAGGTGAGTGGAGCCGCCTTGGATCGAAGTGATATATTCTTTGAAAGTTGATGTTTGACTTTTAGATGCGTGCTTAGCTGTGCGTGTGGCATGGACTGATCTGACACTCATTTTGAAAACAGTTAGTCAAATCCAACCACAGACTTTATGGGATGATAATCTAACTTACTTAGATCTGATGCTGGAAAGCAGCGTAGACAACACCGTTAGTCAACCTGGGTGAAAAAAGGTGGCCACTTCTCGAGAGTGTTTCCTATAAATCCGGGTGGAAATTTAGTACAAATTCTTTATGGCATAGCGACAAAAATGCACATGCACGCAGGGTGAATCTGAATTAATGTTGAACTCTTATCCCGGCAACTGATATAGCAATAGGTTTCTAGAAATAAATATAAACCAAGTACAACAGGAAACGCAACCAAGACAGTACTACTAAACTCTGTCACTTTGCGTCTGCCGCTCACGAGAACATTCAACCGCACACTTTATGCAATCGGTTGGCTTCTAAGCAGAGAAAAATCGACATATGGGCTACCTTGTCACCGCGGCCTGTTTCCGTCGGTTTGCATAATCCTGTGGGGCTGGGTACTTTTCCGGACGATATTGTCCAAACGGAGGTCTGAAAACGATTCATCTTCTCTGTGTTGTGTGGCACATCAACACCTCATTTTCGGTTTGGATACCAAGTGGACACTATCACTGCTGTAAGTGTCATATGCAATGTCAAACAAAACTGACAGGAGTTGATGCGCTGAACACGACGTTGCAATCCAAAGCTAGAGCGATGCGATCGAAGTCATTTTGTACCGAGGTCACAATCATCATATGTCGTTAAAAGGTGCTACTGAAAAGAAATTAGCGTTCCACACAACCCACTATCTACGTATCAATTTTTTCGACCTGTTCTGCTTACTGTTTACGTTTTTGTCAACAAGCACATTGGAGCTCATGAATGTTGAACATGCTGATGGATTAGGCAATCAAATATAGGTAATAAATGAACTTACAGAAATATTACAGTTGAACATAGGTGCACTGTATACGTTGCATAAGTTCACTTATGTTCTACTTTATCTTGCGAGACAGATCGTTTGAAAAGAGGCAAATTTCTGATCACACCAGGCATATTCATATTGCTCAACTAAGGCACCGTCAAGTCGGTGTCAAACCCATTAGATTTGGTGCATCACCATGCATTGTGAATTGCACAATATTTACCACCTGCCTGCATGCAGCTCATTTCAAGTAATATGAAGTCCATTTAGGTGCACACAAAAATCTATTTAACATCAACTGGTGATAATTTAAGGCTTGAGTTCCTTGTTCAATGCACCCCAATTATGACCAACACTTCTAAGGTAAGTCCAAGATGACGACGAAAGCTGTGGCAGCTGTACGAATCCCGATGACATACACACAACATGATATCAGCGTGGAGTGAATCGAAAAATTTCGGGTGGGAGCCCTTGCGTTACTGACCAAACAACGGACGTGATGAAGCACCCTTTAAACAACAATACAGAGTGCACTCTGCTCTTAGAAAATTGCAACACCCAGGCTACTCAGACATACTAAGGTAAATGCGACAAGGTAAAATGGGAATCAGTTGTCGAATTTTTGGGGTTTGTTCGAATGGAATCACCGTGATTCATGAGTAGTGTCAGGAAGGTCAGATTCCTGGAGGTTATTCCAGAATACCGGGAGCCTACTGAGATCCTCAGACTCCACTAAACGCGGATCAGATAGCCTTGAATCGAAGTCTGACAGTGTCCTTCAAAATCAGCGGGAGGCCATTGTACTGGCATGCACTCGCTTGTTTTCAATAAAGCTGTTGTTTTCGTTTTCTGCGAGTCTTTCTCCGGCACTAGGCACTGGATCGGGGACAGTAGTCAGATATGTCAGTTAGGTGGTACACGGTAACTCAACTGAGGATCCATCTGAACTTGTATGAAGCCTCAAACGGAATCGTCCAGTTTTGGCAAGATTTCGATGGCCATCATAAAATTTGAAGGTTGTGAGTATATCGAGTTTGGAAAACTCGATACTTACTCGTCATTACTTTCTCCAACAGGCGTACAAAATCTGGGGTATTGCAGTTGGCTGATGTCTCTCACTGAGTAGCGCTATGACGCAGAATAGAAAACTTCCAAATGCAGTCTTTTCTGAAACCGCGCGACATTGACATTTTCTGGACTCAAGGTAGGTAGTTGCAGGACGGCACTGGTTTCCACAGTCACTTATTTATTCTACGTTGTGCGCTTCGATTTAATGGCAAGTTTGCTACTTCATCCGTGTAAAACCGGTAGGCTGATGCATATACTTTGGTTTTACTAGTAGATTTGATATTAGATATAATGAATTTCTCGTCGATATCCGACCGGCAACAGACTGGCATATAACCTGTCTGGAAAAACCATCTGGCAATTTAGCACATGTTGCGCACCTCATTAAATCTGTATGCGAAAAGAACACAAAAACAAGTTGATTAGCGAAATATGGTAGAATGGTCATGTTGGATCTGTTACGGAACTCATCTGATGATGACTTATCGATATGATATGGTTGCTAAACGCAACACCTAGCTTAATTCTTCAAGTGGATATATAGTTAGAGGTGCTACTGAAATGCGCTTCACAGAAGGATGATATGGATTATTTTGGTGTATGGACGGGCGTTTTAGGTAGCTTGCTGATCGACTGATCAGAATAGCGATAACGAAGACGAAAACCATTAAATCTTACAATAATCACCATCATTTCCCTATCTATCCCACCGATACAAAGCAAACCTACAATCTTACACAGCAATATCTCGTTTACTAAGCTCACCGTCTCAAAAAAGCTCTTGTTTCGTGAATAGGAAGGGTTGTGCAACTTCTGAAAATCTGATAGACACGCTATTACTAGGCTTTCTTAGAAGAAGTGATTTATTTTCCCACTGCCCTGACGCCAGAATGCAACAAGATAGGTTCACCACTTAACTCAGTTGTTTGTGTGTGGGAGGTACATCTCATAGTTAAGAAGCGAAAGCTCACCAAAACAGAAACCGTTTATTTGAAAAAAATAAACCGCGAAGCAGCGGTCCGCCGTTGCATATTTTCGAGAGTAAAAATTTCATGGGTTCGCCATTGTTTTGCGTTAATAGTTGTGCTGTTGTTGAGACAGAATTTGATTACGCCCTAGCCAGTTAAAAAAAATCGGAAATTTAGTCGTGTGTGTTTTACCGGGATGTTATGTTTACAGGACTGTGGAACCGTCAAGTTAAAGCAAATGTATTTTTATTCAGCGAACACCGCAACAGTTTATAGTTAATTGTATCTTCCCTAACCACACGTAAATGAAGACCGTATGGACCCTTCTTTCTACGTTAATTGTCCGTTTCCGGATCAAATAATGGAAACGGAATGAATTGTCATATGGATGTTTAAAATTCAGATTGCTATCAAATTTCGATTTTGCTGTCCTAGTTTTAGGTTTCGCACAATGATGTCCCAAATGACGGATTATCCTGAGATGTGCGGCTGCATGCAAACTCAGGTGCTTATAACTGTCTTTGCTAGGACGCCTGACCACAAACCCGAAATTCAGGTTGTCCGTTTGGAGTTGCGATAATGACTGGTTCGTAACAGTCATGTAACGTGTGCGCGCAAGGGTGATCGTATGAGCTCATCTTATTTGTGGGTTTTAATGCATTTCCCATGATATATAAAACTGAGGTCTGATGCAACTGACAGATCATTAGTGGAGAACTAGAATCGAATTAAAATGGCTCAATCTGTCTGGAACAGAGTTCAGGTAAGCTACGAAAAAACAATGAACACTAAATCGCTTCTCGAGCACCTTGAGTACTTTGAAAAACATACGCTGATTCCTCAGTATAAAATTCTCCGGAAGTATACCAGATTAAAGCATCTGATAGGGCCATTCTTAATGAAAACGGTATAAAAAACAGAAAACGCACAAATGGACACTTATTTAACAGAAAATATATTTTCCATTTTTTTTCACAGAAGAGTCACTACATGAGAAGACATTTTTGTAGCCTGAGTAGAAGCTATAGCTTTCAAAAACGGCTGATATCAGCAAATTGTTTATCAACCTGATGAACTTGAGCTGTGATTATCTACTCCAGTCATTTTGATTATATGAAAGGAGTTATAGCAATCACAGATAAGATATTTATACAGTAAGTATGTTCAATCAAACAAGAGCAGCAGAACCGAATTATGAAGGATTCTGCGTCTAGGCGATCTATTTTTAACTATTCATTTGGCAGTACAGCAATGTGACACGCACTTTAAACGTGGCCTGTGCTTAAATTTTGACCGTGAAGAGAGCTAGTGAGGTATTCTTCTGCGTTTGAAGGTAGACCCGTTTCCTCGACAAGAGTTGTTAATAGAAAAATGCTTTACTGCCTAACGTTCTTCATTTTTGGGATGCTTCATAATGGTAGGGTGATACCGAGCGATCTCTGTGAGGTTATTTGTTTGGCACACTAATAAAAAAATTCTTCCAGATTCAACATTGTAATTGGGACAAATGGGCTGTGGCTGAGTCATTCCCATGGAAAATAATGTTCGTGGGACTGGACTTATGGAAAAAGCTGGTAGAATGAATGTCTTTGCTGAACAGATAGCCGTATGTTGGGTAAACGTTTGGGTTAATGTGTCTAAAGAGTGCCTGCATCCAGAAATATTTTCCTGCATTTGGATAGCCTTAAATATCTACAATTTTTCATTCAACAGTAGCTGTAATTATACCTTCGCAACAGACTTTTTCGCGCTTGCAGTGCTGGCGTTCTGGGGTTTGGATACCTTGAGTGAGACCAGTGGATAAGGGATGTAACCCGACTACATCGGTAGTCCTATGTTTGGAGGAGGACTGGTATGGAGGTTTGCACCCTAGTGATAATCAAATCTATGACCACGTCCTAAAGTGTTTCTTTTTTTGTGTCATTAACGCGGCCTTACGGAGAAGTTCCCTTGATATGATACTGCTTTCAGAGTGAATTAAATCACAGTGACAGCTCACTAATGCTTTGCTCCCTCTTGAAGCTAATCAGGGGTGCATAGTATAATTTGGGTCACCATTCTATAAGGTAAATGCATGTCTAGGTCAACAGATCGGAATTTTTGCTACGAACAACCATTTTCATGCGAAAAGTATTTTGATGATGATTATTTTGTTATTATGTGTCGACCTACACAGAACTTGCTGACTGGCATGCAAACTTGCATTAGCGTACTACGACTGTCCCATCAAGAGGAACGATAAACACCGTTCTTCAGGTCCTGTAAATTTTATTACTTGTCAAGACATTCTATCTGTAACCCTTGTAAACCCAGTAAAGCTCCATTTAATACTTCACACCAAGTCTACTGTCTGAAGCCTTTTTACCACCGTATTAAAGGCAACTTTAAAATGTCTGGATATTTTTCTCGTATGTTAAATTTTGTTGCAGACTGCTCAAAATATGTATTTTTAAACCTTTGATAACCTCGCGTTGTTCCCTATCATAGGGCTATTTTGGATCGTGAAAAGCAAACAGCCTACACTTTCCACGTAACTGTTCGAGATGGACCATCCAACAATAACAACAGCGTGCAAAGATCTGTTTTGCAACCCGGTGGACACCCGTTGTCATCTGCCACCCGGGTGCATGAAGTAATGATCCCGGTAACGGTTACAGTAGAAGACGAAAATGACAACGACCCAGTATTCAAAAAACCGAATTCAACCAATCACATGGTATTACTGGATCCTTCTGCCATTCCCGGACAGTCACTACTGCAGGTGAGCAAATGTTTGGGCAATTGATCAGACTAAACCTTGTTTACTCGGACCTTCATGTATGTTCACCACTGATGTGTTTGAAATAGGCAGAAAATTTTGTGAAGGTTGTTTGCAAAAAATCCAAAAAGAATAGTCCTCAGGGTCTAAGCATATCAAATATCTGTTTGGGAACTGTCACGACGTGGTTCGGAAAAGAAGAGAATGTGAAACAAATCAGGAGGATTGCGAGTAAGATGCGTTCTACGTTCAGAATAAGTTTCTTTGGAATGGTAAGTGCACAAGTAATCACATGTCAGCTAGTGCTTTCCAATTTTACCGCACTCACTAAAATACCATGGGCTCGTGTGTACTACAGATGTCCAGTATCCAGAATGAGCAACTCTGACCGACCACCATGTGTATAAGGTATGCAACATTATGCGTAGTTATACCAAACAATTATTTGTATGGAACGAGTCCGTGAAGTCAACTGTCGGACGATTCGAGCATCCAGTTGAAAACACCTCCGAATCGACACGCTTATAGTGTCATGTTGGCATGGCATTCCGGAATTTTGTCAAATGACGTATAAATACACAAGTGTCTTGCTTATTCAGCCCATTTTATCCCCAAAGAAGATACTCATTTCAGTTAGTGTCCCTCGGATTTTCACATGTTTCAGAAGGCGAGATCCAGATGAAAACCGAAAGAATGAGCATTTATCCACATACATCCAGATTTATACCTTTTGTACAAAGCGTCCATCCTCAACTTCTCATGCCTGTTGCACCAGTTAATTTATTCTTAAAACACTTTTGTTTAACGGTAGTATCTTGTTGTAACTGTTTTAAAACAACTACACCCTAAACCAGGTACACATATGAAGAAATTATATGCTTCCACATAATTTTATGTATTGTACTATATTTTCGGTTTCTACTTTGCTTTATTTCACCAGTGGTAATCGGCCTAAATTTGATGCCCGACTTGTTCTCATGAGAATAAAGCCATCTTTCGTTGGAGTTGAGTAGTTATAGAGTTCTATGCAACTGGACACGTGCGCGAAATGCGAATGAGTGGTTCTGTACGGGTGGTCAGAGTCTAGAGCTAGCGAGCTAGGGAACACACTCAGTGCCTGGTCACTTAATTGCAGGTTAGTTTATTGTCAACAAATCTCAACAAGTGAGGCCGAGTAGAAAACAAAGGGTGTGCAAAACCTCATTGCTCGTGGGGGAAAAATGGTGTTCTGTCAATGCTCCACAGTATTATTTTAGCTAAATCAATCAAAGAAAAGTTGAACTTCTTGATGGATAACTTTAAGTGAGTTGCCGGGGCTGGAATTTGAAAGATTAGAAAAGCACACAATGCGAGTAGTGGATAACGTTTCACAAAATAGACAGAGAAGAATAGAACAGAGCGTTTGAAGTCCATAAGATCCCTACTTCTTTTATAGCTCAAAGGCACTGACTGAGTTGGATGACTGGTAAACAATTATTATTTCATGTGAACCGCTGGCTGACCGGGATGCTAAACTTTCGTTTACTGGACGTCGTAATATTAGTTGGTATGCTTTACAGGACCAGATACAGCTGAGCGCTCGCACAAGGCGCTTTCAGCGACACAAGGCTGGATAACGTAGGCTTATCGTACGCACACATGCTTAAGGAGGTTTCGACGCAACCAGCAGAGCTGACCAACAGGGTTAAAAGCATGGACCGTGTCGACTACGCTTGTGCCGCCGGGACTTCTGACTGGCCTGGTAACTACGCTAAAGGTGCTGCGTCCTCTCGTCTAAATGGCATAGCTCAAGAAGGCCCCATCATTTCTACAAAAAACACCAGTGCGCGCAACCCTAGCCCTAGCGCCCCACTGTGTGCGCGTCCGAATAACAAGGCAACAACCCATAGTCTGGAGGCAAGCCTCTTCAGCGCGTGCCCACATTCTCCTGATTCCGGCAACGGGGTCGCCGTGGCCCACCGTGTCGAGATCTGTTGATACTCGATTGTGGGACAAGCCTTCACTGGATCTCATGGTCCCAGCGTACCCGAACAGCGCCAACTTTCGTCCACTGTGCTGTTTGAATGGAGGACAAGACACCAGTGACCTGATCTCTTAAGCCAGTGTCATCCATCCACGATAACTTGCTTTATCTGGCAGTGGACCGATTAGTGAAAGTAGCCATGATGCTTTGGGAACGCAGTTATAGTCTTGATGAGACTGCAAGTTGCTTTATTGCAATTGCCGTCACCATACAGCAGATGACTGGTGGATATGTCCGGGAGCTTGTGGCGAAATAATGACGCACTGACAGCATAGAAAAGCGTGGAAGACAGGAGAGGCACACCCTTCCGCCGACAACGTTTCTGTTTACCAAATGCTCTGAGACTTGGACGGAAATTTCGAACAGCACATGAGGAAACTTGGTCAGACCTGAAACACCTTCGCGTACACAGTGCGTAAGATAATGCAGAGCACCAAATCCGGATTTTTTTGTGGTCTAAAGGTCCAACGGTTGAACCGAGATGATTTGGTAAAACGACAGATTTTCGACAAGTGGTTTTTACTTCACAGAGTTATGTTTTCCCCGTTTAACGAGTAGGACCTTTATCATCCGAACGGTAAATTTTAGGTAGCTTGGTATTGTGCTACATACAATCCACATCCTTACAGGCTTTCCCACACTCAATAAAGGTCCAAACTTATGGTTTGGACCACAGTCCTAGAGTGGAATAATCGGACGGCACTTCTTTTAATATAACGTGAATGGTAAATGCTATCGTTAAGGTGCAACTTCTGTTCGTTGTAGCCTTAAAATAAAAGAACCTGCTGCAACACATTATTTCTGCAGCTGGTACAGATTAGTCTAATCAATATGTCCAACAGAATGGCACTCCGCCACAGCACGCCTGTAGTGTACGCGAATACCTGAGTGTAACATTCGGGGATAGATGGATCAGTAAAATACAGCCGTTTGGCTGGCCGGACTTCAGCCCCCTTTGACTTTCCCTTGTGGGGTTGTTTCAGACAGAAGGAACCAAGAAGTCTTCAGAGGTTACAATGAGATCTAGTGAATGAGTGTAAAAGGGCAAGCCAGTTTATACCGGAGAATCTGATAACCAGCTCCTTTAGACGACGCTATCGTGCAACCAGTGTGCTAATTGATATTTCGAACATTTGCTTCTCTGACCCATGAATGGTTCACATTTTACCATACGAGTAACATATTTTACCAGTCAAAGCGAATTTTCTTGTGGATCAGTTCGAAAACATTTGCTGAGGCGGGCTGAGATACTATCAACAATAATATGGAGGTTTTTGGACAAAGTTGACCTTTATTTGAAGGACTAGATTTGTAGTGGTGAAATCAATTGCTTCTTTGGAGTTTCTGTGTGGTCAGTCAAAGTAGCAATGGAACGATTTATTAGTTGATTGTTAACTGTATGCTTAATGATAGTCATACGAAGCTGGACGGACGCTGTCAACCTGCTAACGTTCAACCGGAAAACAATTTTATTCTGAATATGGGTTCCCAAAAGTGGTCAAAACTTACCTAGCAAAAGAGTTAATCCAGCAATTTTGCTGACTTTTCTGGATTATTTCGGGTCAGTATTGCTTGAAATAACTTGGCTACTTAATCAAAATCTGTTTAAACAATTAAACAATGAAGCCTGGCATGACTTAAGGGCCCAAATTGATGTAATTGCGGCAGTGGGAATAGTACGCGGTCCTTGGTAAGCTACAACTTTTGGTTTTTCTCATGGAATCAAAATCCTATCCGTATTTGCATCAAGTTGTGAGCGTATCTGCATTGGCAGGATTGAACTTGCGCTTTCACGTCATTTAAGTTGCGGGGTTAAGTTTGTTCAAAGTTCTATAAAAATGGGTCACTGCTGCATCCGCATCGGTTAGTTCTCGAATACGCCCAAAGTGGATCATTTTGGTGGCTCCGGACATGTATGGTACTATGCCGTTGTGTGGGTGCAGCAGGTTACTACACTGAAGGTTGAAGCTATTGAAATATGACACCAGTACCTAATTTTTATTGCGGTATTGGTGCTTAGATTAACGTCTTCATGCTTGGACCAGCTAATGGATCTCAACGGACGTCTGCGAGTTCGCTCACCGACCTTATCCCCTTGGATGTTCACCTGATTCGCAGGCTCACAGAAGGTAGCACATCAGGCTCCATCCGAAACGCCTGCGTCTTAACCGTCAGCCAACCATACAAAATTCCCTTGAGTACGTTACAGTGTAAGCTGCCTGTGTGACATTCGGAGCAATCCGTTCATTAGGTATCTCACTCCATGGCTTAAAAAGAAAAAATCTTTCGTGGTAAACAATATCCAAAATACTCACGCTGAATCGGTGCCCGCAAAAATACACAAATTTGAACATTTCGAAAGCTTTCAGAGCTCCAAGAGTCTGGTGACATGCGAAACTGTGTACGCAATTGAGACTCGTGCGTGGTGCATTTGTGTTTGTGTGTTTTCGAATCTGTATTCATCCGGTGTTTTATCTTACCCATACCCATCATTTCCCACTTGACCTGAACCGTCATCTACCACTGATTCATGTTGTCTTGTTTGGGTCATGCGTCTCAGTCTCGTCATAACTGTATACACCAGTCCTCAAGGAGATTTGGTTATTATCCTCTCTCAACACGTCAGACAGCTCAGCGGACCTCTAGCGCTCAAGATTAGAACAACCAAATCATAATAATCCGCCCTCCTGAATTCGACTACTGTGCGTTCCCGCTGCTGTTGTGCAAATAGAAAATCCAAACATTTTCGGCTCAAACTTTTCGTCTTCAATGAAGATCATTTTCTTCCATACAGGGTGCGTTTTTATCAGACGGGTACCCGCCTCATCTCCATGTGTTCCATGTGTGGAGGACCTCGGAGCATTCGCTGGACTTGCCTAACACTCAAATTCGAATTGGTGGTGGAGGGGGGGGGCTTTTATTTCAAAATCGCTGTGGACATACGCGGTTCCTATATCCGCCAGCGGTAACAAGAATGAGAATACTACCCTTCATTTGGTTCAAATGCGCCAGTGTTGATTCATTTCGCCTGTGATTAACAGTCAACAACTCAAGTATTGCAATCGTGACTCAGGCGCATCACGCATGCCAAACACAGCTCAGTTGTAGTTATAGCTTGGATCAGTGAACGGGTCTAATGGGCGATCCGCAATGCCCACTATGCATCTACAGGTTTTGTGTGTACCGCTTAGATACTAATAGCAAGTTTAGTAGGCGGAACTTCTTCGAAGGACCTCTTGAAAATTTGAATGTCCTGGGTTTAATGGGAGCTGAACAATGTTAGAAAAACTGGAACCTTATTAGCGTTTTCCAGAAAGGTATAATTAGATAGTCTGCACTTAAAAATGATTTGGGTTATATTGCTGGACATTTCTACCCACTTAGGGACAGACATGAGGAAATTGTGCAGCTTATGTTCACTCGGAATAACAACTTAGTCAAACATAAACGGCGCGCTTGTTAGCCTTCGGTTGCCCAGGTGATATCTGGCTACTGGGTCTTGTTACCATTCAAAAAATAATCCACTCAACTCGTACATTAGCTAAGCAGATAGAAACACGACTGGCACATCTAATTCCATTGTGGAACTAAATATCCATGCTTCTAATCCACGAACTTCTGCGACCACTCAAGTCGAGTGGACTACAACGTTATCTTAGCCTCTTCCAAAACATTCATTCTGGACGCATTTTTCGAAATCTGTTCTAAAAGAGTTATTTTTGACTGATGCGAGACATGATAACCGTTGAGACAGTCACCGAGCCAGACGCACCCATTTGTGCCGTGTGCATTGTCATCCATCCAACCAGCCATTGGTAGAGAGCCTCAGCGCTGTCTAGGATAGCGGACACCATGTGATCCAGTGAATACCTTTTGTCACACAATCGAATTTCAACAAGTGTCGCCGCAGTGGGCGTGTCGCAGTTAGCTAACCCCGTTCCTGGACTCGTGAGAATGTGGGCGCGGATCTGCGTTGTCATGTTTGTACTGAAGGGGCTCGCCACCAGATGATCAGTTGCTGCTGTGGTTACTAAAATTCGGAAACAGTGAGGCTTTTGGGTTGTGCGCACCAGTGTTTTTTTGTGGAAATGACGCTGGTGGCTCCAGCTCATTCGGCAGCGCAGCGGCAACGGAAAAAGTGCACAACCATGCTTATCCTGTGGACACGCTCCTTAGGTTTGAGCCTATACTGTGAAATTCGGTTGGCCATGAACTCGGGTCGCTGAGCTGTCGCTGCAAAATCGTACATTGCGGCGACCTGTAAACCCGACAGTTGAATAGGTGTGTCAGTAGCCTCCGAGAGCAACTCTTTTTGTACCTCATAACTTACGTTTCACTTTTTTGGCTATCACAATCAGAACTATGGACGAACACATGAGGGTTTCTTCTTCGTCGTGTCTTTTGGCGAAATTCCAACAGTCGTCATTCCAATACAGTCTTGTTCGCGCAGCCTTCTCAAACGATAGCGTGATTTAAAGAGTTCGTTGAATAGCTGATGCTCTGGCGTGGTAAAGTACAAAATAGGTCAGCTATCCTGATCCGAAAAATCTTTACGCCAGGTAATGTGCAAAACCTACCAAGCAAATAAGTGCGTGCTAATTACTCCTTTCTGATGGTTGAAATCTCATTTGTGTCAGTTTGCTTTTTTACTGAACCTACAAACATTTTGAAAAGAAACGCTTGTGTGGTGTTTCGTTCCGATTCGATGGAATAATTATTCAACTGCATCCTGTGACGAGCTTAAGGAAACCGCCATGCAGTAGACACATCCAAGTAACACGGTTTTCAAGCAAAAGACTACGGAAAGCTCATTTGAAGGTTGTTTTAGATTAACCCATGCTCTACATTCTTTGAGAAACTTTAAGCAAAGTCGCATACTTGCGGTCGTTTTGCCACTTAGGTTCATATTACTGAGTGACCACAAAAGTCTGATTCTACGCACAAACAGGTGTCGGATTTTGGGTTGATCTTGGAGTAGAATTATGTTCAAACTATGTAGACTTTACAAGGGAAAATCGGCAGCAGAGTCTGTCAAAGGAGCATTATCCCGTGAACTACTTATGTGCATTCTGACACGACGTTCCGACATCACATTTGAGCATGATTTGTCTCTGGATAAAGCACAACGGTTTGCTGGCAAAAACAAAGTTATTTCGTCTGAAGATATTTTTGAAACTGGAACAAACGTGGCGGCTTTGTACTCACCTTATTTTTTTTCTCGATGAGATCATAGAATTTATGTCAATCATTGCTAGGGTCCCTTGCGTGGACAAGTCTGCTTTTAATTACAGGGCTGTATTGTGTCCAAATTAAGCTAGATTGGTTTTCCCCTAATCAACCCCTCAGTTGCTGTAGCGCACGTTGCATTCGTATTTTACGCATCAGTATCTCTGTACAGTGAATCGTGGCTTGTCTATCACCTGGTATATCTTCAGGTACAGTTAGCTCACATGGCGCGTCTCCCATTATATCAAGGTGTTTACAGTCCTCCAAAAGTATCGTTTTGTTTCAGATTCCTTTGTGCTCAGACGATAATCTCGAGTAGATTTCTGTTTAAAAGCCTCCCTACTTTTTCTGAGGTTCTTGGAGGCAGAATACTATCTAGCACTTATTGTTGCTTACACTTTTGCTGGCCGTCACTTGCTATTCGGGAGTGAAAATACATACGTTAAAATAATAGGCCATCCAAACTCAAGGCATAACCTGAGGTGATAGAGTGTTTTGATGGAATGCAACCTCTACGGTTAAATAACAGAATTTTATAAACAGAAGGAAATGTGTAGCATAGGCAATAAAGAAACATAAATCATTTAGGGATATGTAGTTCAAAGTTACCCTTGGAATCTCGAAGTTTAATTTCCTCCTTCGTTCCTTTCACCTTTCGTCTTTTTACTGCCAAGAAAACTTACTTCGAGTTTTCTGTTTGTATGATACCTCCAGGCGCAGTATTAGTCGACCTTGAATCCTATTAAATCTGTTGGAAATGTACAAGAGTGGCTTGTTTGCAACAGCCCGTGTTTCTGAGTGCATATGCATCTCCCAATCCACGAGGCAGCCGGCGAAGAGATCAGTTACGTTGACAGATTTACCGAAGGCCATGGGGGCTTTCTTATAACAGGATTCGCGTTCATTCATTTACGATGTTAGTCACCCTCCTTGCTTTTGCCCACATTTCTGGCAACGTTTGTACAAAGCGGGAGCAAACAAGTGCTTTGCATTTGGAGGCGACCATCAATATATGTGGAGGTGGTTCAAGGTGGTGTTATCATTTAATTCCAAATTTTAAGCTATGTCACTAACATGGCATGGTAGTCTTGTGGGACTATATCTAATTTGGAAAGATTCACGTCCAAAGATGCAATTGTGCATCACAAATCTAATGCTTTTTCGTTCAGTTTATCCATCAGCATCAAAGCATCTTATGTAAGCCAAGTTAAAGTAGGAAAGAGATTCATCAGTCAGTGCATTCCCGTTGGTACAGTTACAGGCTGTTGACCCGGATGAAGGTATCAATGGCTTGGTCACTTATGCTATTCGTGGGGGGAATGCTGGAAATCTATTCAATGTTGATCCGCGCACTGGACTCTTGTATCTTGAGAACCAACTTCCTAGGAGGGCCGTCGCTGAAGCAACAGCTGCTTCATCTGCAAGTGCGTCTCAAAAACTGAGAGAACAATCGGCTAGTGAGAGTGATTCATCTGCACAGTCACGGACGAGTCATGTTCCAACACACCCAACCTACCTTTTGGCGCTTGAAGCATGTGATCAGGGAGAACCACGAAGATGCTCACATTTTCCAAATCTACAGATACAAGTAAGCCATAAAATAACCCTATTTTAATAATGATGGGGTGCTTGTCGGCTTACTTGTTACTTTGCAAGTACTGAAGAGAATTTTCGGTGCAGCCAAACGATGATCCAATCACGTCTCGCGATAAATCTTTTGGGCGAAATGAACTTTTAGCTCAGTTCCTTTAGGCTTATTTTGCAGATGGACACACACAGCGCACCCTCAATAAAACCGTCACTTGATTCCCAGAGAGAAAGAGAGTTTGATTGCCTGACATATAACAACGAAACGTGTGAATGGCAATCCTGAGTGCAGCAAAACTGGTGCTCAACTTTATTATTTCAACAGTTTGATAAAACGTACTTCTAGAGCTACGTAAAATTTTCATTCACCGTTGGTAAACCCCTAGTTTAAAAGTTTTCATACAACAAAGGAAAGCTGCCAGATGTGATAGAAAATAGGTTAGACTGTCGTTTAATATTATTGCACCAATCATATTTCGGAACAATATGCTGAAAATCGCATGTGGCTTATTTCGAGGTCCTTTTTCAGTGTCAGCAGATCATCGTACTTGGAACGTAAGAAACAGAAGACGATTTCAGGCACCTATGAGGTAATAGATAAACTATAACGCTTTGACCAGCATCCAGGGCAACACGAGAGCAAGGCTCATGTCATCTAAGATAATGCAACCATAGCCTTCAACGAAATATGCGACGACTTATGCCAGACTTTTCATGAAAACTTTTGAATATTTTGCGGACTTCCGCTCAACATAATGCCGAGATCTTAGAATGCTAAACCTAAAACCCAGTTGGCTTTTTAAGTGAGTGTACTCTTCGAATTTCACGCAATTCGGATTCAAGTAAAACATGCGATTCACGGCTAATCGAGGACTGCGCCCACATGATGAGCCCCAAGAAAAGACAAACCAGCCGTGAGCTGTCGAAGAAATCCAGTAGCCTTATGAGTAGTCTTCCTTTGAAAAAAGGCGCGATATATTACACGTCGCAACACCTGAAACATGAGGAGATCTTTGTGCAGCATATTTAGTTGAAGTGTATCTTAAACGGGAAATTCTGCTGGAATTTGGTTCAGTCTCCTCCTTTGACACCAGATGGGAGAACAAATGAGTGTATTTTTTCAGAATTGCCTTCTGTTTCCAGTTAGGTACATAAGTGTAATATCCCTTGTCGACTTGCCTCACTCGTTTATGATTTGCTCCTCAAAGCTTCGAGTTCCAAACGATCTCAGTATGCCGCAGCCGGATGGACAACTTCTCCTGTCACATGCAGCCGCCTCTAATCAACTCCTAATGGGTCATTCTCCGGCAGACAGTGATTCATTTCTCAATTCCAGATTGGACAGGGAGAAGGGGATGGGAAGCCTGTCAACAGCAGAAATCGTCATCATTACTCTCTCAGCGTTCTTCTCCCTGCTTATCATTGCGGTTGTCGTAACTATCTGCATAATTCGACACCGGACCCACAGAGTTATGACCAATCAAAAAGTGAAAGGTAGGATAATTTGTTCTCAAATCAGAGATTTTAATGCCTTCCAGTGTTTTACGTTTAATTGACTATCGTTGAAATACTATTACTGCAACTCCGGGAAGCTGAGTTTGGATAAACCCTTTGAAAGTTGTAGCTCAGGTAAAAAATGAATTGAATGTGGTAAAATAAGTAGGCATGGCCGATATTCTTTATTTCCATAATTTTTTTCTACGAAGGTAGTGCTCAGCTTGTAAATGGGGAACAACGGAAGTTTATTGGTTTCTTATCAAAAAGCAGAAAATCAAAGTCCAGTCATTTAAATGGTACTAAAGCCAGTGCTTCCGAATCACAGTTAACTCTTCAAAAATATCCACCAATAACAGAAAAAGGATTGTTGGCAATAAAGTCACGCTTTTTCTTAACCTGAAATTACTTGTAAAGTTGTCGAAAACTTCGACAAACCGATACTTGTCTCGCCCTTCTTCGGGCTCCTCAGGTACAGGTAATCCCTGAGTTTCCACCATCCTTATGGTAAAATGGGACAAACTGTATGAAAATTGCAAATTAGACTTATTTGAAAATTACTCTGGTTGAAATTGAGTGTATTTCGCCACATGTGCAAAAAAGTGACGTTCAGTGTTGATGGAAACTCGGGGACTACAACTAACTGATGAGCTCAAGGGAAGGCGGAACCGAAGTCTGGCAACTGAATGATTGCGTCAAGAAAAAAAGTACTTCAATGTCTCGGATATCCTCCGAAATGAAACACGAGGCAGCCTTTGTGTGGCATGCCTAGTTGAACAATATCGTAAACGACAGATCTAGTAGAGATTCAGCTGACTCTTTTGTTAACACCAACTGAATTCACGCTTTGTTTCAACCGGATGTTTCCCTCAGTAAACAACCATCCACTCACACAAACTTCCACATTACCGGTAAACGAAACTGTATTTGATGAATCCATGGTGAAACGTGTACATGATCTCCAGCTGATAAGTTAACGTGGACCTCAACGCTAACCAGGACATGACCTTGTGTTTAAATGGGTAACATTTTTTAAACCAGTGAGATGTAAAATACACTCCAGTGGATACAGAAGACGGAAATAACTGAGTTCATGGAACTCTTGCGTTTGCTAAACGACATATAAACGTTGCTCAGGCACTGCCTGCAATGGTTTGACTTCCTGAACGACAATTTTATGCATTTAATCTGGAAAACTTCGTGATCAAAATAAAATTCCATGTCACTGTTAACAGTAAAATGTCACTTGTTACTCTGGTGGTTCGGGTGTGATTCCTAGTATCATATTCAGCACTCGTTCCAGTAATTTGGAGGGAAATCAAGAGAGGTTTTCGCAATGTAAAAACCTTCAACAACTTTACAGTTTTTTACCGCTCGTTTAATCAACCTAACTAAATTCGAAAACTTAAAAAATCACAGCCAGGTTGCATTGTAAACCACTGAAATTCCCGAATCACCTTAAACAATGCGACGGGAACAACATGGTTACAAGATGATTTCATTTCACCCACTAGTTCACGCCGGAATCTTTGAAAACAGTGTAAAATCGATGAAACTCAAAATTACAGCTATCTTCTTACCTTTGAATGGCCTGATATGACCAGGTCAACAAACCATCGTGACATAAGAGTCACACTTAGGCTTCACTGGGCGTATTGCACTTGCCTCGGCTGACATATCATTAATGCGTCGAACAATTTTCATCTTCTGACCGACTACATCTCACAGTGACCTGGACGAATGAGTCAATGTCAACCTTGGGCCTGGTGGCAAATAAAAGCTCCGTGACAGACGAACCGAACTTTTTATCGACTTAGAGGAGCGTAGTGTCCGCATCAAGAACGTATGGACACATCGGTTCGGGCAATTTTTACCTGGCCATCCTCTCAAGCACTCCGTCAGTTTTCGATTTCACCACAACTGCAGGTGAATAGACGAGCACAATGGTTAGTGGATACAACTGACTTTGGAATTTTGAATGGCGGTAGCGGGGTTGCCCTTATATGTGGTTTCAGCTAGAGTTGCTTGGCGCAGTATGTCTGCCGCAGGGCCACGTCATATGTCGTTTTCAATAGGATTAACAGGCCATTAATAGTGTGAGGAGAATCAAAGAACACCGTTTTCTTTGGTCGGTCGTCTGGGATGGCAGCTTGCCTTATGCCGTCAAATGCTTTTCATTAAACCATCCGGGTAATCATTCTGCGGTATTAGACTTTTGAACAGTTCCACCTTCTTGTCCAGTGTGTCAGGTGTGCAGATTAGTCTGGCTCTGCGAAGTAAAGTATGTGGCAGTGAACATTCGTAGGTACCGTCCTATCCAATTAGGTTTGTGGTACACAGAACCAGACATCACACGCATGAGTTTCTCTGGATCAAAACGTTCAAAATGAAAATTTGGTTGTCCCGTTGCAAATCATGCTTGATGTTTTGATTAACTTTATTGAAAACGGTCTCCTCTGTCTGTCTTTACCCCTTGGCAATAACTAAATACCTTCTAAGGATCTCTTGTAGGGGGGAGGGCTTGAACTTTAGTATCCGTACCTTGATCTAGTTTGACTATAATCAGTTCTGCGCAAGTTGTTCCAAAACAACTTTCCATGTCCATACCACCACAGTGCTTACAGCTGGTAACTTGAAAATAAAGGTTGATAAAATAAGATCCCTCAGGATTCAACTAGGTATGGTCAAGGGATGTGGATGGGTCTACCGGTTCGGCGAAGGGTACGCTGGAAAACATATAGGTTCAATGTCTTAAACACAGACTGTTAGCGGATCAGGTCACAAAACCTCTCGCCTCTTTACAGTGATGTTCTTCAGTCCATTCGTCCAAAACGGCCAACTATCCGACGGCAACATTCTTCCATGTATCTCATCACTTAATAATACAATAAATGTGGCTCCAAAATTAAAGAATATTTTTTGTTTTGTTCAACCATACTACTGTAAAACCCATTGGAAAGTATGCGTTCACAACGCACTTGTAGATAAATCTCTGTAAAACTTGGACACAAACTGCCGATTATATTCGCACCTTCCCAATCCGACAGAGTGTTGTACATTCACTATGCGGCAAACTTGACTTCATAACTTTACATCGAGTAATAAAATGGAAATGACCCGGTTTTTATGTATTCATCACAGCATAAATCGAATTCACTTGGTGAATAGCAAACGTTCATTAGTATCCGGAGTTTGCCGCAGTTTATCACTTGGCTAATTTTGAGGACTGTGATTCAGGATATGGTTCAGCTCTTTTCGAATTAACCACACTTTCTACGGGAGAAGAATCATTTGAGATGTGTTTGGTCAACTGCTTCTGTGAGTGACTCATCTGGTCCGGATACCAACAATCTTCATTTCCGGCCATTAGGAACACACGCTTCACTAAGCTTATCATTCTTTGACTGAAGCACAGGATGAAATATCGGATATAATACTTTTCGCTTGACGAAGCCAGTCAACTTAGCCACTTGCCATTTTGCAATGTATTATTCATCATCTGCCAGCAAAATGATTGCCGCGTTCTTACGATTTTAAAGTGCTCCGGAGAAGAGAGAGAGAATACTTTGTTGATTGGAGAGTGGGTGCTAGAAGATCTGTCAATCAGAACCCGCAAGTAGATTACAGCTTTCCCTCCGCGAACAAATGAGTCAATGCAGTTTGACAGTGAACATTATTTCCGGTTGCTTATACGAGCTGGAGACTGATCAACGCTGTTTTCGAAGAATTTCTTATAGCAGAGAGAAAAAACCTTTGTTTAGGGCAAGATTTACTGCCGAAGTGGTGTGTTATTTCGGCGGAATGTAGTCTCAGTTTACCCGGGTAGGAAGTATTTCTAGTGAAGATTTGCGGTAAAAGGGGCCTGCTCAGTAACCAAGTCGCGTCCTAGTACACTACTCCAAGTTCAGAAGAAACATTCCCTCGGCAAGGGATATTCTCTCATGGAATGGTGCCCAATAAAAATCGTAGGGCATATTTTTTGACCGGAGTAATGGGATTTTATATGCACGATTACTGTTTTTAAACAGTTTCTGTGACGATGTAATAAACTTGCCCAGTTCACCTTTGGTGCATACTCCGGCCACTTGATGACCATCCATATCCGTTATTCATGCATACTAGTTCACGCGCGTATAACCATCGTCAGCTCCCATCATCTGGATCAGTAAAACTGGTCACTTTTGCTTCTCTTTAAAACAGAACAAGAACAATTAAGTACGATAAAATATCACGGGAACATAATATTACGTTTTTAACAAAAGCAATGAAAATTGTTGGAAACTCAAGAGCTACGAGAAGCGATTTTTCGGCGTCACTTTATCGCTGTTCGATATTTCAGCTGTGAGATATTCCACCGAATTGTGCTGACGTCACATTATCGGCTAAATCGGGTCAAGTCAAGTCAAAAAAAGTTGCCAGTATGATGAATCTGTGTAGCAGCAGTGAGTGTGACGTGAACACTTCAACGTGACTTACAACTAATTAAGCTCATTCAGTTGCACAGGCACTCGGGATCTCCCCTTCGGCCATTTGAGGAACCAAAATTATCTTCTATTTGGTTCTCAAAATTTGCAAGTGAAAGATTTCATAACTTTAGACTGTTGTAAATGACAAGTGTTCTTGATTGGGAGACTACTCAATTTTGATGTTTTAGCAGTTGTGAACGAAGTTTTCACCAAAAATCACTCGGCCTACCTCCGTTTGTCACACGAATTAGTCAATTCTGAGATGAAACCGTCTCACGTAAGTACACTTCACTCCTTTTTAACAGCATGACGCGTTGTATGAAGCTTTCGTATGATGAGATAATCATCATGTTAATTAATGACAGATACTAAAATATGATAATTAGGTGGCAATCATTAAATAGAAGTCTGCTTGTGCTGTTAGACGCACAAGAATAACTACTAAAAACCAATAGTTGGCACGTGCTTGCATAATGTTTCTACTCACGAAGCACCCAAACTGAATTGCAGACCTCAGTAATCAGACGAATTTTTCCGGCGACTTACGACAAGATACCGTTGTTTTTCTGAAAATGAATCACGTGAGTTGGTCCATTCCAATAAACGTGAGAGTGCACTTCATTATGACATCTCATGCTCATTGTGGGATATTAGTTCTGCAGTGTTAGCTTAGTGACTTAGAACTGATGAATATTTAATCAAGACTAATCATAGGATGCTTCCCAATTCCCCAAGCTCCTTTTTTCAAAGAAGAAACACAGATGCTTATTCTTGTATATTTTATTCAAACCAACAAGTTTCATCTTCCTGAAATACATTAGTGTCCGAGGTCTGTGACGATTCCGTCTACAAAATTTCTTCCAGAACATCATATGATACTAAAGGGTGATGTAATATACTTGTGTAGAATTTATAAAAAAACTAAAACAAGCCAAACACGTGCCCATATCTGCACAGCTGGCAGCAAAGTTGACATATTAGACAGCATACTGTAGCAACTTTCAAGCTTTTTGAATGTCTCCGTCGATCTGCAAAACCAGTCTATACCAACTGCGGTGAGAATCACAGCAGAGGACAAACCATATCTGATAGCCCAACTTTTATTAAAAGGAAGTCACCAATATTACGCACACTCAATGCAATAAAAGCTTTATGAGTCATGTTAATAATGAATGTACGATTCCCGATAGCTATGCCGTTGTGTAAGTGCTTTCAGGAAACCGGCGGATAATTACATCTACTACCCACGCACACTACGAGTTGGAACGCTTTACCGACTAGAGTTGCCATCGCTAACTTAGTTTTGTTAAACATAATGGCTCGCGTGAATTACGCTGAGAGCTGCTGTGATGCATATTCGCCGAATACTTTCCTACCACCACAAGTGAAATATAGTATGTAAAGTAAAAGGGACATTCTAGCCGTATTGGAAAGTATATCATGGTCGCAATGGTTGGGCACTACGACCCTCATATCCATAGGTTGGTTTTCACTTGTGGAATAAAATTAAGTATCTCAGAAGTTATATATGACAAGGGAAAACAAAGAATAAGCGTTTACGAACCACTACCGATGCTGTACTTTCCAGGGTAATTGCGCCGAAGTTGTAAACAATGTTTTAAAGCGAAAAGCTAAGGATATCATACGAACCCACATTAATTGATTTTGGAATTATGCATGAGAAGGTGAAAAATAACCTAGCCGGTCTGAAATTTACTTTTTAAAATTTTTTAAACTAAATTCAACTAACCGGGATTATATGTCTGTATTCTGATAATTCGAATGAAGAATTCAGTACAAGAAACAGAAGATGAAGTTCTGCCTAATATTTTGTGTCCTGTTCTTAGCTCTGTACGCGATATCATTTCTGGCATTAGTACAGAAAATAAAAAGAGGCCTGTAAACCGTGGCTGTTCTTTCAATCAAATCACAGTTCGCAAAGCGAGTAAAGGTTCAACCACTTTACGAACTCCATATCCAACAAAAAGATATGCAGTTTATTCGCAAAATTCAAACTGTTTCAAATAGTTAAGCTGGAAAACACCCTGTGAGTTGGACACCTGTGGGTAAACAAACTCCAAGTATATAATATAACAATAAAATAATGATGTACCACAGTCAATAAAGTTACTAAATCATTTTGCCTCTTTAGAACTAAATCTAAATTTGTCAATTAAATATTAACTCCTTCGTCCATAGAGCCTAATTGGTTACATCCTTCGCTTCGAGAGAGCACGCATCATTATTTTAATGCACGACAAAAAACTTCCTGAAATAAAATCTACCCTGTTGGACAAATTATTCTCTAGCTATGCACTTTCCTTTGGAATGCGTGATTAACGCGTCATTTCTGTAGCAGCCATCAACTCTCTATCGTTTATCAAGATGTGCGTCAATCACCCAAACATTAATCGCGTAAAAATTTACTTGTCTCAACCGCACGGGAAATTTGCAGGTAGCTTAAGTACCGAGCAAACAAAACTCCGAATAAATAATAAAGTCTATTGTTCTGAGGTGGACAAAACCTTATCGTTTCGATCATGTGGCTTAATGATAGAATGGAGTTAATTTACATGGTTTGCGAAAACAATGACTTTCGAGCTCATTTGGGATGCTCCGATTAAGCACATCTAAATGGTATAATGGTGAAAAGAAATGTAAAATATTGACTTTAAACCTTGTTGTCAATAAAGGCAGTACCTTATGGATTGATAAATCAGTTGTCCCATGGATGTGACTTCAGGAAACTGAATCTAAAGATTCTATTTTACCGGAAGATATAACTTGACGTTCTATACATTATCGGATGATGCATTTTAGGGGGGTAGTGTTGCCCACCCATATCTCAGGTATACAGAGTCGGTTCTGTTCTGTACATGCGACTATCTCAATGTAGTAATTTTCCGGCTGAAGTAATACAAAATTGGTGTACACATTCTACCTTAATGTGTAAGATGCCGGTTAATCGGCTGCTTAATAATGGAAATGAATTAACTTAAGTAAGACGCATTTCTTCTGACCGTCCTCTAATTTCAACTTAGTGCTAATGCGGATTCTCATGTAGGATGGCAGTGGTAAACGAAAGTGGACTGAACTTAGTGGGATTCAACTACAAAATACTATTAGTTGTGAGCTTGTCGTATTATTGATTCCGAAAGGTATCCTTTTTTAGTGGTTGCTGGAACAATTCTTTAAAGGCTGCAATGGTCGCAGTATGGCTCACCTATACTGGCTGGAAGTTATCTCCAAATACCTGGTGCATTTCACACGCAAGCGCATGCATATAATGCCCACAACGTTACACATATAGGCAAAGGCTAAATTTTTCAAATATCTCCTTTGTCTTCTTGTTGTGCTGAATACCCACAACTAAGAGGTTTTCACTGCTTCTTTGAGGAGCACTTGCACACAGGAATTTCGGAATGCTCGCAACTGTAAGAGCCTTGTTCCTACTAGTGCGCCTTTTGGACATAACACCATGCGTTTTGGTCAAACATCAGTGAAGTATATCACTGAGGACGGGCCTCTTTTCGTTCCTGAAAATCATCCAACTATAGACGACGCAACCTAGTATAAAAGTACAAACATATTGAGGAATGAGGACAAAACTAACTGGATTGAACAAAAGGGAGTTTGTTAGAACATAATGTCAGGGGATATGCATGCTTCTCACTGTTCCAGGGTCCTGTCTGCAATTTATGTATGTCAGGTTCCAGATATGGAAGTATCGTGAAAGCTGAGTAAACTTGCTTTCAGAAAAATACCCAAAGTCAAACGTGATTTATTCTATATGGATTACCTGATTTTATGAACGTGACTTTCGAACTACCAACAAACAATTACGTACGTCCATCTGCATTCACGTTTAATTTGATATACAGATGTAGCGGTACGAACAAATCCAGACAAGTTTTCACTGGCACCACATGCGATAAAACATTAGCGGATTCTATACCTCAGTATATGTACAGCAGAAATATGAAGGCTGACAAACAGGTTTTGGACCAGACGGTTGACCCCATCATACGTTTGTGAAATGCAACGCTCGTCAATATAAGTTTATCATTGATGCTGACGGACCTGGGATGACGAGATCGACAGCAAACATGATATCACTTTGCTAGAGATTACCTCATAAAACCGACTGCTGTCATTCCGACAGCACACTACCACCTGTTATTTGGCAACCAACTCTTATACGATTTAGACAGTAAGCCAAGCGGTAGCGCTGTTAAATATAACCCTATTACAAGTGACGCAACGTGAATCGCTAGCTGTATTCACTTCATCGAATCACCAAACATAGTAGGTTGGTCAGGCTGTGTTCTTCATCTATTAAAGACAAAATACAGTAAGGCAATGTGGGCTAATTCCCAGAACTGTGCACGCACCCCACGAATTACGATACTAGCTGAAATCGCAACCTGAAGATGGTGTTGTTGAACGACTAACTAGGTTCTAGTCTCACCACCAATTCAGCGTAAATGTGGCATACGACTAGTACCACTAAATGATAGATTTGGAAACGAAGGTATTTTGGACACAATCGGTAAATTTTCAATGCAGCTTGAAATGAATTGTGTTAAAACTCTGTATGACGACTTTGTACGGAATCAACCGGTAGTGAAAGAAATGAAGATAAAATATTACTACTACGTATGGTTTTAACTGTCCAGTGACCATCCATTTAAGTATGGTTATTGTCTGATGTGATATTGGTTGTCACGGCCCAAAGCTCAAATGCGCGCGTATCACTATTCCAGTCTGCCAAAATACTTGAGTCACCGTGAACAACCATTCTGTGCACGATAATGGTTAAGGTAAACACTTAATGAGAAGCACCACCCTGGACTCCGAATGTGCGTTCGTACTCACCCTCCGGCGTGTGAGTGAGTTTGACGAGTCACATTTAACATCCCACCATTTTTTCGATACGAGGGCAGGGAAACCGAATGGAGCTTATGGATCCGGTCGCATTTATACAGTTCCCCTAAACAAAACATTTTTCTGTCTGTGGTTCCTGCCTAATGATATAGTCACGAGATAAGCTGTCATGTTTCCCAGTTCCATTAGACGATGGCTATCAGCAAATATACACACTCGGAGTTCAGTCAGTTTCGGGCGCGCTTACCACTCGGTCCTTTGGGATGGCTGACTTTGTTCTATCGAAAACGTGTGAGGAACTACAAACGGTAAAAGCAAACCAAACACGAAACAACGCTGTTGGTCTGGGATTTTCCACAATGGAGTTTTCAATATTCAGGTTTCTGACATTAAGTGTTCTGACCCTGGATGAGGCGGTATTGTGGAACATGTTGTATGGTGATATTGTGAAGTGCCTGTCACTACCAAGAACCCACAAGTAATGTAATGATGGGGGAAAACTCGCAAGTAACACAGGCCTCCCAGCTGAGAACTCACCACTTATCGAGCGAATCAAAGTCAAATTATCTAACGTGAACGCAGCAAATGAAGAAATTTGGCGCTATATTCTATTAGGAAACGACGTAATCACACTGTGGATTGGCCACTCTTGATCGAGCTGTAATGTCCAAGTATGATCTGTATCTCCCATAGATTTAGGAGAGGCACAATGCACAACGGCCAAATAGATGTAAAGTGTTTCAGTGTTTTGAGATAGATTAGCTTCATCCACAGGACAAAATCTACCCTAAAATTTCAAGATTCTCTCACTAGTAGCATGAACTGACATACTGAATGCACTGCTGCCTTATACGATCATACGGTTTTGTGGGTGTACCCACAAAGTGTGCTCATAAGTTGCCTGCATTTGGTGGTCCTGACATCAATGCATCAGAGAGGATGGTCCAAAACGGCCATCAACTAGACGTAGACCTTGAGATATTTTCGAAACGATAGTGAAGTGGAAAATAGTTTGAGAACAAAGCACAAGCTCTCGCTTTTGCTATAATTTCAGAGAGAACATGTTGCAAGGATTGAATTGCCACCAAGTAAATTTTGGGATATAAAAGGTGTTGTTGAGTATCACTTACGATTTCCACCGCATACCACTGGTTGCTCTTTTGATACAACTTATAAACTGAGAATGCGTTGGTTAAAAGCATACTTCATGCGGCTGTCTAGTCAGGTGGTTCGCTCTCCTACTTAACTGAAAGTAAACAGTGTTGCCGAAATAAACTCACTTACATACCTGCTTGGTTTTTAAGGGAGACCCAAATGAATCTCAGCTGAATCTCTCGTTTATGACGTTGCTTTCAACTGAATGTGCTGCACAAGGCCGCCTAATTTTTTAGTTGGTACGATACCCCAGTATCTCAATACATTGTACGTGCTAATCATAAGGCTGCTGACAACTCTTCGACAACTCATGACCGGTTTCGCCCTTCTTGGGGCTCATCGGCTAGGCGAAGTGCTCGACTTTCCTTTAACCTTGTGTTTTACTTGAACCTGCTTACACTTTCTCTCCTTGAACAATGTTGTATATGTCACAGAGCATACGAGTGCCTCAAATCAATCAGTAACGAATTTTCGTTGCAGTTCTTTTGCTTAAGATAACATGATATATGGAAGGCGAATTATAATCATAAGCTAACTGGCTAGCGCATTGTCAATAAGTGCATCAGTCTTCTAGGATACAAGAAGGGCGCAGAAATTTCCATCTGCATGAATAACTTCCGGCTAAAAGACCTTTCTTTTAAACTTATCTGTTTTGACCAGGATTCCAGCGTCTTTTACATCATCTGGTGCTGAAGCCATAACTTACATGAATTTTTTTTATTTTTTCACCCTTCACTGAAGGAAACTTTCCACATGGCACATTGTGTAAGTTTATAAACCAAGGCAGCCAGAACGTATGAGACGGTCCTAATGGAATTTTACTGTCCAGAAAAGGCTATCTGATTCTACTTAAGGACGGGGATAAAGCCCCTTTGGTTTACTCATAAACCGAATTTTTGGTTGTGGGTGAAGGTTTTATGGGCTGCCTATTGTGTGACCATTTTGGGGAGGGTCCTTCATTGAGGGTTACTGCATAAGCTCTACATAATCATGCAATACGGAAACAAACGTTTGATCAAATTCACAATT
The DNA here is from genome assembly GCA_004794785.1 of Opisthorchis felineus. Lineage (NCBI taxonomy): Eukaryota > Metazoa > Platyhelminthes > Trematoda > Opisthorchiida > Opisthorchiidae > Opisthorchis > Opisthorchis felineus. The sequence goes on along the minus strand of SJOL01012685.1, from coordinate 201,682 downwards.
ATCAGGTAATAATATACTTGCAAAACGGAACAGATAGGTCCATGGTTTTCGTTTCTAGTCTAGTTTTAGTTAGGAACACAGAAAAGAAATTTTCCTTAGTTAGAAACAATGAACTAAACCTTGTCGGTTCTGCCCGATACACTAAGAAATAGAGTATCCGCCGGGAATTAGTGGTCTCCCTTAGATGGGCCATGCAATTATCCGTGGATCATGGAATGCTCTAGAATAGGAGCTCGTCTTTGGTGAGTTCTCTTTTGGGTAGGTACTATGTGGATTGTAACACAAAGTAGATCATGATATGAAATGTGCCTTGGAACTTTCTGCTTGCACCACTGTGTTCGCTCAAGTACTTGTAAGCATACCAAGGAAGTCGACCTGATTCTATCATGCGACAATACAGAGGATATTTTGGTCACAGTCGAACCAGTCGCCATGACCAAATTCTTATTTACCTCATTCAATTGTTTGCACTTCACTAATCAGTCAAACTTGAGTTAGCAGGGAAAGTATAGTTTTTAGAAATATCAGCTTCCTTTCTCAAGAGAATCAAAGCCTCAGAGTAACTTAACATGGCAAGAAAGTTCACAGATTTAGTGGTAATATGAAACCTGGCTAGCCAAAGTGCACTACAGTCGCAAGGAATTCCAAAAAACTTCCATGAGCTTCCACGAACTCGTAATTTAAAGATAATTTAATGATGTCCGCTTAGTGTAACTTGGAAGCAACGGAAGCAAAAGAACATCTGCGTGCAGTCAGTAAGTGAGGCATAATTTTTTCAGGAGATTGACTTCGGAAAGAATTTAATGTAAGTTTTGTCAACAAGTGATATTGGTTGCAAATAACCAAGCCGGCAGGAAAGTATATGCAAACAATAATCTCTCAGATCAGTCACAGGGAATCATCCTTGTTGAGTAATTAGAAAGAGTTATCCACGGTATTTGTGCCAGGTGGCTGCAAATATTTCATAATTCACTGGAGAACCACCTTAGTATCCGAATCAGTCGTTTGGTATTGTGTCATTGGATCTGTTGGGTTTTCTGAGGTTTTTTGCTCCGTATTTGTTGGCCATTAAAGAGGGGAAAAATAATCTGCCACACGATGGATGTTGATCATACTGATCGTGGTCAATTTGATAGAGCCTGTTCATGATAACTGATGGTCAAAAATGAAGCAATTAGTTTAAGTTATGCCTAGGCTCGGTATCCTTCTATGGGGAATTTTTTTAAAAAACATGGCGCACAAGACTAGCCTTGTTAACATTGAACCACTTGCATGCAGTAAAATTTGAGTATTTTCTATATTCGGTAAGTTATTTTGATTTTTGAAGAACCATTAATAACACGTGCAAATTCTCTTTGCTAGAGATGCCATCTCAAAAGAATGGTCAAAACGGTTGATCTGTAGTGAAAAATAGTCTACTAATAGTCTACCTTTAACAAAACGGCATTGTGAGCTCCCGAGAAAAACGTGGTTGTGTATAGGATCGGCTTGAAGTCACTAGCCAAACGCCAGAAACCGTAGTAAAAGTGCATATTTCTACAACAAAACCAGTGATTGGATGCTAATCAGTTCACGTAAAATACGTTACAATTTACTCACACAGTTTAAGGATAAAAATGAACTGCTCCTTTCAACGACATTTTGCTATGAAAATATCAGTTTCCCAAGATTGCAAATAGGTTAGTTTGGTAAATTTTGCTTCTTTATGGGGCGAATTCCGCATTGGCCATAAACATTGAAAAGCACACTAAAACTGGTAATGTAGAGTGTAGAAGTTCTTAACCACTAGATTACTTACCTAAAAACCGTTTACTCTGCATTTCAGCCAAATAATGCTCTTAATAACAGCTCATAAAATACTTCGTCAGATGAGACGCGGTATAATTAACTTACAGGCTTGATTTTTTCCAACTAAAATGAAGATGAAAGTATGTCTTTTATTGTAAATTGCTACCATGGTTCAGGGAGCTCCGACAAACATTTTAAACCTTGAAATTTTAACGTCTATAAATTTGAGAGAAAACCTGTCTTTCTGGTGAAGTATGAGAATGGAATTTGAAAGTACCCAGGGTTTTCTAATTCGCATTTGCCTCATGTGGCCTACTTCAACAAAAGCTTTGCTGCATATTTTCACCAATCTGTATAAAAGCACGTTCATAACCCTCAAGGGCTACCGGGATTTGTGCAATGAATCAGTAGGTTTTCAACTTTGTTGGCACACTTTTCTAGAATACAATGTCAATGCGCGAAACCTGGGGATTTTTCGGCCGCAAGCCAAATGCTACTAATACTCATTAAAATTTTGTCCTGGAAGTGAAGCCAATCTATTCTAAAGGCCCAGCTGCACGGTTCAGCTTTTCATCGTTGTTGGGAATCACCAGCGGTGATTTAGAGAGTTTCCGATCGGCGATCTCCCGTCTAGCAGTTTGAGCAGTTTGAGCCACCAACATCTGATCGGCATTGTTATTAAATCGCACTTAGACAAGATAAAGAGTCACTCACAACTACAATGTTCATGTAACTTCTGACATTTTTTACCAACTGAACAAATTAGTTGACGTTGGCTGGTAAGAGTGGGCTATCTCGAAAACATGATTCTCAACAAGCATGAAACAGTTTCGCAGTGTTTCCTAGGTAGACCGACTTTCCTCACCAAAATAAATATCTCGATTGAAATTGACCAAATGCAGAGTTCTTGAAAACTCAAAACATGGAAAACCTGTAGGCACAGTTAAATAGGCAGAGCGAAATGAAAATTCAGTGCGCCACACTGTTTCTTATTTTTGATTAGGTCAGCAAATCTCTGGGCGTCTTGGTAGCTTAAGCAATGACAAACACTGTGTGACGTTTGTTACTTGTCTAGTCAGTCAAACCTATGCAAATATGGGAATGAATAATGTGATTAGTCAAAGTACCGTATAACTTTTTACCATTGAATTTTCACACAGAAGTGTGCAAAATGAAGTTAGATCACACCAGATTGCTTAAAAAATCAACTAGTCTACTTAGCAGGTTTGTTCCTAAAAGTCAATGATTCCGGTAGTGCTGGCAAGATGATTTATCTTTTATCAGGAAAAATGACCACAGTAGAATTTTTGTGAGCTTGAATACTTAGGTGTTACAAGAATTGAAGATTAATGCAGTTGAGAAAAGACAGTAGTTGTATTTCAGAGAATGGTATTCCTATCCGCTCGTTATTATGGTGTTGGTTAATAAGCGCTCTTACTTATAGATCACGCTTCACAGGACCGTGAGTTAACCAATGGTTTATGCATGCACCATCCAAATGTCTTAGTTTTCACACTTCGTGCGTTGGTACAAACATAATATGATGTTAAAACCTTGATGTGGCTAAAGAGCTCATCCTTGGTATTCACCCTAAAAAACTCTGCCACATTACCTTCCAGGAATAATGATGAGTTGATCTCTGTTTCCTCAACATCTGTGGTATTCAGCAGAAGATTCAAGCACCCAGGGGACTCTGGTTAATATCAATAATTCCACAAAAAGGCGCAAGGAGCGCTTCCCATTATTTTGTGTTTTGCGTTTTTATCCTGTCAATATACTTAGAGATTGAGACAACTTGGGGCCAGTATAACAGAACAATGACCCGTTCGGAAAATCCTAGATAACTGTGAACAAGTACTAAGCTTTTGCTGCATTCTGCATTCCTCCCTGTTTTGTCAGAACGTCATGCTGACAGAATGAAACTTTCTTTTGGGCTTGATACAAAGATATATTTACTTGCTACATTCGCATCTTTATTGTATGACACTGTGACTGTATATCAAGCACTTTGAATCAATGTTAGCGAAGTCTTTCTGTGGAGATTGTACCACCCAGGTTGTGTTAGTTTGCAATAAGCCCAGTGTTACTGCAAAGCTGTTCGAATTATCCGTGGTTTAAAAATTATGCCACCTTGAATATAACTTCAAAAATTTTACTGGTAATATTCACATCAAACTAAGAGTTGCAGTTTCACTTATTACTTTTATGTAGTCATTTTGTCTGCGTATAGAGAATGTGTCAGATGCTTCAGAAGTTTGATTAATTTCAACCATTCTGGACTTGAAATTCCTTAAAAAAATGTGTTTTCGCCTGCATTGACCTTCAATACGGAGTAGCTTATTCAAATTTGTTCGTTATAAATGAAAAATAATCCACCTAACGAGCGGTGTTATATTTGGTAGGTTGGAAATTACACAAAATATCGCATTAGTAGATTTGAGAGTTGTTCTACTCTAATCGGCTATCTGTTCGGCTTGATGAAATTGGATTTTGGTCCAGATTTTCTGTCAGTTTTCACGGAACAAAGAATGTTCTCCATTCCAGTGATGAGTCAACGGTTTGAAAGTGTAACAAGTTGGTTTCCACACACACACACACACGCTGACTGGAAAGGTCTTCTCAGCTTTGCTCCCAGAAACTAATTGCATGTGATTTAAAGCTCCATTGCCTGTTGCCTAATTGTGGAAGCACATTTGCTCACTCACTTCTGCGATACGGATGTTGCCCCATTTTCATTGCCTGCTTGTCTTTAGCGGTTGGTTCGATTGTATCGCATGTGAAAATTTATGGATATGTATCCGCAGGACTGCCCGAGTTAATCCATCCACGCACCACGTGCCCCATGCCCGCCTTTGTATGTCCGTTTGTATCACATAGCAGAGCAAAGCTCTTGATCTCAGTTAATTCATTGCAAAACAGACTCACTTCCGCAAACGCACACGTTCACACAAACCTCATTTGTTTCTCATCATTTCTAATCCATACGGGGTGTTGAGCCGGGTAGAAGCGGACCGGTGACATTAAACCATCACACTACGTGAGGGAGTACAGCAGCGTATGGGCTTTACATCGTCTATGATAGAGTCTGTAGCTGGAGTTAATTAACATTCACACAGACATACACACACACAAACAGGTCCACGCATAAACCCACACAAACAACTGGCAGAGTACTGATTAGCATATTTTATAGAAAGCTGCCCATTTCAAGGATTATTAGGCATCTATTCGTGTTCGGTGTAACCGTAGGCCTGAGGCAGAGAAATCATCTCGGAATACCGCGTACCGAAAATGATCAGCGCTCAATATTTTTGGACTGCCTTAACACTCATGTTTTGAATTCTGCTCGTCAGTTGAGCTCCTTGAGTTCTGTGTATACGCTAATGTTACTTAGTTTGATTGGTGTGGCCAAGTTGGTGTGGCCAAGTTGGTGTGGCACCCAGATTTTGTGGGAAGCTACTCTGCAATTTCTGGTAACAAAAAATTGACAAGGTTGATAGGCAAGCATTCTGAATTGGTCAACACATAAACTGTCTCATGTAAGAACCCCCGGTATTGTTTTGGATTTGTGAGCCCAGGTGAATAAGATACGAACTATAGTTTGGTATACTCTAGTGAACAGAATATGGGAGTAGAAAGTTAGCTAGCAACGACTGTCCATGCGGCCAGGTGCCATACAAAAACCATATGTCGTTTTGAGCTTTATCCACTTACCTAGCAAAATGTTTTTTTTCTGTCAAAAAAATGACATGATTTTAACCTTCCAGTCAGTTTTGAGAAAAATGCTGTGAGTAATGTATACTCGGAACCATATACAAACTAATAAACGTCGTAGTTTCAGAATACTTTTAACGCTGTTTGGTGGACATGGAGCATTTTCAGAGGACCGAGTAGACTATCTTAGTGACCTTCAATAAGTTTCCTTAGAGGCATGTTTCCCAACAGGACGGTCCGAGCTTATCATCGTGTCGGGTCTTTTTTCGAAGAATATCTACACTTATAGGTTAATTAACCGGCTCTCTTATATGTAAGTAACTAAATGAGATGGGTAAGGCATTTAGATTGAAGACTAGGTAAATAACATCACTTGAAATTGCACCAGGTTGAAGAGCAAAACACGTCAGTTAAATCCGTCGGAATGTCACCTAACTTTGTGTATTTCCATGGATAAATTCATCACAGTTCCCATCACTAGATCAAACCTCCCAACTGTGACCAACTCACAAGCTGAAATTATGAACCAAAAATGTTTTGAAGCTTCTGAGGGCATAATTACGTTAATTTTTTTTACGAAATACCTTGCTCCGTAAACTTCCTCATACTTAAAAATTCGAAGTTGTTTATTTCTGTTCCTGATTGACTTACGCAGAGTTGACCAAACTGTATCCACTATATTTTGTTTGTCATTTCTGGCACTGTTCTTCAGGGAATTAGTTGAAGACGTATAATGTATCCGCCTCACAAGCTGTCCCGCCGTAAAAGAGTCTCAGGTGTATAGACTTAATGTACAAGTTCAAACGGATTCTGCTCCTAACGTGGCCAACACTCGTTGTCTTTTGTTTGATGCTTCTCTGTACAAAATTGTCTCACATTTTCTATGGATGGCACAGAGATCCAGGATTTTTTCCGCACACCTGATGGTGGTTTATTTTCTCTCAGACTAATGTAGTAACTCTTTTCATTTTCAACAGAAACTTGTAAAAATTAAGTGGACAAATATTAAGAACAAGGTTGATTCACGTAGTTCTCCGTAGAATCCTGGCAGAGCTGGATTTAGGAATATGTTTGTTCGATAGGACGTTTCCGGTGAAAACTAACAAAACTATGATTTATAAAACCCAGTTTTCAGACAGTTCAATAAAGCAGTTTAGGTGCGGCGCCACAGTGCTACATAAATTCAGGTTGAAAATCACCCTCACGAAGACAACTGGGGAGTAGTCTCCAGGAGCCAGAATCGTTCCAATAAATACGTGTCACCAGAAGATGGCGTAAACGTACTAGCTCACTGTTTCCATTATATAAATCAGTTTAAATAGCGCCTTAAAACTTCAAAAGTACCCCGAATGTTGACAAAACTCTGTGATATAGGATTGCTTTTAGCCTGTACCTGTTGCAAACGTCCCAACCTAAGTGCTCATAGGTGTACCTGCTTCCGTAAAACGCTGTTTATGGAAACTGCTTGATTATTCGAATAACTGTTTTGTGTAGCCTTGCTCTGTATTACAGTGAGACTAATAATGCAGTACGTTTCTAAGTGCGCGGTTCCTACATGCGACAATCTGCCACACGGTTTGAAGGCGATTAGGACATTAGACGTGCAGTGGAATAGCTGACCCTCCAAAGGCGACAACAGTCTATTTAGAAAGAGAAAAATGAATTAGTTTATGTTTGTGCAATAAAACTAAACAGAGTAAGTGTACCCAGTGACAATATTTTTGCAAGGGTCTTTGGGTGAATCTCTTTATACTCTCTGCTCGTCTTTCGGACCAGCAAACGAGTTGATTTCAAAGGAGCCCAGTTTGAAGGGACATCTGTGATGTATCTCAGAGTTTTTAAACATATACCGGAAAAAGCAACACACTACTGATATCCGTGATATTCAAAAGAGATATCCATCAGCTGACTTGAATTTATGGTTGCTTGCAAATTGTAGTGACTGCCTCACCCAAAATTGAGTCAGGTGAAAACCCTACGGTTAAACAGATATGTCGTAGTGAATTTATTCCTCTGTTGGTTTGCCAAAGTGCCTCTCTAATTGATCCACAGATTTATTGTTATTTCTGTAAGTTAAACAAAATCTGGTTTCATATTAAATTTTTATTCCCGAGAGGTGCATTTTTACGACAAGCAAAGTTGCAGATGGACAACGTTTTTATTAGCCAAGTGTTGGTAACACCGTTTTTACTCATTATCGTCACCCTAATTTTCGTTCAGCGGTCGAGTAATTTACCTTGGGATATCGTGATGTCTTTCCTTCCAACCCTTTTTCTTTCGTCATCCAGACTGTCATCTTTTGCAACACACGATGAATGATATTTAGCTGCTTTCACTTCCGTTTTTGGGTGAATCAAAACAATGAGCTCAAAGACAGTACTTATTTTTATCGATTGTTCTCTGAGAGCACAACAAATGTAAACTACTGAACAAAGGTAAACTAGACAAAGCATTTAGTGGAGTTTGGTTTGTTAGTTTTAATCAATAGACACTAATTGATAAAAAATAGACCTGGCTCACAGTTCATGAAATTGTGTTCGGCTGATTTTTGGTGATGAGATCCTTCAGCCTCCTGTATTGCACACGTGCCAAACGAGTAGAGAAAAGGCTTACTCCTGAGAATATATATCATATTCTGACATAATTCTTCAATTTCCCATCTACTACGGTTAAAACCTACGTTTGTATCATCTGGGCTTTTCTGCATAGAGGAACATATTTGAGGATGCAAAGCGCATATTTGTAAGTCATGTAAGTTTGTAAGTTTGTACAGTGTCAATAAACTGCTAAAACGAGCGGGCCTCGACATAATTAGTGCAAAAACAGAAATCTTGTGAAAACTTCTACTCTATACAGTGAGTGAGACTATAATTTAACCTATTTTTTGTTGGACATTTAAATATTTTGTACTCAAGCTGTGCAACAGCTTGCTGATCGTTTTAATCTGTCATGTCAAAATTGTTCTCATGTCATCTTCGTTTACACTCGGTTGTATCAAAGCAACTGCTGACATTCACAAAAACTTGAATAAGGGTTTTCTTTAAAAATGATGTAGTGATTTCGAAAAGAGTTTGCATAAAGTTCTTCATAGGGGTGATAGTTTTGCAGCTAAATTTGGATCTCAGTACTACTGCTTGCTACATACTGATCATTTTGTGAACAACTTCAGAAATGGAGATTGACAGTTGGTACTGATATTTAGCGTACTAGCAATTAAATCAAAGCCACTCGCCAAAATCATGCGTTCCAAGCATCAGAAAGCCCAGTTTGAATGGTTTTCGAAATATTTTACTAAAGAAGTAGGAACTTAAGTAACGCATCAAGACGCTTTCGGGTCCACGGTTCTAGCGGACCAGACTGGATACGGAAAGTGCCATTTTACGGGAAGATTTCGAGTTATTAAATCCGACATACAAGGTGAGCCGGTTGTCTCTACTCTGTCGGTGCATACCGGCCAGATCTGGACTGTCATGTATGAATAACTGAAGATGTTTATACTGGCTTTGCATATCCGATGTATGGAGTTCGAATCCAACCACAACTGTTGTTAGGCTCCACAGACAACCTTAATCCGTTCAAGGATGCACCAAAGATTCACCTGGCCTGTGCACTTTCACATTAATCTTCACAAGTACACAGCTGTGCGACGAAAACATCTCCTAATCTGCGTTATGTTTGTTCTCTAATATCGTTATTCAGATCCAAGAACTTTGAAAATCTCCGACCCAAATACCGGCAATACAGTTGAAATGGTTGATCAGGGAAAATTACCGTGCTCACTTTCAACCAAGGTTAGTCCATCGTTTTTTGGTGAGCAAATGTTATGTCAATTTGGAAACAACTTACCTAAGAGGTGGGAAACCGGGGAACCGTATGATGTGTTTTAGTTTTCATTGGTTAGGAGGTTCTACATTAATGCGAAAAACCAGATACAGTGGCAATAATCACAAAGCTTCAACATAATCATGCGAATACGATTAGACTGAAGTGACGCTTGTAGTTCGGCAACGGGTTTTTGTCCGCACATGGATATGAGCAAAAGCAGCCTGCACCCGTCTACTTTACAACAGGTCAAATATCGGTCGCCTTCCTATGGAACGAAAGAAAGAAATTTCAGGACATCCAGGAGATCAGGCTATGTGTTGACAGCGCTTTAAACCCACTTCCCATCTTCAGAAATCCGAGGGTATATGCCACATTTACCATTCAAAATAGAATATTCAGACGTTTTAAAGAGCAATTCGGTGACGCTTGCTTGTGGTTCTGTCCGTTTATCGATCAGCCTTGTCTGTTTGGACGGGAGTTAATCTAATGCTATTCCTATGTAATTCGGATCTCCCATGGGATACGTGACAGTGTCTTGATGTCAGTAATTTGGGGACAGTTTGCACTTAGCTCAAGTGATCTTACTATAATTATTAGTTACCTGAATTCCAACATAACCTCTTCATCCAAGAAGAATTTTCGCCCCTCTCAGGTATAAGTTGCCCCTGGTGCGTACCTTCCCCACGGGCATACTCTTAGCACATGTATGATGCGAAAGCTCAGCGTACACTAACAAATCTAAAACACAGGGAGTATCTTGCCAAACTCGAAAGCAAACATTCGACCACACTGTTACCCAGAGATGGAGAGAGGGCGCCATAAGAGAAATTTGTGCGTCCGTTCGGAATCCAGCGGGCGGGGGACAGGGTACACAGCCTTATCAGTTGTTGAATTTAGCGTATTTTTCCTGCAGCCAGACTAGTATCCTTGGCACGATACTGTTATCCTGTTTATTATGCCTATCGTAGATTGCGTTTTTAGGCAAAAAGTGCACTCGAACAGAACGGAAGACATCTTTCAGTTACAATTCAGATCGTCCACAATGGAATTCGGAGGAATATAAATCTCCGGTACATTCACGCTTTTTCATCCAATCCCCTCAATTTATTGTGTTAACAAATTCAGGAAAGTTATAGTTCAACAAAAGCGCAACGGCAATGTATAACAAACTAGATCAAGCAAAAACCCAGCAAGATGCGGAAAGTCTTCGGTTACCTGGCATTGGGTTGTGATACCCTAACCAAAAGTGCATGGAACCAACTGTGCAAAACACGTGTCTGTCAGCCAGCTGAGCATTTCGGGAGGTGTGATCTTGACAGGCGGCACGAGCCGACCGACACAAATCATTTCAACATGATGAATCACTTTGATTTCGGCAGACACTCAGCTTCCGTCCCCTGTGACAAACAAAAAAGTGACACCTCCCCGCTTTATACTGAGTTGATAGGTTTTAATAGTAACGTCGTTTGTTGTGCGAAAGTGGAGTGCGGGTAAACCGAAACAACTAGCATCGCATACCGGAAGTTGTAAACTGTCCTGTTTGGAATTCTGACATGGACTGTCCACTGTCGAGTTCGCAATTGGGGCTGTTTTCGTAAAAACGATTCATTTCCGTATAATATGAGAAGCATTTAATGTGTTTGGTGGATTACCAATTCGGAAGGACAAAAATTAATAGGTCAAACGAATATGGTTCGATGGCCATGGACAACATGCCGCTTTATGCATTTCTTATTTAGGGTCCTATACCCCCCTACAAAAAACTGAATTTGGCATTCAAGTTTTAAGTCTCTGGAAAATGAATCAGTTATCATTTTTTTATTCTTTAAATGACTGAATACCTCCCGACTAGGCGTTTGCGCAGTTGATAGGTGGAAAAATGGCTGCGTTTTGGATATCCCTCTTAATAGAGTGTTACAAATAAGTGAGAACATACCAACAATCTAACACTGTTCATTTCTGTTTATGTGTATTTTCTGTGTTCCTCAGTAGGCATTTCATGGGCAGTGGTTAGTGATTCTTAGTAGAAGGATGCTTGGTTGTTGGAAAGAAGGCGGAAAAATTGAATGAGAAAAATATGTCCGTGAAGGGAACAGAAATGACCGTGTATGTAGTACACTCACGTACTGTCCTAAATCTCTTGCCTTAGAAGAAAGCAATCAATATTATTTGTGTTTAGTAAACCTCATTCTATTCAGCTCTCCAGTATGACCGCAGATATAGTTGCCGGGTTTTTGAGAAGGTACAGAGGCTTGCTGGGGTCGAATGGAGAATATCCAGTCGAGAAGTTGGAGGATTGCAGCACTAGATGAACTTACACATCTAGAAAGTAACTTTCATACGGAATAAAAGTGAGCTTCCTTTAATACTATGATACCTCAGATTTGTTCTACACCCAGACGTCATCATTCGATGAAACGTGCATCTGTGCTGCACCCTATTAGTGATAATCTTACTGTTATTGTGTGCATTGAGTGCTATTTATAAACAACGGAAAGGATAGTGTGGCAGAATGCTTCACAAGAATTACAACTGAAAGGGTCCGAAATAATCGCTTTGGAAAACAGTATATATTGCTCGGTCATGCTCGGTACACATGCTTAAGCTTAGAGAAGCCTTCGTCTGTATTTCGTCAGCTGCGTGGGATTTGGTGTTCAAGTAGGACATATGACTGATGAAAATCCGAGAACCACGCCTACCTGATTAATCTTAATAATGAGAAAAAACGGAAGCAACCTTACGAGAAGTGTATTCTGTCAAGAAAACGGCCCTCATTCTATTTTACGACAAAAAATTCCTCTCTAAATGCCTATCCACTTATTGCTTTGAAATTCAAAAACGTGAAGCTTGGCCAGCTATCAATCTGTGTTTACAAAATAAAAACTGTTCAACACATATAGTGTAACCCGAGTTGAAATATTTGACTAGAAAATAGGAATGTTTGTCGTTGAGTTCGGTTACGGACACATTCAACCTGTCTGATTGATCTGATTTTTCAAAGCTACACATGTCTGGGCTCATCATTAAAAGAGGAGTAACTTCAGGTGGGTGAATAAGCATTAAATAACACTAAAAAATTTGAACAGTCTATATCCGTTCCTTCATACAGACGTTTATCCAGACAACCAAGCACCGCTGCAACTTGGCAAATATTCCGGTGAAACTTCACACTATTGTACCACTTTGGAATGCCTAGTAGAAGATTTTTACATTCGAAATGTCTAAACCCTTGATCACTGTGACAATGTGTAGTTTTGCGATGCTATAAAGTTGCTTTCATCTTTATTTGTTAGTGCGCAGCTAAGTGCAAGGTTAGAAATACACCCCATTCAAACTGAAACTACGTGTGAAAAATAATTTTTTCGGTCAACAAATGTATATCAGGTTACCCGAGAACAAAATGGCGGAATTTTTCATCAGTTTGTGCCGCTCTGTGCACATCTCCCTCATCAAAAGCCCTTCACCAAACGAATGAAACATTTGCAATAAAACGACTAAAACCAACGGCATAGTGGTTTGTTTTCATTTACACGTTAACTTATTTAATATCCCGAATATATCCATTTCACCCCTCAAAACATCGTCACGTCAAACAACTTTAAGACAATCATAATAAATCATTTTTTCATCTATCCCGAATAGGGGAACACTAACTTAAGTATCATTGGCTCCGAGAGGCATAAGACTAGCAAATTCTTGATTTCCGGGTCCAGTCTAACAAGTCTGTGAGCGAAACCAGTCCGTGTGCGATCAACTTTGAGCAAGATTTCGATATTTCATAGCATTCAGAGAATGCTGGCTCTTTATGAAAGAAATATCCGGTTTTGAAGGGTTCAGGCAGGCGCTGGGTTACATTAGTTGAAAGTAAAACCACAAATTTGATGAACTGGAGGTTGTGCTCTCAAAACCCTCATAAAGAACATACTCAGGATTACTGATCGATGACGCACGCCCTGCTAGTTAACCGGAAACCCACTGAAAGTCCATTTTTTGGTCACGTTGTTTAGTATATTTCTTCTAGCTAACCTAATGGGTTTAGCTGAATGAAATAGAGGCCTCTAACAGTATGTAACAGCTTGGCTGTGCGCACATAAAGCAAGGAAGCAAAATAACTCATTTGTGCACCTGTGTCCCTGATTACGCAAACATCGCAGGTATCTGAAATGACGAGACTCCTCTTATTTTAATCGGACTGAAACGACAAGCTTTTAGATACATTTATCACAAAACAATGGCTCAACGTAGATTACATTTGATCGGTTTCAGTCAACCACAACATACCTTCAGGTGTTTCAAAAATTTGAAATAATGGTACACCAGAGAAGACCTTTTCAAACTCAAAAATGATTGCGGAGTTGTCGATCGATAGGGAGATTTTGTTCCTGTCCAGCTACAAACTGAAATCAGATTATTTTCGATGGCCAAAGAACAGACTAATACGGCTTAGCACTAGCGCGATTCATTCACCTGCTTCATTCTAAAGCCTTCCAGATTTCGGGAATCGCTCATGGGTTTTGTGTTCTGCTTCAAACAGCTATCCATAAAGGTTTCTACAACACGGCAAATTCTCAGCATCGTGCACCTTCCTGAAACTGTTGTCTTTCATCAATTTTATCAAGTTTCTTTTTCTGTTTCTCCCTTTTTCTGACAATAAAGTCCGCTACCACATTTATACAGGGTCCAAGTTGTTGCTTGCGTTATTGTTCGGATACATGTGTGGACCAGTGCAGAGTCTGACCGTTTTAGATGACTAGTTTTTCCGGTTTTCCAGCATTTGTTGTTGATGTGTTTTACAGTAGATGCCTGTCATGTGAACAGAAGGCGACAACAGATTGAATTTGCACACTTAATATGCAACTCTTCATAGATAGTAATAAATAGTAGCCGAAAGACATTGAAAATTGAATAACGGTGTTTTTGAAGGACAGGTGATTTCAGAATGAAGTGAACTAATTCATTGTGATCATTTAGTTATTGTTGGCGACGTTACACACGGATTGGGCATGCTACACTCTACTAGGTAGTGTAACACGATTTGTCAATGAGGTCGTCCGACAAATTTGAATGTCAGCTATGCTAGCTATTCAGGTTTAGTTTCAGCCGCGTAGCCAGTAGTATGGTTAACGCTTTCATATGGCTTATCTGAAGACAGCTGATTGGTTTCTTGTTTCAGCCAAATAGCGACCTTTTTGGGGTTGCGAACACATTTCTGGGACGTCATTTGAGTGGATTGGTAGTGCCCTGTAAGTCACAGAGGGATTAAGCCGGATCCGTCCGGTCATCCTTACAAATCAATTAAGACGCCATGGCAGACGCAACCCGACTGATATTTCCGGGTCTTTAACATTGTATCATATGGTAAGAATCCATGTGTTGTCTCTCACACCTGAAAACAAATAAACAGAATCGTAAAGTGGTATCTTGTCACCCATGCTTGTGTTAGGTATCCTATTGCTAGTGAAGTTGAGCTTCAGTTGCGCTTTCTAGAAAACAAAACCATGGTGGACATCCTGAAACAACATAGGCTATAGACGTTACTCGTCTCGACTGCTTTACAGCACCAATAGGATTTTGCTGGCCAATTCACTAGCGGTAACCAAAATTTATAAAAAGCCTGGCTACAACTGCATTTGGAAGCATGTGATTTCCAAGCCAACCAAGAATCATGCTTGTTACAGTGATTGAAAACCAGTTGTAATATTCCAAATGGAGAAGCTAAATATGGAACAATGGAAACTGATAATAAAAGCATTAGATGACTGATCTTGTTGATAAGGCCCAACTAGATTGGAATCGTTAGGTGGCCGTGTTCTAGTGTCTGACGACATTCAGGTCTTGTTTACTTGGGGCTGTCATTAGAATCACAAGCGGATCTAAACAAATGCTCGACTGAACTACAGTCCGTGTGTTTTAAATGATCTATTTCGTATGAAATGAGCCAAACTAGCTAACTGGGGCAGTTACCTAGCCCTTCCATGACACTCTTTTAAGGCACTCATCATAGATTCTGATAGAAACCGGTTTGTTCAGGGTCCACAGTTGTATAGCCTAGCATTTTGCCAATTCCGTAGGTGAATTATCACAGCCTTTTATGAGAGTCAAATTTTTATGAGTGTTATAGGTGATACGTTTGCACAAGCACTGTTACTGTGTCCTAATTAGTGAATTGTTTAGGCAGTCTTTGTCAAATGACCACAAAAATACTCATTCAAAAATTAGACGCTGCGTGCTCACTTATGTGTGAAAGGTCACAAAAAATCGTTAAATTAATTCCGTGATTCACCCATGGAGGCACAATATTATGAATGAAATTAAAGTCATGCAAAGTGGGATTCGCGCAATCCACACTGAATGCAGAATCAACTAGTTTGTGGCTCATTCCACTTTGGTACAACACAACGGGAGAGTTCAGGGGAAGCAAGTTCTCATTTCTATTGAATCCTGACTATAATCTATTCTGTGAAGATTGCGTTGGAGATGCAAATCAAAAACATTTCTTCCGTCACGGTGCAAAACTGACGACCATGGAAACCGGCTGGTCCTCGCAGTCACATCAATGTAGGTGGAGTAACTGGCTGTTCCTGCCTTTCTTATTCCTTAATCTCTTTAATATTCAAATGTCCTTCGTTAGATCACACAACAATTTAAAATAGGTGAATTAATGAATATATCTATCTAGTATGCTCTCATTTGTTCTTGGTATGTCCATTTAGCTAAAATATGCAAACCAACATGCTAATCGCTACCAGGTTTCCAACAAGTAGACCGGCAGCCATTTAACCCGGCTGCTCTAGACAGCAATACATGGTCTTCCAGTCGGGCAAATAAGTAGTTTAAAATACACTTGAAAACATCAACCTCCCAGCTATGGACGCGTTGTATTTCTCCCACTCTGTTTTCTAACGAACGCTTACGTTTGCCTTTGTTTTATGCAGTGCTCACCTCTGTGTGCGAATAAACAATTCATCAACCGGGGACTGAATGGAGGCATATCTCTTATCAACAATTCCGCTATACATGAGTTTGGAACCATTCCGGGAACGGGATTTCACCTACCTTGTCCGGGAACTTCACCGGGCACTGGACTGACAGGACCTTTGAATGTGTTCGTCACAAATGGATCACAACAACCAACCCGAAACATTTCCGGACTTGTAGGACGCGGTTCCGAATTCGGCCTTCTTAGCGGTGGTTTGCCAGCTCCCACACTGCCACGTAAGCTTTCAGCTCACATCCAATGAGGTCGTTGAATCTGCTCAATCGAACCACGAATGTGCTTTTTTTTGAGAATTTGGTTGGCCTGTGCATCAGCTGTGTGCTTGGGTTATTTGATGCCCGTTGTGAGAATTGCATTTTTTTTTTAAATTATTGATTACAGAAATCTGACGCACCATCATTGTTTAACGCTACACTTATCAGTTAAAAATCAATGTTCACTCACATGGTAAGTTGAATTTGCTGTTATTGGTATTGATTAAAACTTGCGTGTTCACTCGGAGAACCATTTTGGGAGATGCACCTGTTACCCAATGTGAAATCCTTCGTTTTTTTCTACGTCACATCATACAGACCTAAGTTGAAATAAAAGAGGTGACCGTAAGGTAAACGTAACATCCTTATTCTCACATTCCTACCACGTACATTCTGGCACTTATATGTCGATCTGTAATCAACATCAAGATATGAGGGTTCCTCGCCTAAGTGCACCTGAATATTTTTAGTGCACAAATATAATAGGATAATCTCTAGCTCTGACTAATTAGACCGGTGTTAAAAGCTTGAGTGACCATGCGACGACGGGCACTGACTTATAAGCAGACAGCCAACAGACAGGTTGAACGAAGTTCCTTTTGGCTAAATTAGTGGGAAAAACCTGTCTTTTTATGGTTTGCAAACTTTATTTATTTGAAGAACCATAAAACTAACCAAGTCACCAGTAATGACAACGCAGTCTTCCGCACGTAGACCATCACAAGACTTCACGCATGGATGCATAGTATTACTCAGACTGGATGCTTTTAAATTCCCTCATTGCCCATAAAACTATCTTACTTGGGAACTTTCAACGTACACCTGTAGAATTATGTCTCTTGTCTTTTTCAGCGTCAAATGTAAACAAACACATGCGCACACATACATGGCTTCAACATTCTTCCACAATACTTCAAACATAGAGGCTGTTTCACCTTAATTATATAAGGAGAGAGAGGAAATTGTTCAGCTCATGTCCCTAATTTTGAAGGGGACGTTTGAAGATTCACTCGAGGCGATTACACTCGGAACTGCGCTATTAGTGCACTCACGCGCAAACGACACTGTACGGAAGGCGGAATACCATGTGTGTATATTACCGTATGTGGCAACAACAGGTTGTGAATAATTCAATTCGCTAGCTTTGCGTGAGAACAAGTTAACCTGAACTGTCATCACTGAGATCGAATGGAACGAGTTTTTCAGAAATTTGACGTGCTTCAAATTCAACCCTACAATTTTAAGTCTATGCATCCGTCGGTTAAGAACCTTACGTATATTTTGGATGGTTTCTTCAGAACAGATAAGTTAGGTTTACAAAAATAGAGCTAGTTAGGCTGATGTAGATTGAGTATTTCAATAATTGGATTTTATTCCACCTTAGTACAACAATCAAGCTGCATGGTAATGGGGCCACTTTTTAAAATCATGAGCAGATTCAACAAAATCTGCAACTGCTCATTAGCAATCAATCGTTGTGTAACTGGCACCAGAAGTAGCTGACTTTAAGTGTGGGCCTTATTGGCCGTCTTTCGGTTTGTGGACGTACCTATGCGCACCACAAAAGTCGGTCATGTTTACACATCCATTTGAGGAAATTCATATCCTAAGACGTGGCAACAGTTTACAGTTGTTGTCCTGTTAACAGGGCTATAGTTCTGATACCAAGACGGCTGGAGGCAGGCAGCCATATTGACCTAAAATAAGGGCAGAACCAGACTTAACTACTTCGATTTCCGTGTGTAATATCCAGAACAAGGAGGGTGAGTAAGACCTTTCAATCCAGTTAACATGGATTTAACTTCAAAATAGCTGGAACTTCTCGATTAACTATGAGCTAAACAAGTCACCATCGCAAACACTGTGTAACTGAATTAGACCTGAACTTGCGTAAATTTTTGTTTGATGGAACTATTACTTCAGTCAGGACAGTGTTGATTGTCTAGTCGGTAGCTAATCTGCATAACAATCTGATTAATTTGGTTTCAGTTGAGTTCCCCACCTCAGCAAACAGCACAACAAACACTCATCCCACCGATTCTGAGTTTTCTTCTCATGAACGGATGCAAAAACTTTCATGATTTACTCACTCGCTCTGCGGAGACTACTTATAGCATAGCGTAAGTGAAAAGAAATCGTCAGCAGAAAATACTGTTTTAAGTGTGAATTCAAAAAAAAACAAAAGTCTAAGTAATCCCCATCATCTCTTAACCCAAGCGTCCCAGCACTTTTTTACACTCAAAGGCCAGTGAAATTTGTAAACGAGAGAAGGAATTATCATTTCAGATTTAATTGTAGAGATTATAACTCCGGACAGTACAATAACATCAGGAGGACAAGTAACATCAGGGAGAACTTTGGTAGTTCGTGGAGTATAGACGACTGTTGCTTCGTTCGCTGAGCCATGAAATTTGGTTGCTCATGTCTCGTCAGCATTCGCGGTGGCGGCATCAGTGAGTTTTTGTGAAGCGGAGCGTAGCGGTTCGTCAGTGGTTGTGCGCTAACTGGTGGTGTGTTTGTAGACGTTCTGCTGGTCAGGAGTAACTTCCGATTATGATGGGTTGTTTGAGTGGGAGGTTATACTGGTTGACCTGTTAGCTGGTATTCTGACTGCTCGATTGTCGCGTAAACCTCGAGTTCAGTCTCTACTGCTCCCATCGATTTGTCTCCCCTGAAGTGAGCTCTGACCTTGGCTCCCCCGGGTTTCACGCTATGACCCTTGCTGGTATGTGTTTTGAAGGGTTCCTATGCCTTGGTTGATTGTTTTTTATAGTTAACTCCACTTGAGTATCACGGTTGAGTCGACGCTTCTTTGCACACATTGGTGCATGCACTGAGTCACTTCCAACTTGTCGATCGATGGAATTCGTCTTGGAGCAAAATGCTCTCAGAAAATCATTTCCTTGTCTTGTATTTCCGCGCTTTCAGGTTTTCTTACTTGATCCCGTGGCCCTTTTTCTCTTCTTGCATTAACACCGGGGATATAGGTCCCATCATGTTGATTGTATTCCCGTGCATGGTTTCATCCGGGTTGGTCGAACAAGTTCTGCAGGTGGTCTGGCATAACGCATTACTCTTCTTGGCTTTGTTACGCTGTCCTTCGGTCTTAAGACCAGATTCCGTAAAATAGTGCTAGGTTTGTGGGTAACCACGTTTTCCTCACGACGTAATAATCTCACTGCAAATTCGTATGTGCTCTTATAATTCAGTATTTGGTTCCTATGTCTTCGTTCGGTGTACACAAGTTTTGAGGGTATCGTTAGCTTTTCTGCTCACTATAAATCTGAGAGTGGTGGTTGAGAGTTTCTCTCCAGTTCTATTGTAAGGTTGATCTATCTGAGTGTACTACTGAACAAATTATGCGCATTCTACCTGGAATTTCTTTTCTCTATGACAAAACTGTGGTCTACTATGGCTTCTGCCTTACTGCTTCAGCGATCAATCCTGATGTCTGAGGTCCCATTAGAGCACATTTCAGTCGTTAGCATATTTGTCCACCAAATTTGAATTACACATCCATGCTTGTTATTTGGAGCGCTTGTATTTTTGGTAGTATTGTGTTAATTCGATTGACCAGGTTTGAAATGGTATCAAGACCAATTTGCTTGTAGGTAGGACAATGGAAGCCTGGTCACCCTGGATACAAACAAAACTAAGTAGACCAAAGTCATTACTGTAATTGCTGAGGTTCGAGTACACCTTTCCTACAAACGCTTAAGAAGAGCAGTTGCCCCACGCTTTAACCAAGCTCTTCTGAGACAAAATTAAACAACCTGTCCAAATGACCCAGTCGCCAGTCTGGAAGCTGGTGTGGTGGTATGGCTATTTTGCTATTAAATTGATGGTTGGCAAGACTGATTTGCCAGTGACAAAGCGGAGTACGCATCTTATTCACCGCTAACCAGAATGATGCTAGTGAAAAAATTCTCGCTACTCGGGAATGTGTCCTCCACTGACAGGTACGTGCGTTCTTTGCTGTTGTGAGTACAGATCAGCAACATATCGATCCAGGAGTTAACTGGTCAATTTTTTGGCTCTACAAACTGTGCGTCATCGCTCGATCCAACAAGCGCGTGATTTCTTGTTTTGGTCTACCAGTTAATTGTGGGCTATATGCCAAGGAATTCAAAGTCTTAGAGCTTGACGGCTTCAGATCCGATCAAGTTTACCACCAATTGCGTCTATATTAAAAAGGCCGAATGCATTCGACTAACCGTTAACTTCAAGAACATGCCTAATAGAATAGATAATGATAGACCCAAAATAGCAGCGTACTTCGCTCGTATTCAGTAGATTATAAGACTGAAAATGGTTTCCCCCTGAGTGAAAAGCCCTGTACTCGATCAATTTGTCAAAAAACCTCGCAAGAGGATGAGCATGAACACCCCAGTGGGGGTGGAACCAGTCCTGTATCTACTAAGTTAAAGAAGAGTTTTGCAATGTTAACAACATGAAGGACTGCATTCCGAAAGCGTTTGATTTGACGCTGCTGTTTACTGAACAGAGTTGTCATACGGACGTTCTTAAAGTGTGAGCAGCTCTTAGCAGCTGACACAACAGTGATAACACTGCTTCGCACAAGATCAGTTGGTTGTTCTCTTAGCCTCGTAGATGGATTTTGGTGGGAGCTAGTGGCCGCGGTCTAGAAGAAGAACAGTCAAATTGCAGCGATGGGGAGTGATAAATGAGAGCTTTTTGTGGTCAGATTGAGTATTAGGGTAATAGTGAACCTCAGCTGAATATTGTAGCTACATGGATAATTCTTCCGCGTTTCGATCACAAAAACATGATCACATGACAATTATCCGCAGTTTCCCAATTATTGGTTTATGGATGTTCGAGAGATAATTGAACATATCTTCAATGCACACGACAATCCTTTAAAGAAACCTCGTTGAATGTAAGCGTTGGCAGGAATTTGACCGCTGCACTGAAATCATGCTTGTACGCCTTCTGATCAAGGTACGTGCATTCTTGGGAGAGGGTCATGGGTGGCCCGGATGTAAGCAAGTAGTATTTGCTGTTTAAAAATGACCATATCATTCCTTATGAGGTATTTACATGATGCATGCATGCTTAAAAGCAAGCCGAGATAAGCCCAGGCCTAAGTCACCATGGTATCACATTAACTAGGCTAATGGAAAGATAGCCTAGTATGTTAGATAAAAGGACTACTGTCATATTCTCATGAACTCGTTGTGAATAAACATTATGTCGCGAATTTCGAAATTTCAAATACCCTCTCCTTTTTTTCCCTAAGCAATCCCAGCTAAGGATGAGCTTGTAGGTTCCGAACCCCCGAAACTTTGGTTAGCTAGATATTGCTACGTTTTACCAATTCTTAGAAGCATTTCTTTGTTTTATCTCGTTGCCTGTTCCCTAAACAGTAAGCATGGAACCAAGAATATTTACGTTCTCCAATTATTTGTAGATGACTATCAGGCGTTGCAAGGTTGGACTGACGTTGATGAAAATCGATACTGTCTGAGTCCATTGGAAGTGTACCCAAAACGTGGAATGGAGCCATCACGTTACTACTATACACAACGCACTGAATTACGAAGACCGGATAAAACAGAATGGGAACGGTACGACGGCTCCGCGTTAGAAAGCGAGAAACCCCAAATGGATGAAGCCAGCGTGGAATTACTCGATTCCAGAGAGACCAATCAACCTTCAGCAGATTCGGCACTGAAGATTAGTCCCATTTCGGGTGCACAAACTTTCAGCCCTCGTACACAGAAAAGAGCCAGTAAACCCCATATGAACTTGTACGGTGGATTTCCAAAATCCACTTTTGTCTAGTCATCAGACCCGTAGGTGATCGGTACCACCCGGGTGAAACTCTCAAAAAGCATTCCAATTATTTTGCTTCTGATCTGTTTGCAACGTTTTTTCGGGACACGTTGTGCAAAACGAGGTACTTGAACATTCAAATCGCCAGTTAGTCTCACACTGGTGAACTGGACAACATTTTTCATGATATTTGTGGATATCTTTTCATAAATTGTTTGGAAGCATCCACTTTTGCGTTTAGACAAGATCAAACGAACTTCGTGGGGTAAATAACCTGAAATGTGTCAATACTACTCATGTGATCATTGAAATGTAGTTTCACTGAAGGACACACCGGATTCACAATACCAAACCTCCTTCCTTGATAGGTGCTAAGATGAAACACTTCATAAGTAATTGCGAATCTAACTGCTGTTGACTATTGAGCATCTCTTTTGAAAAGGACTGAATGTTTGCTTGCTATACCCTTCCTACATTGCCGAATTCATGTCCTTAGTGAATCTTCGGAGGTGACAAACCTTGGTGACACTGTAAGTCGAAATGATCGGGCGTCTTAAAAATATGAATTAACGTGGATTTAATGGCCAGTTACTGTGGATCTGTTACTGTCCTAATGCCTTGTGGGCAATCTACGCGTAAGACTTTTAGAACACAGTTCAAGCGTCTTCGCTGTAGGTGGCCTTTGGCAGGCGACACAGCGAGTTTTATGGATAACTGACGACGCACTCAAAAAACTAAAAGATGCAAGCTGGGTCTAGCAAGCCAAAGGTCAAATGCGAATGGATGAAGAAGTTTACTTTTAGTGGTAGCCCAACAGAGCCACCCGCGAAATCAGTTTACTCGGGAATACAGCATCACAGTAAAAACCATCAGTTAAAATTTGCGCCGTCGACTGGTTTCCCCACGGCAAGACAATTTAGCGTCTTAGGAGTAGGAGTTAAGCGGATAAAACAAGATGAAACTGTCTTAGTCCCTGTAGTTACAGGAACAGTTGTTCCACACGTTTTTCCTTTCATAGGCTTCTGGGTATCTTTTCACTACTATAAGTCGTTTCAAACCATAAGGAAAAATCTGCAGTCGCAGTGACGCACATATGTTAAACTTAATACCCAGAGGAATTCTTTGCTGAGTTCAAGTTAGAACGTGACTGGCAGCTGACCAGAAGGCGGATGAAATTCTGCTGATTGCACTGAATGAACTGAGAACGCCTGCAAATTACCTGAGTTTATGATGGGAAGGGAAACTGAGTTGGGGAACAATAGGAAGAGTTATACTTTATGACGATTAGGCAAAGCAAAACCTCACATTACAGTCACTAACAAACAGCGCGAAGAGGATTCTGTTTTGCCAAAATTTCCTAGGTCTTGTAAAACGGGAACTTACCAGTTTTGAATTATAAATAAGGCACTGAAGGAAGTGAATGCGGCACAGATACCACGTAAGTTTAACATGGGTTTCGAATGTTTTGCTGACTCTTCTTTGTCATCAATTGTTCTAAAGTGGACGCGTTGATTTGAAATACTTTGCTTGTGGAGGTAGCATCGGTCAAGGTCAAGCCGAACGCGTCACAACGTGAACCACATCAATGCACAGGGAAGAAAGACGCTCGTCAACAACTTTTTTTTGCCGGCAGGAAAGGTAGTGGTTGTGCACAATCTCCCAACATCAACCATAAGATGCATTTGGGTCTGAATGTGGATGCAGTAGTGAGGGGAAACTTTGACTTTTTATGGTGACTAAGATGAAGAATATATATGTAGCACATGGGCTGCTAGCGAGAATTGTTCGAAAGTGTCGACTGGTCTCTCATCGAAAAGACAAAGAATGGAATCAGTGATTGTTCCGGAAACTTTCTCAATTTCAGTCTGAACTATACGGTTGAATACTATATATCATCTGCAAATCGGAATGTCTCGAGGAGCAGATTGATGTAATGGTGACACGGTACTGAGAGATAGGCTCCCACTACTACTTTCTGTTTGATGTAGAGCAAGATTGGTGGCGGCACTCAGTCAGCCTCAAGCAGTGGATGATCACAGTCAACCCAAATAATGGACAACAGGATGGCAGACATTTGGTTCGAAGAAGAGTCTGATGGATCTCAGTGTTATTTGAAATCGATTCGAAGTCACAAAACGAAGCCCACTACGACGCTAACTGGAAAGTGCTTAGGATTCAGAAACAATCACGTCATACGAACTACGTCCCGAGAACTGGACTGTAAGCAATATACAAACCAAGTAGCGGAGACGTTTGATCAACCTGGCCTGGTCATTGTGTTCAACCACTCGATCCTATTATCTGGCTAAGGCCAAGCACGTAAGATGTATGCGCGGCAGACTTAGGAATGGATGGCTCAGCATGGATGTAACACTATACAAACTCTTCGAGAGTTCACGACCGGTTTTGCACTTCATGGTTTTCATCAGGTAGGCACAGTCCACAAGTTTCCGTCAACCTGATGGTCTACTTGAAACAAAATTTGAGGCAATTTCACATACGAATAGGGTTTTGGCGAGAGCATCACTTGAGTCAAGCTGAATCTCTGAACCATAAACGATTGGATGACTCCTGAATTAACTGAAATTATGCTTCAGATTTCCCAGAATTTTTCATTGGTTTCACTTTCTCAGATTTTTGCATCCACTAGGCCTTACATCTGACAAAAAACATTTAGCTTCTATTGATGCTCAGAGTCAAATTGCATTCGGGACCGTTGCGAGCAGTTCTACCACTTCCAAGCCATATCTGTATTCTGTCTTATCTCCAGTGTTTGAAGAAAGCTCATCGTTCCGTGCAGCAGGCGAAAATGTGTTCGAATTCTAATGAGAAATGATCTGTGATGGTAGATCAGCCGGAGGGAGTTCAGATATATTGGATAAGTTTACTCATACCTGAGCTGGTTGGATGGCCATTGAATAGACGGATATTCAGGCCTAAATATTTTGCCCCGTTAATGCGTGTCTGCGATCAAACCCAAAGTCAGTCCCACATTCGTGATGCGCCCCTACTGCACGCAATTGGAATTAAGTTTAATTTAGCAGGTCAGTGATTATCGCTACCTAGCGTTTGGATCTCCGCGGAATTGTCGTCATACGATTATGATAGCAAGAGAGATGGTAGCAAGTGGTTTGAATGGGTCGCGAATTCCGTGGTTTTTAGCGTCACTATCAAAGTGGATAACAGACTGTTAGTTTGCCGCTTGTGGAGAAGGGGTTACAGTCTGTTTAAAAGATCAACATAATGTCTGTCTATTGCCATACGGTGAGTAAATATCGATCAACACATGCAACCACATAGATCCAATGGCGACTGAACGAAACTGCCCTCAGAACCTTCGAAAGGGATTGCCTACGAGAGCCAAAACTCTAAGACAGTGGACAAGACTTATACCTCAGTCGTCTCAAGTGCCAACTTTTTATATTCAGAAGGAAATATCCATCGAATTATTTTGTCCTAAAAATAAACCAATCTTTTGTATAGTTTGAACCAGTTTCGAAGCAGCCACCCTGCGACCGATTACAAAACACTTAAACCTGCCTGTTCTTCTTGTAGACAAATGGTCGGCATCAACCTGTTCGATGAGGTGACTTTGTTATTCTGAGCCAGTATGATATGAGCTTTACACAGTGACTTCACCAACAGAATAAGCAGCGAATTTGCATGTGGTTTGCTCACCACCCAGACTGATGAGTTTCGCATGCCAACCTTCTTGTCACACCAGGTATTAAAGTGAGGAGTTCATCTATATCATCCCAATGGATCACTGGTTTTAATAGCTTATCCACCCAACATCAGCGGGTGATTCAGTCGCCAGAGCCTCCCGAGTTGAATAAGTTCAGGCCGCAGGCAACTTCGTGTCGGCAGATACTCAGTGCTAGTTGACATCGTCCACTTGTTCTCTAAAAACCTGACATTCGTCCTACTTTAAGATATTGCTGTCACGTCTGGAATTAAAACCCTTCCACCGACTCCGTAATCCTGGACGGCCCACAAGAAATACCCGTCGGCTCATTTTCTCCCGTCGCTTACTGAAAATCTCCAGTTCAGCAACGGGTATGGTCCGCTCCTCATTCTTGATCGTGTTGGTCATGGCAAGTTTCATCTAAACTTGTGTCAGCCGTGTCCCTCCTTCTAACTTCCAATTAACCGGTGCCCCAAGGTTCCCCACATCACCTCTGTTAATCTGCTGAACTCCACTGTCCGAATGACCTATTCGTCTATATCGACTCAGCTTGAACGACTGCTTCTTGGAAATCCCTAATTTCCACTGTATTCATCACCGTCATCATCATCATCATCGTTATCAGAAACTCCAGAAAAGGACACTGGTGCTTTACACACCCGCAACCATGCCAATTTATTTGAATGACGCCTACCAGAAATATCCCAAGTGCCTACACTTTCACCGATTAAACAATCTGTATAGAAACTGACAGCATGAATGCCACTGACAACGGTTAGCAGCCATATCATTCAGCGAAACACAGAGAGGGTCACATGGAGCCAAATTTATCGATGCCTTTATTTTCTCTGTCTTTTAAAGACTCAAATTTACACATTTTCCTTGACTGTTGTTCTGTTTACTTGGCTGTGGTGTATTTTACTTGCTGCGTGTCTGTGACAATAAGTCCACAATGCATCTGTAATCCGTTGTTGCACAATGAGAGAGATCTGGTTAACCTGCTATGGTAGATAAGCCATTCCCATCACTGCATACTCTGTGTGAAAACAGCAAACTATCTACCGATATTCTATAATCTAAAAAACATTCGATTATGCCTCGGTGGTCACTTGATTTAGCACAGGCCGTTGTTTATGCAAACGCTATTGATACTGAACAGCCTAAATGACACCTCCATTGCATTTGCTGGATTCCAACATGATCCGTCCAAACAAGCAAACAATATAAATACGCTTTATGAAGTACAGAAAAACTCCGACAGATTAGACCCACGTAATTTGTCGGAAGTTAGGCATCACTTATGGACACGTATTAGCCTGAGCCACAACACTGTCAGTGACTTCAAATGATCTGATTGCACCTATCGCCAGAGTTATCAGCATCAGAGCATTCGTCCAAAAATGGATTATCTCAATTGTAAAAATGTGGAACTTAGTAGATTCGTTCATCACGAGGGATTTCGGCTTTAAGGACTATCGTATGAAAAGCTGAATCAAACCCTGAGCAATCCGGGCCAAAAAAGACTTACCTTGATTAAAATCAAATAGCTTCAATGTGCTCACTCAGAATGTGATATGAGAGTTTAATGTTTGCTAGAGAGATTTATCTTTTGAATGGCTCGCAGTAGTTGTACATTGTTCCGAATAACTGACTGAGTTAGATAACCTAAGTCGGAAAAGAACTATATTATTGACTCCGAAAGTAACATGTAGGAAAACCATGTCCAGTCCTTAGACGCTTTCACCACGAACTGTTGCGTATTGTCCACACCGCCCCGAGTGCAACCGTTGTTAGAAATGTCGTTCCACATTCTCATGGGAATGCGCATCGCCATGAAACCGACGACAGGTTTCGACTCATCCAGGTGCCTTCTCAAACCTGTTAAGTACTTGCGACTGAAAATTAAAACGAACGAAAGACTCAACGTTATCCAAAACCATCTATAGCAAAGCCACATAATTTCATTGGAACTGCTTACTGATAACTCATAATGATAATAACCCCGATTGGACCTCAACATAATTCACCTTACCGTTATAATTTCTGGGCCAACAAAAAATGTTGACCATAAAACATCGCATGCACAGAGTTGTCAGTATAGCAAACTCACTTGGAGCTCTAATCGACCTAATCTATCGTGTAAATCAATCCACACATGGGTTTGCAGGCTGAATGGATGTCTCTAGTTCCGTTTGCGCGCGTAACACACCGTCAAATACGATCAAACAAAACCCCACGAAATGTCAAAGGAAAGACAGCTGAACGAACTGAAATCAGAGCTAGGGGGAAACTTCAAAAGAATTTTTGCGTGTGGAGATATGGAGAGAACGCATGAAACTATTGATTAGAGATTGTAACAGAGTCGAAGCTGATGAGATGACTTCCTGTTCTGTAACAGCATGGCTAACATGAGATCGCGCGGAGAAGGAAACAAAGAGGAATGCAAGCCGTTCTAATGGCTTTCTGTGTAATTCACGCAGAAATGTTTCGAGTAATAGGAACACAATGAAATGAGCAGAAAGCGTTCGTGCATTGTCAGTTGACTGGCTAGATTTTCTCATAGTGCAGAAAATAGGGTTCTCGATGTTCAAAACACTTGGCTGTGTAATTTACAGCTTTAATAAGGGAAACATGTGGAATACATGCGTGTAGGTGCTGACAAGAGTGTAAAATGACAAGCAACCACAAATAGTGCACAATGCCGCGTGCTCAGACCAGCGAGAACCAGATGGACTTCAAGAATGCTTTTTCTACACGTAGTGATGTCTGGTGCACCTGATTAGTGAGGCCTTATTGACAGACACCAACTTCGGATTTTGATTATGCAACAGCACATATTCCGGCAAAAGTACCTGCGTTCCTCCATTAAACCCACAATAGACCATCAACCCAATCACAAATTTTCTCCAGCCTGATCGCAACTTTGCCTTCGGCCTCTGTAATGGTGCCATACGATGGCCTGGCTAGTTTTGGTTAGTTTTTATCTGGTCTCACGCAACCGCTGTAATCCAACTCTTTACAGAGTCAGTCCGAGACAGCTACTACTTGTCCAAACAAATCTACGTGAACTCGAACGGCCCACCGACCTTCCGATGGCTCGCGCCTATTTGCATTCGAATGCTCAGCGGCCTCTGCGTGGGGGGCTTGCGCTCAACCAGAACGGTGTGAATAGGCCTCTTGAAAGGCATTCTCTGGCTCCCACTACCTTCACCCTTGCTTACACGGACCGTACTCGCCCCATTATTTACGGTGGGGACATGGACAGAGCAGCTCGAACTTGTGAGCCAAGTGCTAATTGAGTAGGTGCGCGATTGGCGGTGGCCTGCCGCTGATCCCTATTCACACTCGAAACCGAGGGAACATGGAAACCAGCCAACTAATTGTGCTGCGGCTAAACACATCGGGACATTGGAGAATTGCGCAGGGACGTGGTACAAGCCACCATGTAGATCATGAAAAAGTTCCCGTACTGGAAAGATGGACAGTTCCGAATGGAACATAGCAGATTTACAAGCCAAAGGAAAACTTCCTGCTAGGCTTTGTTCATGAGGTGGCCATCGGCTTCGTGTACTTCTGACATGTGACCGCGGATGGGAGATCCGATAATTTGCTGTCAGGTCATTTGTACGCCTTTGGCTGGATGCCATCCAAACGAACAGTGACTAGCTACTGAATGTTGTCTCTTTTGTTCTTTAGTTTCGTCAAACCACAGGCCAACCCCTTTGGGAGGCCACACTCAAATTACGACGTATTTTAGTACAGGCTTAATGTTCCCAGCCTGCATATTGGAATTTATTACGAAAATGGGTAGGAACGCCCGAAATGATTCGTAGGATTTCGACAGAATTTATATTTTGTGGTTGAAAGCGAATATAAGTAGCACATGGAAGGTGAAGTGGTCGTTATGGTTCAATGTTTCATCAAGTGGCTAATGTAGTGCCTAGGTTTGGGATTCAGATATATAGGAACACTAGTAGGATCAGGACGTGGTGGCATTTTAGGCTGCTCAACCGTCAAACTAATTACCATAAGTTCATTTTGGTATTACCAGATTGTTTCGCCAGTGAAACAATAAAAGGGAAAAAGTTGCACTGTAGCTCGTCGGGGTGCATACACTATTCATCATGTGGAAGTTAGCCGGTGCTAAGCTGACCAACATCCTTTGCTCACTTCCGTAATTGGTTTCACTCAGATGTCCTGTGATTATTCCATCTCCTAATTTTCTACCGAAATTAACGCGAGAAATGAGATCGGAACTACTAAATGTCGATTTCCGGTTGGTTTTGGCCGGTTAATTTCCTCCTAGTGAGAGATCCTTGCCCGAAAAAGGTGTACGTCTTATTTCTATGGCTTGAGTTCATTCGCGCAAATGAAACATGGGACGAAGTAATGCTTATGACCCATCTGTCACGTCAGATGTTTAAACGTTCCAATAGGGTTATTGTGAGTAGATCTGAACAACTACATTCACAAGCACCTCTGAAGAAGTAAGACCTGGAGGCGAAAAGAAACGATATATATATATATATATATATATATATATATAGCGAAATCACTCTTTTACTCAGAACATTCCTCTGATGCTCACCACAACTTTCTCGTGAAATCCATACCACACCACCTAGTGATACAGTCAAATTGCGAGGGTCATACAGCAATGTCTATGCGTGATTGCCTACGCTGAGCAAGCACTCAAGGTTACAATATCCGGCAGAAACTCATGTCAAGTGCACTTTGCTAGTAGCTAATGATAATAATTATTATAGTAATTATAGTAATAATTATTTTTCGATTGGCTTTTCCGAAGTATTTTTTAAAGTATTTTCAAAGCGCCTAGGATTTTGATAGTCAGTTGCACTAGTTGACGCATGATATCTGTGCAATAATGCATCACAGACGTCAAGGTCGTTCCTGTGAAGATAAGTCAGCGGCACACTGAATGTGCATCTTCTGTCAAAAGTGTACTGTCCGTCAGAATCGTTAAAGGATATACAAAAGTGTTGAGTTGTATTTACAGGTGTCTTTGGTCACCAAAAGTATCTTTGCGCTAGCCAAAAATGCGGAAAAACCGAGAAACCTTGATCCAATGGGTCTTGAGTATTCTAATTAGATAGCAGCTACCTTCATAGAGCTTCACATATATGGTCATGTTTTGTAACCACTCGCTTACTCAACACTCCGTAGTCTCCAGTAAGCACAGGTTCGGATGCTTTCAATGCAGGGAAGCAGTGAAAACCGATTAGTCTGCTCCTTATATGCCAGAAGCATACGATGCCAATTATCTCTTAGCATGCATACCGCACCCTTTTTCTCCACGCCCTTTCAGAACGATTTATCCGACTAATGGAATAGGAAGCTACCAGTGTGGGATGACGGTTACGGCTACGCGAACACTTTGTCTTGTATTGCTAGTTCATTTGGTTTGTAACTACAAATTACTCGATGATGCACTAAGAATTCATGAAATCGATCCAGCCCATTTTCTTGAATGTACAGTATTGACAGATACTAGACGCAATTTAGTGAAAGGTAAATACGATAAACCATTATTTATACGAAAAACCGTGAACAGCTTGAAGCTTCACGTGTTTCTCCGAGGCTGACTGGCATAAAGAAATCTACATCGAACGGCAAAAGTGTGGATTTAGTGCAAAGCTCCCGTTGCAAACTTATTGTCACACACCAGCGGTATGGACAAACACCAACATTACCGGCGAATACAGTCTTCTGTGCGAACGCATAATTCTGGTACTCAGTCGAATAAGGAAGTACACAAACTGAAGTTAAAAAGAGAAGATCCGCAGAAATCAGTGGTTAGTGAGAACCGATAAGCTAACTACTGACGGCGTCGGCAATCGACTGACAAATGTGACCGCGGGATTGTTCGTTTTGCCGGAATACGAAGTTGAAGTGTGCCAGTACCGCAGGGACATTTTGCTATAAATGGTCGGAGTTGGGTGAAAAATACGACCGCTAAGGCGTTTTTATTAGCAGTGGTGTTCTCAAGTATCAAATATATATATATATGCATAGAAAGAAAAATGGTGCCTGTCTGACAGTGCCAAGAACGAAGATTACAAAAAGAAACGGGACTAATCCAGGAAACCGTTTCACATGGCTGAAAGTAAATCCCGCATAACACTTTCGACTACGGCGGGATTATATTTGTCCGCTCCGTATCTTGGATCTGAGAACAACGTATTTATAAGCCGTTTGAGGGCTTTTCTCTCTTTCCCACCACTGCGATAAAGATTAACCTGTCGAATGGAAAGGATAAGATAAGAAAATATTAGTCCACTTTTTGTATAAGTGCATTACAAATGTGAATTCCCCATCAATAGGTTATCAGAAGAATTACATTTTACGAGTTATTTTATTCTCAGAAGGGTCATAAATTAACTTATTCGAACAAACCGACAACTAAGTACATTTTCAAATTAATATACAAAAGGCCGTTCTAGTCCGTATGGGAATGAAACTGTTGACCGAAACAGAGAGAATGCTAATAATCGTCAGCCTGAATACCCAAAAATAATCGGGCCTTTACAGCCACAAGATCATCCTCGGTGTCCTGAATCCAAAATACAACTGACTCCCAAGGAATTCATCAAGTCATCAAACGCTGTGAATTTCCTTCCAACTATTTCATAAAGGCTGCTTAACGCGCATTTAATTTAACATTATCTAAGAACAAATTCGTTTTGACTAGTATTTGACCATGTTTCTTTGGAAAAAAATGCTAAGGATTATGTCGCTCTGTTTGAAGCGCTTCCATTTTTAACTTCATCGTTCCTATTCTTTCACTTTCACACGGTGAAAACACCGACAAGCAAACTTTTGACCAATCTAAGGGCTTGCGTAGTGGAACTCCAGGAGTAAAAGGCATTTTCTTTAATAGAGATCCTTCTCCGATGAGGTGAAAGGTTCAAAGGTCATACGCAAACTTTGCTACGTCGAGTTAAGCCCAGTCAAATATCTTCCAGTAACGATGACTAGTTAAATAAGTGTTAGGGGTACAAAAAACAGTTAGAGAACAATTCTTAGCTTCAGCTGGCTGCGATTACACAATGTTTGAATCTCTTTTTTCTCAGCAACACCATTTGACTCTTGCACAAGTGTCAATCTACAAAAAATGTATGGTTGCCGTACTTCAGCTATAGTGACCGGTCGATCAGACTTGGATGACGTAAGGGCACGTTTCCTTATGACCACATGCCAAATTCTATGAATTCACTGGACAAGGATAGTGTAACACACTGCAAAAATGGTATTTTGGTTACGGATAACGGTAAAATAGATCAAAGACCTGGAAAATTAAAAAAGAGGGCGTGTGTGAGTGAAAACAGAGGCTTTATTCAGTTTGTCATCACTTGCGAAGCGTACAAAAGACGCTCTACGAAACACACTTCATAGTCGTGCTTGAAATAATTCGATTGTTAAGATGTGGAGCTGCTAGCCGGAAGGTTTGTGGCTCGAACCCAGTTACTGCTTTCCAATTGCTCTTACCTGGACAGCGTTTGTGCTCCCCTAGGGTTGCTTGGCAGCTGTGCGCCGAATGAACGTCATACCCGAACAGGTACGTCATTTCTCAGGCACTTTAAAATACCGACATAACTGCATCAAAGGTGGTGACGAAAAATCCGGTTACTTCGCGTTTTAGAGTGAGATGCGTGATCCTCCTTAGGTGAAAACATTAAAACATCAGAACGATATAGTTATATAGTTGGCTGCTGAATATTCAACGATCAAATCTTGCAGAAAGACTGGCTCTTAAAACTGTCATCGATAATTGCACATGTTCAACACCAGAAAGGAAAATAAAAATAGAGGGGAAGTGGAAGACGCGCTGGTTGTTGAGGGACGAATTTGAAGCAATTATCTCGGTTTAAGAAAGTGAACCGTGCAACAGAGGTTGTTCCCGCTTTGAAAAGGCAACCTCATTAAAGAGATCAACTAGTGTTAAACACCAGTGTATTGCGATCCCTAGGACTGGGCTTCAGTTGATCCATATTCAAATAGTACTATCTGAGTTGCATACACAGAGATTAAATTAATTTAGTTAATTTGGATCAGGACATGGTGATGTCTTTTGCATGGTTGCACTCAATATATTTTTTCAGCCTTCCATCCACTGTCTGATTTTACTCTTCATATTATAAACCCTAAGGAGACTTTTATTACTCCGTGTAATCTCATGAAGCACGTATCCGTCCTTTTAGTCCTAAGTATATCCATTAGAGACGTGCCAATTCCAAAAATGACGATTTAACTCATGGATTTGTGCTCAGGATGGAATAAAACGTCCATATATGGTACTTATCAGAACGTAACATGTCGCATCACACCAGGTCACACACGACCTTCATTATTCAAACAGGACGCACAATGGGTGCCTGCTTTCTTCACTTTGAAGATCGCATGAATTAGTTCAAATAGATTCGACGAATCATTAGACTGTACTGAGTGGATGGACGGACAATGTGTACACATTTTCCATTTTGCTAAATATTCACTGACACCAATTATTTATTAATCCTGTGCAGCCTTACATGCATTTAAAATAGGTCACAGCAGACCGCAAGGAATCAGTGGCCGTAATTTGTTATTCATGTTACAGAATAGATGGTTTGACCAAACACATGGTTTGGGACATGGTACCATTCGTCCTTATATTCTTTCCCTTAATTAGTAAAAAAAGTTAAAACAAATCCCGTATGTGGAGAAATTAGTCAAAAATGATGTTGCTGTTACCTAGGGCTGGCAAGGCGAACAAAAGGCCATACGACTATGTGAATGTACCAAACTAAAACGAACGTGCTCATCCCCTGTTGCTCGGTTTTGAAATTCTATGCGTCTTGAACAGTAAACTCCTTCGTCAGCACGACTGCAGTTATTTTTTTGCTGAGAAAATCCACCATGACCAAGCGGTGAGGAGCATTCAACGTGCGGGTCATTCAGAAATTCGTATGTTCGGTTAATATATTTGCATTTGCGGAAAAGTACACCACTGAGGTGGGTAAGGGCATGAAAGATGTTATGGGAAACGCTGCTGCAGGCCGAAAACCGGGTTTTATCATTCTCAGAGATGATCTACAGAGTTGACTCTTATTGTGATATGTCAGATTAGATTTACGGCAGCATCCCGTCAGCTGTACCATAACAGAAAGGGACAGTGTCATGTGGGACTCGAGAAAATAAATAAATTGGTTACATGCCCATTAATTGTGCCGCATTCCAGAGACTAATGAACAGATAAATACTGCAACCGCTGTCTGGACAAACAGATGGAATTTTGTGAAAAAAGAGCGAGTGGTATCTCGAAAATTATACCTGAGATTTAGTTAAAGGATGCCGAGGGTGAATGCCCCCATCACAAAATGCTACCGAGTTTAGAAGCTCGTAAACTCTAGCAGAAATAACGCAACAGTGTCGATAGGCTACTCAACTATCTATACCTGCATCCATATCTATATCCAAAAATCTATCAAACGCACGAAGTTTAAAATACCCGAGAACACTGGTCACATATATACAGATATGACAAATCGTGTGCAATCACAGTGAGTGTAACCGATCGTCGCAGGACTTACCAGCTTAGGATTATCTTGCAACAGCAGCTCACAACTGGGGCGCATCTGGTCCGGATCACAAACCAGAATCAAACCGCAACTCAAAGCAAGCTGACGACAGGATAAATCAGCCGGCTGTTCGGCAGTCAACAAGGTCGACAAAAACTAAAACAAACAAGAAAAGCACAACCACTTGAATCGGTTTCAACATTCGTTTGCTAGACAAAATCTGAAGTCGGACCAACATAAAATTAAACGCACCTTCTCAGCAGATTTTCCGAACAACTCTCCGGTGATTGTGAGCTCCACAAATTCGGAAAGTAGCTTCGGTTTTGGTAAGCTAAAACGAGAAAAGTGAAGATGCAGTATATCAAATCGGTTGAGTGAATTCTGTGGCAAAACTTTGCCTGCTGAAATGCAGAGTACATTGAAGCAGACATAGAATACGACATCGTGGACATTAGGAGAAAACAGTTTGCGTTTTAAAAGTATTTTCTACCCAGGGAACCAATGTGAAAATTCTGATGAGTTGAAAAAGATGTACACTTGGTGAAAGAAACACAACACACACTGGAGTCCAGTTTGAAAGGCGAGAAGATGAAAAGAAAGTTTTTCCGCTGGTGCACAATAAACCTCCTTTAATCGATGGGACAGGTTCCAGGACGGTTCTACTTAAGAGGATTATACTACTGAATAGTCACTAATTTCCTCTTATATAATGGGGCAGTGGACTGACTGTGCAAATGGTGATACTAATGACAGGATACACTTAGGGCCAGCATCCTTGCTCGTGAAGTTCCTTGTTAGGCGAGGGCACTAAGCATGGTAGATATTGGAAACGCACACCACACCAAAAAGGACTAAATAGACTAGAGCACCAAGTCATTAGACAAAATAAGAGAAAGACAGAAAATGGAACGGAAAGACCAAGGAGCAAACCAGTTGTGGAAGAATGATCACCCGTCTCTTTCGAAAATTGTCAGGAGCATGCTCTGATGAGCTCTAAATGACACTGACTTAGCGACTGTCGAACGAAATGTAAAGGGTAACGAAAATGGCATTAATAGTGTGGTATTTTGGAAAACTTGAATACCAATCTTGGAGTAGAGCACAGATTCGGATCATGACTGATTTACAGGATGACAAATACAGTGCCCAATAACTTCGTTACAGATCCCGTTTAAACCAGAAAAGCTTGGCCGCAATCGCTATCAGTCAGTGGAGCAGACAGACAATGACCGATTATGTGGTTTCAGCGACCAGTAGCACATAGTGTCACAAAGCACACGTTCGTAAAGAAGGCAATAAGTTATGACGAAGCAGTTTTCACACAAACTTCTGCTCGTGGACAGGGTGACTCCCGATTCAACGAGGTCCTGGAAAGCGGTAGACAAAAAGCTGAATCATCAGGCTGTAATTTCGTTGTGTGCTTAGCTTGACGGTTAGTATAGGAAACAGCATGAATAGTCAGCATAACTCAGTCAAGTACACGCCAAAAATTTGAGTTTTTTTCAAAACTTCTCATAAGGGACTATCCCCAACAAACAGTAGCCCCCTGGAGGGAATAACTTTAGCAAACCGAAGCTTTTTTCCTATAGGATACCCCAGTAAGCAAAAGACCTCTAAGGATATAAAAACAACTGGCTAGTAAAATGCAATAGCTCCGTCCCCCAAACATGGAGCGCGCGTTCAAGAATATTCAAAAGTCACATAGTTTGATCGCAATGATGGTAGGATTCTCTAACACTCACCTACAACTTTCAGTCAAACTACAGAAAATCCACAGAGTGATGTGCATATGTACGACTGATCCGTGCACAACATACATGATGGTCATGTGTGTCTGTATCCAGGTGACAGCTGGATTTTCGAAAACCAAAAGGCATAAACACAGACCAAAATATGCAGTAGGACCCCGCCAGCTGCCGTTATTCTACTCCGATCCACAATCAAATGATTGGCCCTTAAGGCACCGATACTTTTGAAAATCATTGTGACAAGCACAAGTCTGTTTTCAAACCCCGAAAACCGGTTCACTTCGCACACTGAAGAAAGCAGAAGAACAAGCGGATCTTGCTCGTACGCTGGATTCCCTCTGCACTGATGTATGTTGTCCGTCAGAAACAAGGATGCAGGACGCAAGCACTGTGATCGAACTGACTGTCCTCTCACTCTCTTCCAGGTTCTGGCTGCGCACCTATGGTGATTAAGAGGCCGCTGCAGCTGGATATGGTGAAGTGGGTACTGTATTGAGCAATCAAGCGAAAGCGTGTCTGCTTGATTGGATACCCGTTGATAATCACCCATGCGCAGTTTGTTTGCCATCATCTGTGAAAGAACCTGGAGGAAGAGAGGTCCATCGCACCCTGTTAAATGTGCTCGTTTATGCCTCAACTGGCTGTAGCTATGAATCTGCCAGAGGAATTTTCTGTGACACTTAGGTGCTCTTTTACAACAGGCTGAAAGCTCAAATAATTTTTGTGGTTGCTGGTGATATGAACGCTCAGGCAGGAAGACTAAGCGCGGCTGAGGCCCGATTGGGTGGTCGTCTTGGATTAGACACGAGACGCACGGACAACGGGGATAGCCTGGTTTAGATGTGTCGACTACAGACTGTTCCTTTGTAGTACAGATTTCCGCAATAGCCGAAATCACCTGACAACGTGATGCCCACCAACGAATCAGTCCCGAATCCAAATACACCATCCAAATACCACATCGGCATCAGTTACCGGTGGCGAGGGTCGACCACTGTCTGCCGCCCTTCTAAAAATACCGGCGTGGACTTCGACAATGCACTTGTGCGCTGCTGCCTTTCATTGTGCTTTTCACGACAACGCAAAACGCACACATTTCGCTCAGCTACTCAAGCGTCATTGTGCTCCTGGTCCTGACGACCATCCACCTGCTCTGTTTAAGGATGGCGGTGAATTTATCAGCCAGTGCCTGTTTGGCCTAGTTAGGTACGTCTTGGGGAAAAAGACTGTTTCAGACAAGTGGGGTGAGTCAATATTAGTGCCAACTTTCAAAAAGGGCACTAGTGGTGAATGTAATAACCATAGGGATATCAGTTCTAACAAGGCTTCTGGCGTCACAGACACTTCGTGTTCATAGGGCGGCACGCGAATCCTTGACTCATAAGCATCAAGTGCGGTTCTGACGGCGTAGAGGTTGCTTTGACCACCTCTTCATACTCCGTCAGGTGTTAGATTAACGCCATATGTACAGACGACCCACAATCTTGGTGTTTCTTAACGTCAAGGGTGCGTTCGATTTTACCTGCCGGTCAGTGCTGTTAACCACAGTTGCTCAACAGGGTATGCCAAAGAAGATTGTGAACATAACCCGGTCCCTATGTTCACGCAATTCTGAGCGCGAATGCATGGTGAGCACTCCACAAGCTTCCCTACGAAAAGTGATGTCAGAGAGGGAAGTCTATTCTCTTCATTCTCATTCAACTTCGTCGACGATGAACTAATGAGGCGAACGCTGGAAGGTCTTCAAATCGTTACACATCGATCGGGAGTAAGCAGACGGTATCACCCTCATCTTTGAAGACGAAGCACAAGTCCTGTTGAACAGGCTGACCCCCATCGTAGCATCTTTTGACATGCATCTTCAAAGTGAAATTAACGCTTCAGAAAGTGCAAACTCCTTACAGTTGAAGGAGAATCACTGGATGTTGTGGAGAATTTTACATGCCTCGTTAGTTTTATTATCTCTAACGGCAGTGTGTCTGACGAAGTTAGTGAACGACCCTCAAAGGCCCGAATCACGTTGCGTCACTTGTGGCGTTAAAAGGCATATCACTGGGTCTCAAGGGTTGCGTGCACCAGGCTAAGAAAGGGTTGTGTTGTTGTATGGTTGCGAAACATGACCTATACGGACAGATGATGCGAGGTTTTTGACCTCCGATGCCTCAGAAGCGTTGCTGGTGTCAGATGGCGTCAACGAGTTCGTGACAGTATAATGAGAAAACAGGTGTTGGTTGTGCAACAGGTACTTCAGTTGCGGAAATCATCGAGCACCATCAACTGCGGTGGCTCGGCCATGTGCTACGCATGCAGAAACATCGTCTACCGAGACGAGTGTTGTACTTTGTGTCTCCTTCAGGATGGTACAAACCGTGAGGTGGACAGCGTATGACTTGTCAGAGGGACGTGAAAGAGAATAAGAAGAGCTTGAATGTTGTTCATGAGGTCCGCCTTCCAGGATGGGGTTCCCGTGAACCCCACCCCCCCTTGCGCTTGACCTGAGACACTGCAAGAAATGGCTACTGATCCATGTCAGTGGCGTTGGTGCTGTCAGTTTCCAGATTGTGTGATTGAGCGCTTGGAGTTACGGACACATCAGAATGCTTGCTATAGGCTAGCACCAGTTCCCCTCCCTCACCCACTTTTTTTCTTTTCTTTTCACTCTAAGGCTGTAAATATGATTAGATAAATGTTGTGGTTGTAAGGCAGTGAAGTGCCAGTGCCAACACTGATGCTGCTGTCCTTGATAATGATGGTGATGTGTCTGCCTGGACGAAAAAGATGCGGTAGAGCGAGCGCAATTAGTGGCGTAGGATCACATCATTATTATCCGGTTCCAGCTCACATAATACTTGATATGATGGAGTCAACCTTCTCAAAATAGACGTCAGTAAAACATAATTAAAGAGCATGAATTAAATTTAAATACTTGTTTTATGGTCACTGAGCCACGAATCTGCTTTAGAAGATATGTTACAGTTTGGGATATTTGCAGAGGAACTGTATTTTCGGATGTGACGCTGTGCGGAGGGTATCCTTCTTAGCATAGTGCAGTAAATTTCAGTTTCCAATACTCTATATTAGTCATTTGTATACGCTATCATTTTGGACAGTTACGGTAACTCCGCCCTTATGTGTGGATCACATCTTACTTTAGTACGACAGTAGTTACGAAGGATGCAAGAAATCCATGGGTGTTGATATGGTCCTAAAACACCCACAGATTCACGGACGATATGCCCGTTTCATACTCAAGGACAAACAACGGTCCATATTTAGCGCCTGATAGCACGACAGGAATAGCTATGGATTGAATTCAGCACACAGTAATTCAATTTTCCACATCTTCCACAATTAACTACGTGTAGTTACAAAGTTTTTAGATAACTACGTGAAAACCTAAAAAACTTCAACTTTTAGCAGCACATATTTCCGCGAGCAGTTGCATGCTAGATACTACGTAGATACTCTCAAAGAGCCCTGAATCCTCTGTGTACTAATGAGCAAAACTTAATGCTTCTCATATAATACCTTGAGTTTCGTCATTAAAAGAGACCCAGACGAATTAAGTCCTATTGAGAAGACACGCTTTGCAGGTGTCGTAGCGTTAAAGGTCTGCCTGAAAATAGGTCGCAGCTACTGGGACCTGTGGATTTTAATTTGGACGTAAGTGTCAAATGTCAATCGCTCTCAGTTTCAACAACTACGTATTGTTGGCCCGAGTTTCTGGCCCGATGGTACTGAAAAAACCAGCTATCGCTTGGGCGCGGATAGACATGGCCCAAACCTTGAATTTCTTGAATTTTCAATTTTTCATTCATACATGGTTAGTCCTATATCTCTGCGAAAAAACGAAGCAACGAATCATCAAATTTTGTTAAATAAATTCCAGCTTGGAAATCTGTCCAAAAACACATAGAATTCATGCATTCCGTAAGATATTTTCAAGCCAGATGCCGAGATCTTTTGTGACTAATTTTGCCGGTGACAGGGAGGGTGCCTATAAAAATGAACTAGTCTGCTGCGAAGTACGAACAAATCG
This sequence comes from Opisthorchis felineus, assembly GCA_004794785.1. Classification (NCBI taxonomy): domain Eukaryota; kingdom Metazoa; phylum Platyhelminthes; class Trematoda; order Opisthorchiida; family Opisthorchiidae; genus Opisthorchis; species Opisthorchis felineus. The sequence continues at coordinate 160,258 of SJOL01012685.1, read as the reverse complement.
GTTACAAGCTATCGGAAACGAAAGTAAAAGCCTCATTTGTGTAGAGTTTTTGAGAAAGTCAACATCCACAAGCGTACTCCCTAGCTTTTTTGAACGTTGTTTGAATATCTAACATAAATGAACAAACTCTGTCAATGATAACCAAATCCGCCTTCTATCAGATGCGGGAACAGAGCTTTAATCTGCTTTCACCACATATTACTCGCGCACCACATCAGCAGTATACGCCGTTAAACTGGTACCACCTTTTCGATGGGCTCTTGTGGCTGCAGACCCCAACAAATAAGGATGAAGTTTTGTGCGTAAATCAAAAACAGTTTAGAATGAAAAATCGACAGTATTTTCAGTTCGTTTATATCGTTTCCAAAGAGATCAATATTGGAAGTCATTCTGTGATAAATTACCGCAGAGACATACCAGCGTTAACCTGAAGAACGAGCTTGACTAAGCAGGCTTACTGTGGCTGTCTGGTCATTGGTCACAGATTCAATTAACACGACTAAATTCGAAATATAAACCTTAGAGAAGGTGCATCTTCGGGCCAAGAGCGAAATCACTCTGGTTCCTGTGATGTATGCACTCGGAGGTGTTCACCTGTCGGAACACCACTTGGTTGAGGTATGAGCTGAGCAAACGGGGGTGCATTCCTCACTCACTGCTTATAGAGCATGTGTTTAACCACATAGCGGTGTTCACCCTTCAGACTAGTGTGTGGGCCGAGTGTGGTTTCGTGATTTCATTTCAGCGGGTCAAAAGAACATTCTTTATCTAGTTCTGACAAAACCCGTTGGATTACGAAAACAATTAATGACGCCGAACAAACCACCGATTTGCATACTAATTAAAGTGAACAGAATACTCGATCAAGAAGCAAGCAGGTTCATTGTTTGTAGCACTCTTCATCCAAATATGCAATGGAGAGACTGTCTCCATTTTCGCTTTGGCAGATGTTCAAGGTATTGAAGATCTTTCCCCTACGTGGCGGAATCACGCATGAGATCGGTGATATCTGGCATTGCAGACGATTGCAGACGGTCTTCTCGTTAAGTGCTTGTTCGGACAAGTTATCAAAGCTATGGTGTATTGTGGAAGATAATATTCGAACATTCGGCTGGCTGATAGACACTTACTTCATAAAGCCAGCTCGAGTAGAGCCAGTGAAACGAGCGATACTGAGGAATATCGATAACCCGGGGTTATATTACCTGAACTAATCTTCTACAAAAGGTTCCATTCCTTGATGTGGGTGGTGGTGTGAACGTTCTCCGTCAGATATCGCATCCGCCAGACTGGAATCTTTAAACAAGTCATTTGGCAATTCCTTGTAATTGCTGTGGCTCGGCTTCCCCAGAAGTTAGTTTAGTTGGCAGAGAATGCGGACCAGATCCTTCGGCGTAGTACGAAATGTATTTGTCCTATTCGAACAAAAAGCTGAGCATGAACTAAATGGCAGAACAAATGTCCAGCTGGCTTATTTTATTTATTCATTTTTCATTGTGGTGCACTGGTTTGCGTACCTCAGTAACTCATCGAGCTGTACTGCAGGATACCCATGCAGCATCAACAGAGTCTATCCTACCAGGTTAGTCAATGGATGGAGGTTTGATAAACAGTCTGCTGGCCCTCCAGGTTGGGAATTGGAACAAGTGTGACAATTTTCTCCTTAAAATTTGGGCTATTAGAGTAGTCTCAAGCCAACCACTGCTGTCTTGCGGTTAGGTTTTTGATTCAAAGGCTTTTGTTGAGGATCCCAATCGTTTTTTCTGTCTAGGTCTGGACACCGTCGCAGCATCTCAACTGACATAACGATGAACTTGACAGATAAAAGTACCTTCATGCCACATCGGCCGTTACGTGGTGACATCAGCCACATGGCGTTATTCGCTGCACACAGCAGGGAGGATAAGCGAAATCCCCGCTAGCTCATTCGATCTTTCCTTATTCCTACCTCTTAAATCCTGACCTATCCCACTTGAAAATCACACTTATGTAGATCCCAGCTATAGGCACTTCAGCCAGACACCTATAGAATTGACATGATGCACGTCATTGCTCAAATCTACTACTGCGCGCCCGCTAGGCAGGCCTCATTCTCTCGTTTTTACTGCAGCACTTAGGTAAATCTGGAAACAAGCTGCTCTTGCGCATACACCAGATAACCAGTCGGTTGAAGTCTGTTGTATGTCTGAAACGTCAATACAGTTGTTGAGTTTACGGCAGCCCCTCTGTCTCGGTGCTACACAGTACGAATCTCGAGTGATTCTAAAGCTGCTGCAGCGGGTTGCATCGGTCTTAATATAGCACTAAGTTCTCGAGCCGAAACTTCATTACTTGGCTAGGTACCTAAACAGCCACCTCTGTACTGTCCGGCTTTCTATTTCGATAAAAACCTGCATGGTCAAAACACTGAACACTCATGTTTATTGTGTCTGTCTATGCCCCAACGAACTGTAGGTTCGATTCATTGGAAGACACCCTATACGACTAAGAGCTCGGATACAGTTATAATAGCGGGAGATTTCAGTGCACATGTAGGAAGACTCAGTTTATCACCTTGGTGGCATATTTAATCTGAACACAAAACCCAGTGATAAGGGTGGGCGTCATTCGCAAGTTTGTAATGATCACCAGCTGTTTCTAAGCAGTACTGGGTTTGGAAGCAATAGGCGCCGTTGTGCTGCCTGGCGTCCCCACCGCCAAGCACCCTTAGAGTCAAATTGACCACATCGCCATCAGTTACCGATGGCGCAGTTAAATTCTTGACTGTTGGTCGTTCTGGAGTACACAGGTCGATTCAGATCACGCTCTGGTTCCGTGAAGATCTTCATTAAACTCTCTAGATGACCCCTGGAAACGAGCTTCTCATTTAGCAACAAAGCTTCCTGAGCCACAATTTTGGGAACCATACCATAGCCTACTACGCAATACATTACAAGCTGCCTACTCGGAGCACAATAACCGTAACTGGGACGAAATAACCACGACTATACGTGACGCCAGGAACTCTGTTTGTTGCGCATCCGAGCACGTACACGGGTGTCACCGGATCTCAGAACGCTCAGGCACTTCTTGAGGTAAGGTACCCCATCCTCTCTGGTTCGGAGCACAATTCGACCGGACGACCGACTGGACGACAGCCCAAACGTAGCTTGTGTGTGGGCAGAGAGGTATGGCAATTTTCAGGACAATTTTCGCCACCTTTTTTCATCACTTTTTCATCACAAGACCCGCTATCGCGTATGACCGGAAAAGCTAGTGAGAAATTTCTAGCTGATTTCGAAGTTCAACTTTCTCTACTTGCCGTTCGAACAGACTGCTACAAGGAAGTATTTCAACTTACTGAACAACTTCACCACGTTTGGCCATTCCATGCAGAGTACCACAAATCCAATAAGCCAACTCATGGTATATCTTCACCGTGGCGACACCTGGCATTCGATTGAATGCTTCGCTGCTCAATAGAATTGAAAGGCAAGATTCATACAGTTCAAGGTAGGCAGGATTCTCTACCAGGACCGTAGCACGATCTCTTGAAAGCGAATACTCGAGGAGTAGTCGCCTCCTTGAAGCATTCGGCAGTTCCGAGTGTTTTGTTGACTGTAGAATACTGCGAAACTCTTGGACTTGACAGCCTAAACAGAGTGTTGCACCGGAAGAGTTGTGCAGCGCTACATGGACTTCGCTCCTGCAGCGATCACACATTGAGCGCAGACGTAGGAGGGGGAGATTTGGTTCGGGAAGATATCTATAGTCTTGAATCACCTCTTTATCCCTCATAGGAAGAGTTGATCTGGAACGCGAAACGTACAAATTGTAGTATGCAACAGCTCAGTAAACTGGCCTTAAGAAAATAACCAGCCCAACTATTACCCAAGTGAATTTATAGCGGGCAAACAGAGGGATCAGCGACAGTGGCTAGCATCCGGAACGATATGGAAGCTTCTTCCTAGTAGAATGTTAGTCGAATAAGCCATTTATATCCTGTCTACCATGTCTTCATAAAGCTCTAGGACCACTAACTGAAAACTTTCCTTCTTTGTCGTTTACTATTTGGATGAACCTGAATCCAGTATACTGAGTAAACAAGGCTGGCCCATCCGTTTGCCGTAAAAAGCGGTGACTGAGTAGAACGATTTGGCTCACTGAGGAGGCAGACACAAAACCGACCTGTGAAATGTCATATCACATTAGAGAAAATCCTCTGCGTAGAAGGTTAGTAACTACAGGCTATTATATATATATATATATATATATATATATATATATATATATATATATATATATATATATATATATATATATATATATATGCATAGACCAGAACAGATTCTATTACCCGGTTGTCTGGATATATGGGATCAATTTTCATTCATCTCAGTGTCACCTATTAGTGATAAAGATAAAAACTGAAACACTCTGCAACGAAAACATAAGACCACCTGTGTTTTTAATCAGAAATCTACTCCTAGTGAAGTGAATTTAACGAACGACCAATGGAGGTTGAAATCTAACTTACCTTTTGCAAGAGCATCATTTTGATCAACTGGTGTAAACATACGAAAAGGTGAAAAGTGGTACAGCAAAGGTATAGGACCACCCCACGGCATTGCCCCTTCGGAAGAGTTTTTTGATTGTTTCTTATCCACTTTACATCAGAATCCCTGTATTACACTTTTGCTGATTGTGTGGATAAAACTTTAACTGACACGTCCCCGTTTCTGTTTTGGGGTTCACAGATGTTTACACCCTTATACACTGGCTGTGTAAGTGCTCTCCACAGGATACCAAATAGGTGGAAGTTAGGACCACAAATTGGCCAACCCAACAACCTAACCAAACGAAGTAGAAGAAAGCCCCTAGTGATATGAGAGAAGGGAAGAATTGCGGTGTCTTTCTCAACTATCGCGTCTCCTGTCTGCTTGTGATAGTTTCACTTAGTTCAGGGTCTGGATGTACAAATCGGAACTCTATTCGTCTTTTAGGAATGTTAGTCCTCCTCATTTTTTATGGTGAGAAGAAACACTAAACCAGAAATCCTCTGATTTAAACTGATGTCTCTTGTATCATATCCGTAACACTCCCACGTGTCCGATTCATCCACATAGGAGTTCTTCTGAACAATGCAGGAGATATAGGTCCGTTGCTGTCGCCACATTTCACCAAATTCGGTTTAAGGAAGGTGTTAGAGAACATGAGTCCATGTAAGTCCACACAATTCTTCCAACAGAATGGATCTCGGATTGCGCATATTTTCGAAATACCTGGAGGTTATGATGCCGATAAGTACTATGCTCTTAAACGGGATGCATTCGCATTCCTGTTGGAAGTACTTTCACTCTAAGAAAGGAAAAAGATGGTCATTATCGGAGAGTAAGTAAGCGTATGTACTTCGCGCCTACAAAGTGCAAAATCATGCTGCATGATGCACAGTCTTTGAACATGCCTTTAAGAATTCACGGAGTGACGCTAGAAGTTATGGAACGCTATAAGTGCTCGTAAGTTGCATTAGCTCTGATGAATAAGTCAAAGCCCGAATCTCAAGGGCTAGAATTGCGCCAATTGCAAATTTGTGCAACTTGTAGCATAAAAAACATCCCCGGGGCTGAAAGGACGCGCATATCAGACTACAGTGCAGGCTGTATTGTTATACGGCTGCGGGACTTGTCCAGTTTGGGAGGAGGATCTGGGATACTTCAGGTCTTTGACCCGCCGTTTTTCAGAACTATAGGTGGAATCGGTATGCATCCAGTATCGCACAGTCAGTGGATAAAGAGGGAGACTTCCATGAACCTGAGAAGAAATTTGTGTCTGTTGTGGAGCAGAATTTAGGAAGTGTCAGTCCAAGTGTAATCCACATGCTCAGCAAAATGTATTAAGATGCTTTACAGGGATTCCGAGGTAAAGCAGACAAAAAATAACCATCAAACCTCTTCAAAAAAGACAGCACCATGGGGTAATCCTATTGCTTTACTGTCCGTATTTTTCACTTTTTGGTCTATTTAGCCAACTGACCAAAGTAATATTCTTGCGAATGGTGAGTTTGACTCTCGACTGAAGTTGCCATTTGCAGACCAAAGGAGCGTTTAGTTTATTTCAATAGGAGTGGATCTGTGGTGAAAAAATATGGACGGTCCTTAGCCTCCGCTAAGGGGCGTACCGCATTGTTCAATACTTTGACGAAGGATTCACTCGCGATGTAACGGTGCCGAAAAAAGTTGTTTAATGAGTCTACTTAAAAATGAGACAGTAGCATCAATTTGAGTCGAAAGTGAGCAGTCTAAGAAAATCAACGCTCATGGAAAGCCCGAAAGCTCACAAACGGTTTCGTCCTTCTTAAAGCTCATCACATAGGCACTGTCCCCAAGCCACCTCCATCAGGTTCACTTCATGATTCAACAGGCAAAGGTATAGAGTTATTTGCATATTAAATTCGTGTTAACGAGAGACAACTTAATCCCAGTGGAATCTCTCGTTCTTACTACTGCTCATATATATTATCCATCAAAATTTTAGGTCGCGATGTGTCACGGAAAACACAACGATATCCCAGACATCATCCCAACTGAAGCGTTAGGGCGGTTCTATGCCACACAATCAGCTGAAGAATACTGCAAACGAGAGATTCAGCAGAGTTTCGGTTGGGTCACAGGTTAACACTAACCTACGTTGGAAGTCTAATGGTATCGCTTCTTAGTGTTTCGGATCAGGGTTGATTCATTCCGGTGCTTCCCAATCAATGCTCTACCTGGTGATCATACATGTGACAATAAAAGATAGTTCACGGCTAATTAATCGACCAATCAGGTGGCTTTAGATGACTGAGCTATGTCTGGACAATTGAAAGCGGAAAAGGCTTTCATTTGTATGAGATATCCAACAAAGATGCCATATTTGTGACACGTGAAAAGCTTCGGACCAAAGAAGGGCAATGTCCCTCAAACGGATTTCAGATAAGCATTGAAAGGTAATATCCACAAAGCCACACTAACTCCTGATTAAATGTACGCACGCGCATTGATAATTTCCGTTTGTCCTTTAAGGCAGTGATCCACACGCTGTATCAACTACTTCGATCCGCTCCTTGGGTTATTGGTATTTGCTCGTTTGACGGAGTAAACTTTGTTTACGTTGTCACTTTGAATTCGTTTCCAAGTAAACGTCGGTCACAACGGCAATTCGCTCTTCCCTTTACACAAAGGCGGAGTCAAAACAGCTTTCATGTGCACTTGCTTTGCCGGCTATTTTCCTGAACGTTGGACCTGTAAGTGAGGCTGCCGCACTCTTGTATACGAAAATAACAAAGGAATAGGCGAATGATATTCTCTCCAAGACCGAAATATCTCGATAGTAAAATTATGCTTCTAATGAGTTGGTGCGCGCCTTCGGATGATGCTTGCCTGCAGGTCACACTTCGTTGTGTTAGAGATCGAGATACCAGCTCGCATGAAAGCAGTCACGAACGCTCACGGAACGGAAGCGTCGTAGATATATTTCCCAAAAAGAGGTATGCAGTACAAAGAACATTTAAAAAAAAGCGAGCAAACAGCTTACTCGGTGGTAGCATCAAATGATCTCGTTTCGTTGGCAACTTCCTCTCCTGATCGTATCAAGTTAACCTGACGATCGATTTCAAATTCTAGAGGCAAAAGTGGTAGCGTTCGTGCCAAAAACGCAGACATTAACAATTAAGGGGTTCTAAACAAAGAATGAACATATAAAAAATAAGACATGGGCAAAACAGTTGAACTTCCCGTCTAAGTTAAATATATCCGCGATTTGAATCGTGTTCCGGAAAAATTGGGACAAACAGGTGACTAGAATGCAGGCACTATTCAAAGGAATTCTAGGGGATGACCAAAATGAACTGGTGTGATGGTTGAACAACAAGCATACGCAAGTAGTCGGTAAAGAGAGAGGATCTCAAGGGGAAGGGAACTGTTAGGTCTCTCCTGCATGTCAAATCTCTCCAAGGTGGAGGGTTTACACTAATTCGCGGCAGACGCAAAACACCTACGGACTCCAGACAGGGGCGGATCCTCGTTGGAGCGGTCTCCCTAGAAGGACTATTCCCAGCACGGCGCGCGGTCGTACGGAGAAGACTTATAAGATCAAATCAAATCATTCCGATGCGGTGACCTTACTGAGCGGACCCATCACAAAACCAACTGAAAACACAAAGGCAAACTGGAGCGAATTCAGCCTAGATAGGAGCAATCAAGAAGTGAGTGGTTGATACGCTGTCGAGATCCCATAAAACAGTACCTATGTGTCAGACCTTTTGACATTTTCATTTGGTCAATTGTTCAGCCACTGTTTACACCAGTCATTAAATGGGCATCCGCCAATCACTCGAATAGGTGGCAAATTTCCCGGACTTCGATTGGCTGGCAGGCAGACCAATACCAATTTAACTCCTCACCACCGACTGCTTGGAAATGATCCGGGCATCCATACAACCAAGCTCCCTCGTACAGCCAGTTTCATTCCTCGTTTTTCTAAAGGTGTCTTCACTTCTTCACGAGTTCGGGGACGCTTGAGACTCTATTGGCGCTCAGCCCGGTTACCAGTCACTGAACGCGACAACCCCACAGTATGGAAAGGGTGTAGACAACAAATAGATGACTTGCTTACCAATAGCCCGAGCAACTGCTCGTATGCTGTTCACGTTCTTCACCTCTGTCCGCGGATGCTGACACGATAAAGTGGGCCCAACGGACACGTTCACGTCCACGCGCAATTCACCAAGAGATGCATTCGCATTACATGCACCCAAAAAGGAAAGGACGGTGGCCAGCTCATTAAGGAAAGCTGACGCCTGAGCAGGATGAGTGAAGTCTGGTTCAGTTACAATCTCCACCAACCCAACACCTATGGAACACGGACAAAAAGGTGAGCGACGTCCAAGCAAGTAAAATACTTGGAAAATAAATAAGTTTGCCATATAATTCAATGTGACTCCGCTATGGTCATTAAAACAATACAGTGTTGTGTGAAACAGTGAATCAGGAACGACTGATTTGCCCCAGTTCTATAGAGATTTAAAAAACCCGATAGTATTAGAGGGGTTTTATATTTCAGAGGAACAAGCAGTGGATTGGTCTAACACGTACACCACTAGGCACAACCAAGTATTCTGAAAGCTAAACGTTAACACACATACATCAAACCTCACAACGGATGAATTTCGACATTCGTTACTTAATTCAATAGACCAAACGTCGTTGGATTTCTAGTTATTCACGATTACTCTGGTGTCCTCCCTAAGAAAAGTTTCAGTGTTCATGAAAGGTCATTTTAATTGTACAAAGTACAAATAAAGCGCATATATTTTGCAACTGCGTCGATACATCGTTAGAGAGGATCTCCTGGGAAACAAGTCCTCACAAGAGAGGGCGATTTCCTCCAGTCCTATTTTTTCATTAACGAATCTCAAAAATCAGAATGCCAAAAATAAGTTTGTAAAACTAGTGGTTAGTATGAATTGTCTCCACAAGCCAAATATTCCAGAATGGGCAATATACCATGGAAATTTACTGTTTCGCTGACCGGACAGGCATGCTATAGGTTTATTTCACCAAATGCTCCTGAAGAAGACGTCCAACTCCAGTGCGGTCTTAACATGGTGTACAAAACACAAAGCAAAGAGCTTAACTCACAGCTGATAAAACACCTGTTTTATCGGGATTGCTGTCGTGAAATCACTCATTCGGAGGTTATTTCGGAGCGAAAAATCTGAAGCTACAAACATTTTGTTTTAACAGCCTCAGTGTACTCCCAGTCGTAGCGCCAGACAAATAACTTATACGGAGCACTAATTATTTGTTAAGTTACGGGGATCTGCACTGTGGTGCTGGCCCATAAGCTCTCAGTACAAATGTGCAGTGACGATAAAATAAAAGGGCGAGCAATATGAAGTCACAAAAGTAAGGGGGAGTTCGTTGAGTAACCATGCCACTGTAATTGATTTAATGTTCAGATTAGTTCCAAGACGACGATCAGTGTAGACAAGAGACCCCAAAAATACGCGGTTGATGGAAATGGAATCATCGAAGGTCATTTTCGAACCATATTTGCTTTTGTAAACCACCTCAAACAACGGAACAATCCAAAAAAGCAAACACATTTTGAAAGTGGCCTAGCTACGAGGCACATATCCCCGGACGCATCGGTAAGAGCATTTCATACTTGTTCATGGTCATAAATACCAGATGACCTCAAGAGAAACTCTCGTGCATGATGAATGGTGGTGTCCTAAAGGCCTTGCGAGGACAGCCAAAGACTCTATCATGAGAAAATTTAACTACTTAATTATTCGAGAGTAGTCAGTTTACTGGACGACGCACTGACCGAAAGCAGCACCCAACAGACGTACTTCTGGTACAACAAAAGGAATCCCCACCGATGTCATTTTGATTGATTTTGTTCACATCCAAAGAAGAGACATAGAAGAGATCATATTCGTTTAGACAGTCGAGTTCTAAACTGACGGTATGTATTTCAGACAATCTACCGAAGTCATTTGGTTCGAGTTACAGTTCAGTGGAAACAACCAACCACGAAACTTCGAGCAGATTTCCACTAGATTCTCTCGAATGTATAAAAATCAACACGAATTCGTCAGTGGCCGGCAAAGATAGTTGACTGTTATTCAAAGCTGTTATTCCACCTGAGTAGGTCTCACAAATAGTCTAGAATGTTTCATTCGGTTGTGACAGAAAGTCGAAATCGGTTGAAAGGATGTACGGAGATTTCTCCAAAAGACCTAGTTGTCTGGCCCAAGGAGAAACTGATTTTTCCTGGCTGTATGTCCTGCTCAAAGGTGAAATGAAATACCTTCACTTAAGCAACATACATTGCTTGTGCTGTGAGTTGTATATCACGTGTATGAGGATGCAAAGGCACCGGTTTCCTGGGATAAAACGCAATGTTGGACAAAGGACAATTTTGGAGATGGTGCAAGGATTTATTGCATCGGCAATTACTCACGAGAGTAAAAAGTCTTTTGCCTCAAAAAATTTCCGTCTTTATGTGGCGGATGCTTTTTTGAATGAGCGCCACTGCATGCAGTTCGTGCAGCGAATAGATGAGGGCGAACTGCAGAAGTCGCTCAGTATGATTCATGGCTTGTTAAGTGTTCCACATTTTCTTCGTCGGCGGCTTATTTGTAATAAACTGAAATTCAGGGTGATTTACGTATGGCCATATTGACCTCTGGTGGAACTCCACTTAGAAGTGAATAATACTGCTTTCACGTGCGCTCATTACCGAATCAGAGACACCGGGAAAGAGTCGTTGGAGAGGCGGTCTTTGCCAGTGTATCGTATCGGGACTGAATAACTAGGATTTAAATCCAACTACTCAAACCGTACTGGTACACGACGATGTGTTCCCCCACGATATCTAACTCATGATGTCACGGCTACTTTCTATACCTCAAACCGATTACTTGTGTCTGGTAGCTGGAGCAAGCTGTTGCGATTAGTCGGAAACAGGATATTCTCCTGCTGTTTCGGGGGGGGGGGGACCAATTGTTCAACCGGTAGGACCAGCTCTCGGGCATTTTTGTTACTAAGATGACCCCGTACCAAAAGCCAAGCTGACCTAGCCTAATACTATCAGGACACTTTGGTTGCTTCGGTTCTCTTAAAAACTGGGAGAGGAATTCGTTCATTTCCAACACTGCAAGCTAGCGATACAGCTAACCGTTCTCTCAACAGTTCCGCACCAACTGAAAGAAATAGGTAACAGACAAACCTCATCAACAACACCCTTTGCATAATTCCGAAACTCGTCTCATCTGTTCTGATATGGCTTACTCTGAAACCACAGGTACCTCACTAGTTAGGTCACGCTATTATTTGACCTACCAGCCTTGGAATATTGGAAACCATCCAATCCATGTGTCCATGTATCCATTCATTTTTCAAAGTCACCATAGAAATAGCACACTTCTTGTTCAGTGTTTTTGCTTCAGCCAGTCTCAGTTTGTCGAAGAGTTCCAGAAAAAACACCATTTGGACTATCCACGTGTCACAGGTTTCACCACGGTTGAAGCTCTCTGACTACGTTGCTGTTACTGAAAGCCTGTTATGTCGTATGGACACCTAAATGACATACAAAAGAGAAATGGACCCATGGCCTTGCAGAATATGAAGGGCGGACAACGCATTCGTGTATTTAACGGTCCACGAGTGTGAGGGAATATTCGAGCGACCATTGGCGCGCATTAAGGAAGGCGCATCAGGTACGGGTGGCGGGATATACCAAAATTGTGGTCCATGAACAACACTCAAGAAGAAAACTCCGAATAAGGTCAACTTAATCTGATAAACGTTACATGACGAGCCAAGGTCAGCATGCAGGCTAACGCACAACAGACCTGCGTACTGCTGGTGCTGAATTCAATCTGTCTTCGGGAAAATGAGTCGCACGGGTAAAGCTGCCCAACAAGCAAAGGCCTTCATGTACGAGCTGATTACGCAAAAAAAGCCTGGGAAAACAGAGGGGACTTCAAGAGATCAGGGGGATGGAACTCCCAGGTATTGGAGAGAATACCTGCAAGCGTACTAACTGTTCCCATATTTTTAAATATTTTGTGCGGTTTCAAGGATGTTGTGGGGATAGATAAGCCCATGGTTCATGTCCATGATTCCTCCTGTTGAACATTGTCAACTTAGTTTCCTTGCTGTTTGTGAGTTTGTCACTCAGGAAAGTGAAGTCCCTATCCTCCGGCGAAAACATTGGTTGAACAAGAAATCGATAGCGAATCGGTAACCATGAAGAAGATTCTATCCTTATACATTAATCATTCCGAGAATTGTACAGAGTAGTGACAGACTTGAAAGGTACGGTCAAAAATATGTCAAATAAATAATTGGAGTGACGAACGTTGTAAGCATCAGCTAGAAACTGCATGCAGATGGTACATGGTCCTAGCTCCTTAATGTGACTTGCGGTCATCCAGTTTCTTTGATGTTAATTTTAGATGACGAAAATGGAATTTAAGTTCTCAGAGTGTATTCCCACCACAAAACAGAAGAGGTGGTCATCAGTGTTATTGGGATTTGTGTTAGCGTAACAGTGCAAGCCAAGTTTTCAGTTGGTTAACGATTAGAGCAAGGAAACGATGTAGCCTGGAAACTAACAGTGATAAGCGTCATACTGTTTGAAGATACCATGTCATGGAACTACTCGGAAAGATACCACAAGATTTCTGTTAACTAAGCACACTCTCAAAATTGGGGAAAAATGTCGTCCTTTTCTGGTGGTACTCCTTCTGGAGTGTCCTTATGAAGTACAGTATTGACAGTGATCAGTTTTCTGCCCACTGTTGATGAAAAGTAGCGGTAACATTTTATTTTCGAAGGAGGGTGACATTTCGTTGCATACTGAAGGGGGTGTGCGAGGTGAGAAAGATTGAGAAACACTTCTCTACGGTGATATATATGTACGATTATATATATGTATATATATATATATATATATATAATTAAAGAAGGGGTTGACAATTTTGTTTAGTTGTGCACCTCGAAAGAACCACGAGGCACAACATATATAAGTAGCCCAATTCACGCGGGTCAACCGAGGTCATGCACATTATGTAGGACGCAAGTACGGTCACAGATTCCTGCAAAACTTGAAGGTGGCCACATTAGAGCGTGATCGGAAATTCGTATGCTTAAGCTGAACCACAAGCGGTGTAAGTTGACTCCATTTTTCAATCCACAACTGCCCTACAATAGTAGGACATTTGGTACTTCCGAAGTGGGAATATCTATTCCCACTTAATTGATAAAAGCGTTGGACAGTATGTTAAGGGAGTTTATTTGAGCAAATGAAGTATTCAATGAAACCCAAAAGAACTGACGCACGACGTCAGCACATCGATGTTAAGTAATTAGGAATGGTGCACGTGACTACGAAACCTTCGTTACAAAAAATACAGCACCTTTCGTGGTATTAAGTACAAGTCAATTCAAGAAAGACTTTGCCTGCCCAATACTTGGATCTTTAGCAATACCATGCGATAATTGCAAAGGAAAAGTACTTTGATAAAGCAATCTTGTGAATAACAGTTAAAGTATGTTGGGTCACTTCGGGCTAACGATGAAGTTGCCGTTAACTGACAGGCAAGCAGAATAGGGTGCACTATTGTCTTGAAGAGGCAGTGTACGGCCTAATAATCGTTCAAATTCAGAGTTTACCATCGAAGTCAGTGCTGAATTTGAAAACCTCCCTTATCGGAATGTCTAGAGGCGATGAAGTCAACCAAAGCATTATTGTATGTCCCATTCCCCTGTGGAAGAGCTTCCATTTTTGCATACATTATCTACCAGGCAATCATTAAGAAGATTGCCACAGGTCTTTTCACACCTAACCTCCAACAATACTAATTCATACTCGCTATTGACCAAATATCCTTTCATAGAGGATACGTAGCTGGCGGTTTCCACAGTTGTTGATGTACAACCTAAAACAGAAACAATCTCAATGTGGTTCAGTAGTGCACACGCCTCCTAAGTTCGAGCGGGAAATACCAGAGATCTTCATTTTCTGGACGTTGCATTGAGAAAGAAAAGCGAAGGTGCCCTTTAAAAACGCATTTTCTGTTCAATAAACGAACTTTACCATTTCATGCACATTTTCCTTCACTGCTCAGCACATAGAGCCGGAAAAAATGCCATCTGAATCATCAGAAATGAAACTCACTCACTTTACACAATCGTTGGGGCAGCGCGATCGGACAGAGCTACCGAACTAAACCAACTGAACAGAACTACGTATCGAGTGCCAAGACAACTCGGTCGACTGCTGTTGGGCAATAAATTTTGTATAAAGCGGAGGCAACTGTCATTAGACCGACGAACATTACCGTGCACAAAAAGTGTTGGCTCCGTCAATCGAATCGAAGAGATAATAATGATCACTCCACTGTAACACCCTCTTGGTGCCTAACTGCCATGCCACCTGAGGGAAGCACGAGGGCTTGGATACTGCCAGGTTGCCCAAACCTAGACATGAGCAATCGCAACGCTGTAGTTGGTTTCGAGTCCAGGGACCTTCCGTCAGTATGTTCGCGCCTTAATCACTGAACTATCTTGAGCATGCTCAATCAGCGGGGCGTAATGACCATTCATAATAGGTGGCATTGCTATCTTGGTCCTATTTTACTGGAAACCTGTTACGTAAGCACTAATCTGTTCACCATGCCTGTTATCTCACAACCGTCCAGCTAGGTAAAAAAATTGCAAAAACAAAGATGTTCACTGAATTCTGTCTTGCTATGAACGGGAACAAAGCAGTTATTGAACCTAACAAGCGGAATGCTCACAGTCTGAGAAAAAAGATAGGAGAACAGGACGGTAACACAAACAGTAACATATGAAAGAATGAGAGTCTACAGGACCGAGAGGTGTTTGAGACCCAAACAGCCTTCTGACACTAAAGAACACTGACCCAGCATTGACTTAACTGAGTGGAATATCAAAGCAGATTTGTTGTAAGCATAAGAAGGGTGAAAACTGCAGTGAAAAGCCAAACTAGATTCGAAGATCGGGCAGGGATAAGAATGCAGAATTGGAGAGAGATTCACCATGTTTAGTGTTTCAGTGCACCTGTTTAGGCAAGTCTGCATCTTCTCGCATTTAGTGAGGAACCAAGGGCAGGAGCATGTGACCTTAAACTTCCCTCAGGTAGTGAATAAGCGTAGACAAACCGTTACACGTGACCTATCGCATACTTTCAGTAGGGTATCGCAACTAAACGCTGATTACACGCATAAATTCGGATTGATCAAATAAAATTTGTAGCCGTTGGACAAGAGCAGACTAACGCAATCAGCAGGTGCGTTCCCGCATGATAACCCCTGATGCAGTGTCAACTGTGGGGAGACCTACTGAACAAAAGTAACTTTATAGCGAAATCCCAAAAGCAACCGCAAATCCCAACAGCAGAACCGTAATCTGGTCATCAGCTCCTTCTTCACATCGAAATTAAGGGTCATCGGAATACACCACCGAAAAGAAACATAAGAAATGTTGAAGATATCAACCCTATTGCGCCTCACACCGCCCCTAACAACAATATAACATGAAAAATGCAATCAAAGTCATCTTTTTTTCTTCTAACTATCCCAAGTGCCCTGAAATGCAGAATCATCGATCTCAGAATATCCGCACCGAATCCGGTGCGAATGGAGTCCAACTACTGTTACGGAATAACATAGCATTAACCTAACGAACTGTATTGTGCTGACTGTTCCCCTCCTGAAGAATGCCACTCGCAGTGTCCGAAATGCCGAGCAATAAATCCCGGGTAGCTTAACCTTGTTTTATTCGGAATCAATATAACCCAAAGCGGAATTAGCGAATTAAGGATGTCGATTACTCCGCTCGTGCTGTACCTAGTTTCATATTCAGTTGTGTAATAGAATGCAAAGACTTCCAAATGTGCTTTGAAAGTGTAAAGCATCTTGTCAACAGTCTAACCGAGAAATGTAATATTTTTCAATCTCCAAAAGTGTACGCAGCAGCAGTCAGGCAAGATTTCGTCACAAGATTTTCATAGATGTTTCACAGACGCTTCATAGACGTAACAGACTACGAAGAAAGGTTGCTGAAAACTCTTCTAAAGCCCACGACCTGTTTCGCCGTTTTTGAGGCTCACCAGGTAGGCGCAGTCCCTGAGTCTGCGTCAACCTTATGTTCTACTTGAACCCTAATTGCACGAAATTAGCGAACTACACCCATTTACATACCAATGTGGTTTCCACGGGAGACCCAACTAAATCTCTGGCTTATGTTGTTCTTCTTCAACTGAATGTGCTGCACCAGGCCGCCTTACGTTTCATTTAGTTCGATAAGTGAGTGTCGCAGTATACTGTGTACACGTATCACACTACTCATTACCATGTGGCTGTCATGGGTTGATCAACTCCACAAATACTTTCAATGGAGTTAGGATCCTGGTTGTAAGCTCGCTGTTGGAAACTGGTCCATTCTGGAACAACAGTGCCGGATATGTGGGTGCAATCGTGGTTATTAATAGATTAAAATGTTGGAATACCCTATTGTTAGTTTAGTTATCGAATATCCCAAAAGCGAGGTGCAGTTAAACACGTTGATATATACTGCTACCATTGGCTTGTCATGCAACACCGTTAAGTTACGTTTTCCCCGAGTAAAAATTGTTACCAAAACCACTAGACTGACCACTAACTGACACCACAACAGTTCCACCTAATAAAATATGGTTGCATTTTCAGATAAGACGTCAGCGGCACACCATTATATCTGGATTCGCTATGTAGGACTTCTCGTCAACGGTGTGGCTCACTGTCTCATTCAACGCATCAGGTAGTGTGTTGATCAAAACATCACATCCACGAGCCGTTCCTTGGTGGTGTCAGATTTCACTGTCTCAATGTATATCACTGATGTCTACTAAGCAATTATAAGGTTGTGGACTCGGGAACCAGTTCGGTACCCCGGCTTTGCGGACGTGAATTCATGGTGGCTTTATTGGCACTTCGTAGCCTCGGAGCACATTCCGCATTATGACTCAAGTTTAATGCTTTCATTGCTGAAGATTGACTGTGCAAGCGATGAGAAACTGAGTAGTGGAATCCAAGTATTGTGAGTTATCATTATAGGTTGACCGACAGCTCACATATTCTGGAAAAGCGAGGTTGCTTTAACATCGTTTCCTATAGTATGCATAAAACAACAAGGGAAAACAGATGCCTGAAACCAACATGATCAGCCACATGTGAAAAATCGGCCTATGCATTGGAGTTTTGACTTTTTGCCGATATTCACAGGTTAACATTTGAGCAAAACAGCAGAACAAGCAAATAGGATTAGGTGTTAGCTTTTCTAGAACAGTTACGTGTTCAGCACGCAAACCTACATCTAAAAAGGCTGTAACACCCTTATGAACTCAGCGGGAGACACGTCCATCCACGCTTCATCTACTGTGTTGAAAAGAATTCGAATCATACGACAAGCAAGTCAAGTCCAAACGGGGTCTGGTTTGGATAGGGGTGGTGGGCACATGAGCAAGTTTGTTTGGGCTTACTTCTCAGAGCACTTTGCCGAATAGGTGGTCGGATCGTAGTCAGACTGTTGTTGGTCACAAGTCACTGACTGGGTTTGCTCGGGTTAACCATACTCTCCATCGCAGGCGAGAAAATATGACAAGTGTGCACACCCCGCAGGCGGTCGAAACAAACACCGATTGACACTGTGACGGATTTCGCTGAGACCGACTTGGGCGGTGCGTACTCGAGGTAGATATGAGCTAATACCAACTGAGTCAACTCGTAAACATGTTCCGTTAGAGACAAATTAATGACACCTTAACCGCCGAAGAGTTTTCAGTAGCCGTGCTAGTAGGTTCGTTCGATAAAACGACAAACAGACGCTTATTATATGGGGATTGTTTCTATTTGTACGGATAGCTGTGTTACATCACTGGGCATGGTAGCCGTCAACACAGTACTTTGTCCACAACGATGAGAGAGACCCCCTTTAGGTGTTTTTGAGTGTTAGATGACAATTATCAATAAATCTGTCACTCGAGGGCCCTCAAATAAAGGTGCCTCTGAATTACTTACTTAGACTCCTCAAACATCTTTTCACATAGATATAATGGTCATTATTGAAGAACTCAGCTCTTGAGGAGGGTGGAGTTTTACTAACGTCACCAACACTCTCCTTTTCAAAATGGCCCAGTCTGGACATATGTCTAGACAACACTTGTGTGTACTCAGCTGACTTGTTTATGCAACCGTTAATGCTCAAAAGCGAAGCTCATACTTAAGGACCATGAGAGTAAAATTCACCCCTTTTGATACGAATAGGTATATTGAACAAATGGATACAACTGTTAAGGGATTATAGAAGACGCTAATGTGCGCAACTACAGTGCGACAACCAGATGTATTGAAAAGTAAACATGTACTTCATTGAGATATCAAATTCAAAGGAGAAGACAATTGTGACTGTTTATACATAGCGTGCTGTTCACAAGAGGTCTTTTCTTTCAAACACCACAAGCTATGGACCGTAATTATAAGCCTAATTTAGTAGCACACTCAGCATGATTTGTTTTGCTGTCGTTTGATTCAACTATCTCGACTTCCCTAACCGCAACAGCATGTGAACTGAAACAGGGTCTTAATTACCAAATCACACACCGTGGACCACGTGAAACCTAATAACATTGTTTCTTTCAATCAGGCAACGCCAACATCACTGGTACCAGGGCCTGCTTCGAATTGTGTAATGATACTTTTATGACAGCTGCCGCCTCCATAAGTGGTTGGGAAAGAAGCACAACTAACACGGCCTGTTTACGTCACTGCAACAAGAAAAACCATTGGCGCCTCAAAAATCGCAATCCACTGTCGCTGAAGTGAACAACAACAAGTGCAGCTGATTGATCCCAGTTGCATGCATTACTTTTGTGACTCACACTCTAGGTCCCAAAAATTCTGCAAAAGCCTAACTACAGGCTGAAGACCAATTCATAAAGACTTTGGTGCCGTTGAATGCTTCCTATTCACTTGCACCCAGCAAGTGACATTACAATGCATATCCTACAACCCCCCACGAAAATGAAGCAATAATTCGTCAGACTTCATTCAGACAATTCAATTATTCCAATCGAAATCGTCCGTTTGTCTTCATATTCAGTCAATTACGGTTGCGATATTTCAAAAAAGGCCTGAATTCTCCATTCTTCGATGCACAAAACCTGATACCCTCTGCATGATATTTTTGGGTTGTTGATGTTGATGGAGCAGACGTTTCCTTATCCGCTACTCTGACAATCGTTCAATCGCTGAAAACCTTTTTTTCTATATACTCGACTAGCGAAGTTTAAAAACCTGACGGCAATTTGCAAGAGACCTGAGCAAAAACACCGATTGTGAGAGCAGTCTGTTATATGCCGCAGATATACACCTTGAACCACCACGTACGCCGAGCAGATAGTCATCGGCTGTAAACCTTGCTGGGCTACTGAAACTAGTAAATACTGATAACAACGCAACCAATTGAGACAAAAAACATCGACGGACTCAGATTCCATCATGCTCCACTAGATGATCAATTCCGGATGTCCTACGAAATTTATCAAATGACACTCAAGCCACAACGCTGGTCATGTGGCAGTCATGTGCAATCTTTGCAAGGGTTGCAATGCACATGGTGATAGCGCAACGTAAACCATATCCGCAACATCATACTACCGATTCGTGCTAAGGTAAGCACCTTTTCAGAATAACCAGAGATACCGTCAGTGAACAACGCACTTGTTTGTCTGCCTCGATAGGCTATTTTTTGTCATGGGTATTTGGAGATTTTAGATTTCAACTATTAAATACTACTTGACAGAAACAAACTGAATCATTTCTTCACACCACTTACAAGAACGAACATCTAGAAAGAGGTGGATTTTGCAGGAAAAAATAATCACATTTAAAGTAGTATTATTGCAAACATCACAAACGAGAGATTCAGCTGGGTTCCAGGTGAGTCTCTCGCAAAACCAAATTTGTTTGCAAATGAGTGTATTTCGCTAGTATTAATGATGTTTTAGCGAATCATTGAGAATCGGATGAAGCACCGCTATCGACCAACTGGGGATGACCTGTTGGTCGGATTGGACTATTGACGGAAAAACGTGATTTAGTACACCTCCAGAAAAGACCCGAAACTTCATTAAAACAACCTGCTTTGATTGTAACCAGTTGAGAAGCCATGAAAAGATCGGTCAAGTCAAGGAAGAAAATGAGTGACAATGCCGGTGAAAAAAAACCGATGCAACCTAGGGACCGGTCAATGAGAACGTATCCGCAGTCGTTAAGGTAAATGAAATTACAAAAAGATTGACATCGTTCCAGTGGAAGTCGTGATTTACTGCGACAGTGTCACTGATTATTCTAAACATCTGAGAGCGGTTAAGTAAGCGGGAACTTGATGAAGAACTGACTCTCATTTGCTGAGAAGGAACAGTAGCTTAGCTTCGTAATGCTCTGAAACTTCACTCTAATTTGACACAATCGGCGACATCAGCGCGCATGCCACTAACGATTGAGGCATATATCCGAAAACCATGCTTGTGGATACCTGAATTGTGTGTATTTCTGTTCTGTTTAAAGGACAGGAACTGACCACGTGCCTGACTTAAATTAAGATAAATACGTCACTGTTCAACATGTTAAGCAACGCATATTTACAATATGGATTCCTTTTCTACGAAGGAACTAACAAACACAGACGGTCCGCGTGAAGAAACACCGCGCTTGAGAACGATTTGCAACAGATTGAGAAGTAAGCGTTCCAGGCGAATGTGGCAAACAGCTGGTGGATCTAGTATTGGGTGGCGTTCCTCTATTCATACAAAGAATAAATTAGAGTAGCTGAGTAAGTAAGGTTAGTTGGGTTTTGAGAAATTGGTGTAATCTAACTCTAATGGCAGACATAGTCTGCACAAACAGATGAAACGACGGAGAGGTTAGAGAAACTGTAAGCCGGAACCGATTGGCATAAAAGAATAAACATAAATGGATGTCAGACGCTACCAAAAGACTAGCGATGGCACAGACGTAGAATCGGAGACGGCCCTACGATTCGCACCATAAGGACGTACGGAAATTGAAACCTTGTGTAAATGGAACGAGTTTGGAAGCCTGTGGAGAGCGGCTTAGCACATTCGGGTTGACACGTGACGACAAATCGGACTAAACAACATCCATGCACGCACATTAACTGGCAAAGCCTTTACTGGGAAACTAACATAACAGTTGTCCGGAAACGACGTTGTGACTTGGCTCTCCGTCTGCCTTAAAGCTGAGCCAGTCGCACGGTTTATTCACTTAGCCACCCGAATAATTTCGTATCGAACACGAAAGATTAAATTGCAGTAAACCCACCGACCGTTTTCCAAACTTCTGTGGAAAAGAACTCTTCTTACATGATTCAAATAGCTATTGAGAAACAGTCACATTCAAGTGTCTAGATCAGTAAAAGCCTTATACGCACCGGCACTGTATGCAACTAGAAGACATTTTGCACACTTGCTCTAGCTTTGCTCAGCGAAGATATACGAGAATGTCAGAGAAATGTCTGTGAACCTGCAAAAACTTGACTTTTCCCGAGCAATGAGTAAACCTGTAAGGTTGCCTGTGACGATGTCCACAATGAACTTTCTTGTGGTACAAAACCACTCATTTGAGCTCGCATATGAAATGAAATGCATCCAAAAAAAGTGGACTTATAGTGGAGAGATATACTTACCTGATCTATTCAGATCAATTAGGCTACGTCCACGACTCACATCGTGTAAGCTCTTTCCTGTATCTTGCTCTAGTTGAATACGCCTGATCCGCGCACGAGACAGTAGATAGGGGTCCCCATTGTCGTTCCGCAGAACTCTTGTGGCTATGCACTTTTCAGCTTCGTCTGTTGCATCAGGCAGATGCCACAAGTAATCCAGATAACCATCCTGAGCTACGGGTTGCCAATACTGGGTGATCTGGTAGCCCGCGGGCGAATCGGAATAAAAATAGTGCTTCCGATCGAATTGAGAAGTCAAGTTAACATGACATCGGAGCGCCAAAGCAATAAGTATGGCCCTCTCCACACATCTTCGATTCAACCTCTACAAAGTACGTAGAATACGATACACATCACCCTTATTCTGAAGCTAAGAAATCATTTCGAAATCAAACCCACTGTCCGCAGCGGCAACAAAACAAAACGTTCAAGCCGAGGCCGGTGTGCATGGACACATCACAGTGACTTTTCAGCTGAAAACTTGACAGTCTAGACATAGATAGCGTGCTAAAAATGAATAATCGTGTGTGATGAGTGTGGCAGATGCTTTAGAGCCCCGTATTCAATTTCAGTCAAGTACATTATGAGGTCTGGACTGTGGTTGTAGGACGTTACCTAAATCACCAAGGTATAATCCTATCAATCTTCAAACATATGTGATTTAGGCGCTTGCATTGACGCTACGAAAATAAAAACAATTTATTAGATAGCCGACCAGCGTGCGCTCACGGTCATCCATTATGTCTAGTCAGCTATCGGAAAGTAAGCTGAGTTTCTGAAACTAACCTGATCTCCAGGGCTGCAAATCGCCTTTTCCCAGTTAGGCATTTTTGTGTTAAAAAAAATAGCTGTTAAGGTGTGGTTGATCCTCACTGGCTGTTTGCTTATAAGGCCAAGTTGTTTATCCTAACACTTTACGGATCATCTGGTGGGTCAGATGGCTATCATCATAACCTGGATTGAACAATTAACCGACCTGAATACTCAGTCATACCAAATCACTTCCTCTAAATCAAACATGTTGGCGAAGCAAATGTGGTCGACAGGTGTATGTGCCTCAGATCAAGAGCTATTGAAAGCAATAAGTGACCGCTTGCCTATACGTACCCGATGAACTCAAATGAAGTCGAAATGGCTCGTGAAACCAAACAGCTCGAGAACCGACCAAAGCTGTTATCATCTTGGCCAAATTATTTCTTGTGAGGGTAAACGAACCTATAGAACGGCTGTCGAATTGTTAAACTAAGTCGATAGTTGGTTGGTTACATATTACCTAACGAATTCACTCGTTGCGCGGATGTGACCAGTAGTCATGTGATCCTCGGGTCAGCAGGGTACAACTGGCAGTCAGCAGGTCGCGTAACCGATCTCTTCTGTTCCGGATGAGCTCCAACAAGCTCGAAAAGCCTCCTATAGATTACTTTTTGAGAACCGGCTTCTGCATGTACGCAAATTGGATTGAACGACTTTTATGGATGAGATCGGGGATTTGTCATTAGTTTATCTTAGTTCGAGGCTCCAATATCAACCTTTGAACTAGTAGTTCACCAACTACGGTGTTTTTTTTTCGGAAAAAGAGATGTAAAAGTCAGCAATACGAGCAACAACATCATCATCAGGGACAGCAACATCTGTATTGCTTCACTGCCGTACAAACAAACAACAACACCTCAGCCTGAATAGTGGCCAGGTTCGTATCGAATTTTGAGTAAACTTCAATTAGAGGATTACATATTAAGGGGCGTGACAACCTGCCACAAATGACGGCGGTAAGAAAGGACCTAAACAAAACACAATTCCTGCAGCTTCCTTCATCAGAAGATGGATATTATCAAAGCAAACAATCAAGTTTGCTACGCAGAGCACTCCAAAGATAACTCATTTTTTGTTGGGTAAGAGAACTTTGCGTCAGCATTAGCAGTGCCTGTGCTGGTTAGTAGAGTAACCTGTCCACAGCCGACTAACCTACCGCGAGCGGCCAACGAAAAATCGTAGACGATTGTACCTGTTGTGCTTCACAGGTAACCTAAGGGGGAAGGCATCTATCCAGTTACAACATCAAATGTATCAGCTATTAAAAACTAAGTGACAAGGATTGTGTCTGTAAATGTTTCCTAACGAAAGAGTATTTCCGCCACGTGCATGCCAAGGTACACACACACCCCTTTAGCATCACCAAATCATCTGTCGAGACGTACTAAGCTGAGAACAGACTGAAACCAGCCTTGTCAGTCAATCCTGCTGGACCACGTTGCTTCCAGATGGAGGCGCAAAGCGTGCGACCCCGTTAGATACATGCAGACCAACGTGACACTCACGAGCCTGGATGTATTTATTTACTAGCTTTGCGCCGATTAAGGCAACGTTCCATAAGGGAGGTTTTGGGGAACGCCATGAAAAGCTCAGCAAAATAGGTGACGACGCCAATTTATTACGAAGGACGTACCGGTAAGCTTCCCGGTATAGCAGCATCCAGGAGATCCAATTGGGTATTTGGGGGCGCTCCGAAGCTATACGGAGTGCGGGAGAATAACTTTGTCTGACTTATAAGTTGCGCATGAATTTCCAGTCCAATCAAGGGTACAAGGGATTGTTCAGTTGAGTGGACCTTCCCTTTGGATTGTAAAGCAATAGAGTGATAACGGGAGACCAAAACAGATCTGGCTACATGGAGAAATGTTGATCCACCGGCCAGAATATGGCGCATCTGTCCTGAAAACCAGAAGGTAAAGATTGCTAAGTTTTGAAACTACGTTATACTCAAAGAACTACCCATCCACTCACCATCATTAAGGCCCTCACTTATGCACGGAAAATAGTATATATGATGGTGAATTACTACATTGTTTTCAAAACACGAGTGGTGTCGTACATAAGCGTTTGTGAAACCTTTTCGACTTGTCCAACTTGGGTTCAGTTGAACCGACAGTAAAATTCGTATTCAAATGACAGAGGATCGACTGAAATAAGAGAACTACGTCTATCTAATGAGTCCCAGGATCAGTGGCGGGCTTTCGGTGAATTTCGATCAAACTTGTCGTACTATGGTGAACATCGCATCGGTCTGCTGGATATTAGCCCAAATGGTCCCCGAGGTAGCTCGTGTGAACCTCGTGGTCATGGTAATTTACTATACAAATTCGTGAGTAGTGATTCACTCGGGAAAATTGGTCTGTTTTAAGAGGTCACTAGTCACTCGAAGCTGCCAAATAAATTGACGCCACTGGCTGCTAGCCTAGCAGTACGCTTAATGGTGTAGAAATAAGCACGACTTTTAACATGTTACCAAAAACGATGGCACTCATCACCGAAAAACCAGAAATCTCGGTCCGACGAAATTACCAACGGCTCAGTATTCGTTGCTAAGAACTGCAACGACAAAGTCGCCGCTTCTCGTTGAACTCGATCTTTCAATCAAAGTGCTTCTAAAGAAAACTACCCCCTCACTATCCGACCAAGACCCTAGTTTGCAACAGCTCTGGTCAACTATAGTGAGATTTTGCTGATTGGTGCCGTGCAAGTGAACGTAGCTAGCGACCCTGAACTTCATATATCAAAGTGCATCGCACGCTGTATCCCGGTGGGTCAAACCAATATTGGTAACGCTTGTATTGGGCTGAGATGCCCAAGATGCTGAGAAGTCCTGACAACACATTGCTAACCAGGCCCCAGTTTCACCCTCGATTGAAAAGGTCGAGCAGTGTCGACCAATGATATCTTGTTGTGATGAGATTCGGATGGCTAGGTGAGCTGCTTATCCGCAATAGATGGAGTTGTCGGGCTATTCTGGTACCGTTAGTCAGCACCGTGCCGTCTAATGAAGCCTGTATCCCTGAGAAACATTTTCGGGTACTCTGGACCTGCATGATGGCAGCTTCACTAGACTGAAAGGAATAGAGTCACGCGTGCGCAACCAAGCGGAGATGAGGGACACTCATTTTCTGCTTATTTTCTACCGTGCATAGCTGCTACCTATCAGTCCCAGATCAAACGAGGCCGGATTTTAGTGTTCTTTGGAATGTGGTATAGAATTTTTAAACACTGAAGAAATGCAATAGCGGGCATCAAGACACTGACTCGTTGAAGACTGCTATCTAAGTATGTTGAGGAGTTTTTCGGATTAACATTATCAGGAGGGGGTTGTTGACGCTAATATTGACGTGTGTGTGCCACAAATTCAACTACTGCTGTAGTGGTCGTTCTGGGACGAAGAATATAGCGACTCTACACATAAGGTTCCTGAAAACTCTTTGAAAGTCCATGACCGGTCTCGCCCTTCTTGGGGCTCATCCTGTAGGCACAGTCCCCGAGTTTCTCTCAACCTTATGTTATAATTGGACCCAAATTGCACGAAATTAGCGAAATACACTCATTTGCATACCAGTTTGGTTTTGACGAGAGACTCATCTAAAATCCAGGTGAATCTCTCGTTTATGATGTTCATATGAAACGAGAGATTCAGCTAATATAACGAGTCGTTTGAAAGCTAGAAAAAGTAGGATTGTCATCAGTTGCACACATTGTGAAGACCCACTTTGGTGTCGATATTCGATGCTGTTATCTAAAATACCGTTACTTTTACCCTACCGGCAAACTTTTCATCATTCTTAAGCACCTCGCAGTTCCTGATGTCTCTGAATCTCTCTTGACAAATTTGCAAAGGTTAGGCTTGTCCTTTCGCGAGAAATGCAGAAAAGTATCAACATTTTTGGATTTGCTGTTCGTATATGTCAATAGTACACCATCTAGATTCACTGTTATTATCTGGTTGCATAGGGGAAGATAAACAACACATAATGATTGGTCCATAGAGCTTCTTATTAGCCGCAGCGGTCGTATCAGGAACGGTACTTTTCTCGTGATTTCGATGCTAACACGACGCTCAAACCAGTTCGATAAGGTACCGTATTTTGAGGAAGAACGAGAAGTCTTTATCCTGATTAGGAGTTATTGATCGGTAGAAGTCAACCAAAAATAGAGGGGCAAACACGGGTGGCAAACATTTGATTTGGATTTCAGCCTAAATCTACTACATTAGCTCATGGTTATCAAAACAGCAATGGGAGTAGATGGGGTCAATACAACCTTCTCAGGAGTGAGCAGAAAAGAAAATTTCCTCAGCACAGCTTTGCTGTTTGCTTCTTCCTGAACGAAGGTCCAGCAAATTTGTCGTGGGAATTGAGGCTGGTTGTTTGAGGTATACAACTCCAACAGAGATTCTCACCGTGTTTGGCTGCATCATTGATGAGGCTGTACTCACATCATTCGAGTGATTCTCCCCCTGTCCCGATATGACGAAGCATCAAACTGAAGTCTGGCAATGTGTTGGAATATGGGTGGCTAGGGTGTATTTATTGGTAGTTGACCAGGAGGCTGTTGATCTGTTCGGCGAGCTTGGTCAATGACTTGCGAAATGACCTCAATAATATTTATTAAAAACTAAGTAAGCGCAAGCACGAAGGCATGAACTATCCACCCAACCGAGCAGTGATGTCTCCTCGAATGGTGACGAAATGTATTAAAGTCAATGGGCATGCTCAGTGAAGGGATCAAGAGTCACTTGATCAACCATCAAGCCTCGAGTCTTTATTATTACAAATAAGGACAAGCCCGACCGTTCAGACGTGATAATTCAGTGGCCTCCAGCATGCACCGGTGGAGCAGTGACAATGCATTCGTCTTGCATGTCAGATATTCTGAGTTCAAACACCGGCACGTTCAAGGATATGCAATGCTGATAAGCTTCGTTCGCACTGAGCAATTCGGCTCCGTTGATCCGGTGGTTCACGATTGCACCATTAGTAAATGAACCCGCCTGACCAGATTATCGGAAGTAATCGTTTATCATCATCTTCGAGAGCCTAACAGCTTTTTAGGCGGTAAATACAGTTAGATACTGGAGCGCTGAATAAAGACGACCAGAGACTATCCATACCAAGCTAGATGAACTCAAAAACCCAGTCACTCCAGCTATTCAGTTGGACTTTCAAAGTTCAAGAAAATTATTTGCGGTTTTCACATATTATTTCGCATGAGGTTTCCGGAAGCGTTATGCTGTACGAATTTGAAAGCAGAAATCTGAGAATAGCCAAACGAATTCCACAGTGACAGCCCGTGGAACGAACAGATCAACCCTCGTTGCTAGTAGGCCGCAATTGATCCAGTGACTTTTAAAAAGTTGCATGACTTGTCACACTTAAAAAAAAATGTACACTGACAAGAGCTAACATGTGACTTCGTTGGTTGGTAGCAAACTCCTCTACACACCTTTTCGGTTTATTCATGTGATACACCAGCTGACCGACTCTAATTTTCGAATCGAATATTACAAAAACCTAACCAAAGAATAACAGTAGCGTCGAACAGTGAAGGTCTGCATTGACTAAACAGGTAGAAATAATGAGGCAGGAGTTCTAAAATAGTTAACACTGTAAAACATCACCCCGTTATGGTCATTCTGTTAAATGCCTTCAGACTTTGAGTCTCGTTTTTCATTCGCACCGTATCCCTATGACTTCTCTTACTACGACCATCAGCCAGCAGCTAGAATTTGGACTTGAGGCACGGAAGTGCACAAATTCTGTTGAGTTCCGAACATGGTATAACCTTGGCTATTGCCCAGCAGGAGAAACAAGCAGGGGCGTCGAAAGTGAAGAGGCATGTAGGAAACTGGCATTACAGCTTCCTGACCCGAGACACGACAGAAACCGAGGGCACTTTTCAAGAATAGCATGTGACTAGTCTGCTAAAAATACGAGGGAAACAAACTTTGAGTCTGAATAGGACACTCCATCCCTGTAACGGGGATCCACGAAACATACACCCTGGAGACAACTTTCATGGGCTAATTTTTTTCGAAATGAGTTCTTCGCGCTGGAAAAATCCCTCAGTAACACTGCATGAAACACCGGCTCCATATAGTAACAACGGACAGAAACACCATATTGGTAATATCGAGGAGAAGCTACAGGGTCTTCGGGAAAGATAGCGCAACCTCAGTAAATCAGATTGTCGCAGTTCATAGGTAGCGCTGCTTAAACTATGTACCCCATATGCCAGATGACGGTTTCCCTCGCAAAGACCTTTTCGTTTAGCCTTGTATCGAATGGAGATGACCCAGGGCGGTCAGTCCATGACTTGGCAAAGGAGTATGAAAGCTTCACCAATCAATTAAATCGCTTTGGTAACTGTCATCGTTCCGGATGAGGACCCCAGGACGAGACAAACTAATGGTTAGTAACTCTGAGATATAGCCCCGTCATACAACCAATGGCGAACATGAATCCAAGCTATTGCCTTCAATGCGTAGCTGTCATTCCTTGCCATATAGCACAGAAAGAACAAGTTAACGTAATTGCACTTCAAGATGTGGTTTATAAATGAAATACTGGAATGGAGAAAGTAGCAATTAGGCAGAAGCAAAGCGAAATCTTAACTGAAAATTCCAAGATCTCACACTATCAACAGAAAATAAGTTTCCTCGAAGGAAGAATAATTCACACGACGAGTGAGAAGTCATTACTCGAGGAGCTAGTCAACACGCGACCGCGTGGTGTGGATTCCATGAAGGACGAATGGGAAGGTAATCACATTGCTGATCAGCCGCTCGTGGCCGAATGGCTAAGTGTTCAGACTACTAGCCGGCAGGTTCGGGTTTCGTGGGATGCGCATTGCTAGTGATTCCCAATAAGGACAAACAGCTGTACAGTGCCTTATGGCTTTTCAGAATAGATTGGTTTCACTTACAGGAATAAATCTCAATCACTCGCATTTCGAGTTGATCTTGTTCACCTCACTGCATAAGGCGGAATGGATCGAGTTTTACTGGTCCAAGGGCAGACAAAGACCAATGATCTGTTCAAAGCCGAGCGCAGTTCACATTGTTTGGTAGTCCAGCTTTGTCATCACAGTGAATTCTCTGATCACTGCTACGCGGAGTCAGCTTTCACCAGAAAGAACAAGGTCCCAGCGTAGTCTGGATAGCGTGGTTCATAATCAGCTCAAACACTGAACTTCAATAGGCCCGTCCACGGCGTAAAGCCCGAAATTCAATGGCATCACACCTGCAGAATAACTGTTACCCACAAGAATAACCACCGACTGGTGCTGAGAGATCTACAATGGCTATGGTTTAATGCGGGTTTGTATAAACCGCAACTTTAATAAAACCTCAGATATGATAGTTGTAAGGGGAAATGGAAAAAATAGTGATAAGAAGTTGACGTGTGGCTGAGGTGAATCGTTATATAAGAGGTTGGTGCTATCGTTTCAGAAGAGCTTGGTAAACAATTGGTAGTTTTTAACTGGTGCAATCTAACTTAAAATCGGGTTTTGACAAACGCAATCAATCATCGGAGGATTGATCACCTGACACTCCTAACCTCAGCAAGATGTTACCCTTGAAACACGGTTGCGTCGATTCTAACCAAAGTTTCGGTCCTGAATTGACCGGAACTGTTGACTTCAAGGTAACACGACGAGAGATGTTATATTCTAAGTGCAGTTTCACCACACTGCTGACCAGCTACCCATGACCGAAGGGCGGAGTTTTCAACTACTGACAGGGAGGTTGCGGTTTCTAATCTATCCAGAAAAGTGCGAGATGTGAACTTCTGCAGATTACGAACAGGGGCGAAACAGCTAGGCTTTTCAACACAGATGGGCTCCACTTGCAGAATGAAAACTTTATTGAAAAACACCAATGACCAGCGTCTCTGTCTGACCGAATTTGTCCATTAGTTGCGTTCGAGTTTGTCCCAGGATGCAAAAAGGAGGTCAAGATTAGGGGAAGGACCCACAGCTCAAGCTGAACACACGTACTAATAGAAGTAAATCCGGGGAAAGTAACAATGTATATTCATTTTTTCAAGAAAAAAACTTTAAAAAAACTAAAGCAAGTTAGAAAAGACTGACCCCGAGTTTCAAAACGAATGAGAAAAAAAACAAGAAGTCATAGGAAGGAAGGCAAATACAGTTCGGCTCGTTCAGACGCTGAGTATAGACCGAGCGATTAGCTCCTTCATGATCTCATTTGTCCCGCCATAGATAGTTTGTAGACGAGCATCCACGAAAGATTTGCAAACCGGATATTCCCACATATAACCCCAGCCACCATGCAACTGGACACCATCATAGGCAACCTGATTTGCTACGTCACTGGCCCAGTATTTGGCCATGGATGCCATTTCCGTGTCCAGGCGACCCTGATTCAATAAATCTAAACACTGATCCACGAACGCGCGGGAAACACAGAGTTTGGTTTTCATTTCAGCCAATTTGTGCTGAACAGTCTAAGAGAGAGAAAGAAATAGTGACAATGAATGGAGGATTACGTGACACGAAAATGGTTTGGTTTTCTGACGGCGATTTTTTTACACAAAAGTAATGAACGATTGAACTTTTGGAGGCGACTCAAACAGAACTATCACGACATAGCTGACAGGATGGTTTATCAAAATGAAACGAAGTCTTGGGTTGAGTTCAGTTCATAAATCACGAAATACGTTCACGTACAACGAAAGTGGTCAGAAGTGGATTAAGGAGGGTGGATTTGAGAACTGAATCCGATTGAGTGGATTTATGAAGACGAATGATTCCTCCGTTTGGCCATTTAGTTATAGCTCTGCCATCGCCGTTTAGATAGGTTTTCATCTCCCTTCTTCAACGAAGGGCATACAGAAATGTAATCAATACCTTTAATTAGGCCATTGATACTTTTCCGTCATGCATCCAGTCCGTTTTGACAAGCCGGGTTTGCAAAGCGCTTTTCAAAGTGGAGATAAAGTGAGAGTTTTCTGAACTAGTTGACCAAGCGCTACTGGTTTTGGAACATGCTGTCTACACTTTTGGTACACCGGCTTACCCACCTTCACTGTAAAACACCAGCAGTTAAAAACTTTTAAAATTTCGACAGTTCGTGGCCAACCGAAACTAATGAACCCAGCTGAATTAAGTCGAAGTTTGGGGAAGCAACCTTCGAGCATGGAAAAACTAGAATGTTAGACGGAGTTAGATGAACGCTAGTGTGTGCAAGTATCATCTGAAGAGAGGTTAACATTCTCCAAAACATGACCCTAAAGTTGCCACCTTGTCAAGCTGATGGGGCTACAGTGCTGCAATCATCCTATGGGCTACACTGGCTGGAACACAGTTCCTTAAGGTTCAACCATACCAGGAAGGCCAACGAGGAGTAGCCCGACGAAGAACAGTGAGTCATTGTACTGCGAGAAATCGTATTACGAGACGGTCTGCAGCTAAAATTGCATTGCCCTCAGCAATAGGAACGTGAAGGCAGTAAAGTGTTACCTTTAGGCGGCCAGCACATCCATATTTATGGGAGCTGCAATGCTTTCTTCCTCTGAGGAAGGGGAGGTTGATATAGGTCGGCTTTAAAAACTGCACACTCCGGTCGTCCAAAAGTTGACTGTGACCGTCGACGAATTGGTTAATACGGCCGAAATGCTTTTAATACCCGAGTCACGTATTGCTCAGGAGGTACCTGCTGTGCGCAGACGCACCAGGAGTTAGACAGCTATGATCTACTCCCTACGCCCTCAGGTCAGCCAAGCGGTCAGACTGTTGAGTCATCGGCTGTAGGAAGGTCAATCAAGAAAACCCTAACAACCGCTGTTCCGTGATTCAAACTTCCGAGTCAGAGTAGCATTCGCCCTTACAGCCCTTCGTTCACCGACCCCTCCATACAAGAGACTCACACAAGTCTTTTCGAGACATTCAGCTGTTAGTCAAATAACCGATCCTCGGTTGACTGGCTCAATTACAATCAATACGTCTTGACACCTTAACCGGCGTTTATTTGTTGTTAACACGCGCTCCGACACGCGACAATTCTGATGCTGAGGAAGATAGCTTTCATCGAGATTTGCCATGGTTGCTTCAGTCAGCGAGAAATACAAATATCGTGATTCTTGCATATGATATACATGTCCAGGTCGGTCGACTGGGTCCTGAGGATGCCCATTTTGGAAGCAGTTTGGAGGTTGATGCTCACCGCGCAGACAATGGGGAGTGACTTCCTCAATTACGTGGTGAATGTCACTTGTTTCCGGCCAACACGAACTTTGAGCACAAACACACACACACAATCAATGGCACCCACTAACCGCAAACCAGCCCAAGACTAGGTTGGACGATATGGGAATCAAGTACCGCTAGACATGTTCACTATAATACTGTCATTCATTGAGGAGTACATGACTAGACGCTGACCACGGCATTGTGTGAGCATGCATATCTATTGGCTTTTTTGGGTTTATGTGAGGCAGTCCGGTTCATCACCTGCACAGCGTCTCTGTAACCCAACAATATCGAGTTGAGTTGGCTAAAAAGCTTACAGAACGGTGAATTAGACTGTTGGAGGTGAAAGTAACCATGCTAACAGCTTTTAAAGCCGTCTGCCCGAGTTCGCTCACAAGACTCAATTAACAATGGATCTCTCCACGATCAGCAACTTCGATTTATGTCTGGAAACACAGCAGTAGCAAACGACAGGCGCAGATCACTCAAACGCTAAAGGATTGACAAGGAGCGGTGGTGGATTGCAAAGGCGCAGGAAATGGAGGAAACGCGGAACATGCGCACTCTATTCTATCTAATCCAATAGACTGTTACGAGGAGGGCGGGTGCTGGTGAAACGATCCTCGAAAAGGATGGGACCTCAATGCATTCACAGAAACATCGTCTTGAAAGATGGGCTGAATACTGTGAAAAACAACTCCGCTAGGCTCCATCAACTCAACCTGTGGAAAAATCATATAAACCTGAGTGAATTGTCAGTGCCAGTGTGCAACCGGCAAGAGGAGTCCAGTGTGCAACTTCATTGCTTCAGGGCAACAAATCATCCGGTCCAGATGGTTTGCATCCTGCACTCTTCAAAGAAGGTAGCCAGTCACTCGTGGCAATCAGGGCGAATGTACTCCAAAGTATCTGAAGTGAGGAAATACCGGCAGAATGGAGCACTTCGACGATGATTCACATTAGAAAAGGGTGCAAGAACCTCATACGAAAACCGTCAACATCAGTCTAGTGACCACAGCTTCCAAGATGCCCCCTGGTATTATCCTAAGGAGGTTCATCCATCTTCAGGAGAGTCCGATTCGCTAGAATCAAGATGGGTTTCGTCCCAGCCGGGGTTGGATCGATCATATCTTCACTTTGTGCTAGAAATGCGCGGCTCTTTCCGACGACCAACAATGGCCGTTTTTCTCGATCCAAAAGCTGTTTTCTGTCAATCGTCAAGAACTGTGGCAGTCTGGCGAAGAAGGGTATCTCTTCTAAATTCTTGTCTCATTTACAATTCTATATGTAGATTCCTGTGCGCGCATATGTCTACGGTAAATCTTCTCCCGAGTTCACCATATCAAGTTGTGTCAGATACTTTCTGTCGCTCTTTCTCTTTAACTTCGTGATCGATACGCTGCTCGAGTCGGGGACTGAAATACCCGGGGGAAGGGGGGGTTCGTTCACGGGCATTGAGTATGCTCTTCTTCAGTCAGACCCTTTGGATATGCAAACTATTCTAAATAGCCTATATAATTCTGTGCTACATGGTTCTGTATGCACTTTACATTTACAAAGGTTAAAGTGCCGCTGCAAAACTGGTTTGCAAACCCAAAACTAATACTTGTAGATGAACCGATCGATGTGGTAGGTAAGTTCGTCTACATAGTCAGCTGCCAAAATCCCGGTGGACTGGCAAAAGGCGAAATCGCCTCCCGAATTCGGAAGGCCGGGGTAGCGTTTGCCAACCCCCGACATTTGTGGCGCCGACGTGATATCGACTTGACTGTCAAGAATAGAGTGTACAAAGCCGCGCTCCGACCTGTACTACTTTATGAACCAGAGAGGTGGCCACTGCGTGCAGATTTTCGAAGACTGTGTTTGAACACCGATATCTCCGAAGCATTGTGCGGGCCTGGTGGGAATATCAGTACAGTAATGTCGAGGTACGCTACATGATTCTCGGGAAAGGTCGCTCTCCCTCGGTAACTAAGATAAGCACACTCCACATGTTATGCTAGTTAATTCGTATGTCAGGGGACCGTTTTTGTCTCGCTCCCGTGAACATTGAGACTGGATGATGGGTGAAGTGCAAAAGCACCATAAATAAACTGGAAGATTTCGGCAACTTCAGCTCTACTCCCCGTCAAACAGAACAACCTTTTAGAAATCCTAGAATGGGAAGGTTGTTTGGCAATGAAGGTGATTTTTGTCTAGCCGGTCAAGGTATCCAAAAGCCAAGCTTAGCTCTCCTGGTTATCTCCGGTGCATCTTCCTAATACTATCTAATGAGCTTGCCAATTAAACATACAAAAGTGATCTCATGGCCTATGTGCAATGCACAAATTGGTGAGGTCTGCCAAAGAGCGTGGGCTCAGCAGTTGTTAATCTAGTCTAGGTCAAAGCCTCACGAACTAAATCGCGAAGCTCCTAATCCAGCTTAATGATTAAGGCCCTTGGAGGATTACGAAACAAGATGTTCCTCTTCCTCAAAGGTAAAATGAAAGTCGTTGCGGTTGATCGAACAGATATGAGCAGATATGAACAGATATATGTTAATCGGTACCCATGTAAACACTTCAGTATTGTCAAAATGCCACAAGAATTCTCGCATGCCGTTTCCAAAAGGTACACCCCTAGACTACGTAGGATCTAGTTCGTGCACCCTTGAATCACAATAGTGGACCAAAAATGGGTTATTATCTCTCGAAACGCCCCTCTAAGTTAAGTGATACCACACAATTCTAGTCCGCCCCATAGCGGTTTTGCTGCAAGCGAATTATCCATGACCATCTCTCGACTTCCAACTCCAACTTCGGGCCCGTTATCAACTAGGCTAGCTTTGAGATAAGGACAAATCGGTCCCTTTAATAAGCCAAGCGTGAAAGATACCTAAATGCCGGATAAATCAGGCAAGTTTCATAGAGTTCGGGACTCTGCGCATTTCACTGACACACGACTAGTGCGGGAAAGTTAATCCTTTCGTTGCTGGATGAAGTTCGACCACAGAAGAGGGGTTGATTTTACTACGTTATTGTAGATAAGGTTCCCCAGATGATAAATCTGAGAACTAGGCGAACAGTCCACAAGAAGACGGAAGGGTAGATGACGAGCAATAAAAGATTGATTCTAAGATCATGAGAGGAGCCGTGCCTAGCTTAACTAATGATTTCGCGGAAAAAGTTGGGCATTCTGATCCCATGCTTACTGCTGTTTGTTTGAGAATGGTTTATAATCGGATCAAATAAAAATATACGAAATACCAAAGGCGTAATAGATTTCCAATATAAACAAATAGTTCACTTAAGGTCCACTCGGCTTTTACATGGAACCGGAGATTTGACCGACCCCCCTCCCAACAAGGACCTCACTCCCCAGAGCGGACTACTTTGATTAGGTCCTACCAG
Source organism: Opisthorchis felineus (assembly GCA_004794785.1). NCBI lineage: Eukaryota > Metazoa > Platyhelminthes > Trematoda > Opisthorchiida > Opisthorchiidae > Opisthorchis > Opisthorchis felineus. Next base: position 123,495 of record SJOL01012685.1, on the reverse strand, counting down.
TGGTCCCAGCCGGAAGAACACCGCATTGAGGATGTATATGTCGACAGCTATTGTCAGGTGCAATGCATTGTTCAAAACAAGGATATCGAGAAATAATGGAGCGAGGACTCACATCTCTGAAGGAAGATGGCTTGTGTCAAGCCACCTACTCGAACCAGAGAAGAGATGGTGCAAAAACTTGAATAAATATGTCGGCGATCTTGCATAACTCAATCTTCTTTCTTGAAATATTGACCAAACATTTATTTGCTGATCTCAACTGTCTGCGAAATCCATGAATGAACTAACGGCGGCTAGAAAACAAAGTTTCGCACTGGTATTAGATGCTGGCTTTGTTTTGAGCAATACCGCGGAGTAACAAACTGATTAAGCACGCTCGAATGGTTTTTCTCATAAAGAGTATGGTAAAGTTTGATAGAGCAAAGTATGCAGTACAGCATAACTTGCAAATGACAACTGTCGGTGTGAAGAAACCGAAGAGGAATCGCATGATCCGGCCTATAAGTGGGTAAACCCAACGGGGAATGCAGTTGCGCAGTAGCGATCGACGCTGCCCAAGGAGTACGAGCTATCAGACTGAACGTGGTCCGCAAAATCAACTCAGGTGGGGAAACCATTAAAACACGATAGCTTAAGGGGGGAATCGAACGAAGAGTATGCATGACGTGATGGTTCACGATCAAGAACATTTTTATCCTTTAAAAAATTCCCTCAAGGGATCGATTTTGATCACTCATATGAATGTTGTCTCGGAAGGGCAAGCACTGTACTGTGTACTGCGACAGGTGTTTGCTTGCGACAGTCTTCACAGGCGCAAAAAATCGGTTAAAAAAGGATGATTCGCTTGAAAACGACGTGGACGTGACTAACAGCGAATTGAATCGGTGAAAAAGTGTTATACTGGTATCCCCTTCATACTGAGATTAACATGTTAATCCTGTCCGGAATTTTCAATCATTTACCGTACTTATAAAGCGCATGTTCTCAGCCACGACAATAGACTTAACAAACCAGGCAACCGGCCGCAGTTAGGAGGACACAAGACAAATTCGTTAAACCATTGATAAGTCAGATAATTCTATCAACCAGATCACCGAGTAACAGACAACTGGTACATCAATCGATGTTGGCACTGTCATTTGTTCATAACGGCGCGCGTGCCGCGCCGTGAATTGAAAACGGCTGCACAAGTGGCGACCCACTCAGTGCCGGTCTCGTCACCTGTGGGTTGGTTAGGTGGGGTTGTGAATGTAGGTCACAAGACAGTTGGTTCGGGAATCCATGTTTTGAAGAGCACGTTGTGTCCCTGGATTCGTTTAGCTGCGGAAGAATACTGAGATTCCTAGCTGAAGAATGAGGCGGCGTTTTTTTATGACTCTGAAACAATACCAGATAATCCATTTGAATGGACTATGGTCAGGAGGTCTATAAATAATAAAATCCACAGGAGGTTTGTTCATATTTAGGAGTTTGACCTTAATGAACCGATGAAGCACACATAAGTGTTTCTCAAAACAGGCTTCCTTTTGCATGAGGGGATGCTACTTTGTTTGAAAGAACTGTGGGTTGTCATACATCAGGAATTCCTCCAAACAACGCACACAACAAAGACTGCGTAGTCCTGTGCAGATCATTATTATCAATGCTACTCGGTAGGAGCGTCTGTTGAGGTGAGGCCCTTCATTTCCACTCAGCCTACTTGGCCAGGTTCCCAAGAGCCTCGTAACTGCTATCGGAAATGAAATTGGAGGAAGGTTGCCGGCTGAGTGAAGGGGACCTTTTTCATATCTCCTCCACTGGAAGAGATAAAGATAGAACGAATGAAATCGGGCACAACGGCGAGTAAACGACCATCTTGTTGGAGTCGATGTCTATTATCAACACCGGTGAAACTAGTGTGCGTTTGGTGAGACCCTGTACAAAACATTTCCTGACGTAAAGCTCAGGCCTAAAAATAGGGATGCTAATCTCCTCTCTGGTGAAAAAAGCCTAACCCTTAAACTTTGGTTATACCTCTAAAGGTGATTGTGGTGATCAAAGGTGATGGGATTAGTGAAGTACTTACATGAAGACGGGAGACTTTTGCCAAGACATTATGCTACGCACTAGAATGCAGATTTCACCAGGGATTCCACAACCAGGCAAGAACTGAAGGACAAACTCCCCCGTCAGACCACCACAAAATTTGTTGGTGAATTTGTCTACTTAACAGAGAAGTTTACATCAACCAGATGATGGGGTGATTGTCAGAGTGCATGTCTGGGCACATACCACCCGGCTGACAGAAGGATAAAGACACAACGGAAACAGTTGAGTCTTACCCCATTTACTCGTCACTGGGAACAGAGTTGACGTTTTAAACGCTTTCAGACCAAATCATTAAAAAATACGAGACAAGAGGTTGAAGTTTATGCGATCCAGGCTTCTAACACAGAAGCGGTTGGCACCTGTATTTTTAAGTCTGAGCTTTGCATGCAGAAACTTTTTTGCACAAGCCGTGAGTCTTACCTCGTCGGACAATCACTTACCAACCTCGTACGATTTACCAGTTTTGCCAACCTTGACCAGTTACCATGATTTTTAATCACATTGACGTTTACCCGCTCTTTTTGATCGACTTTGTTTGTTCTATATGTCTGAGCCAAGGGGAAGGACGTCAGATATCGGATGAAGCACGCGATGGTTACCGTAGAGTAGGGAAATGCCAATAGGCCGCGCTAAATCGATTAACAAGAGTATACGCCTAAATTATACTGGACTGAAGGCTGATCAGTGAATAACCTTTGCGGATTAACAGTGTAGTTGTCTCTAATCCTAAGATTATTCGAAGGTATACTTCAGTTGACAGGGTAATGTTAACATTTCTTGGAAGAAAGCTGAGCACAAAAGAAAGCGGGTTAGAAGGGGCATACCGTTCAACAGACAGCGTGAATAGCGTACGCTTTAGGAATATGGCTAGTCCCAAATGCAGAGATACGGTGCTAAAGAGGGACTACAGACGGGCACAGTAGCGGCCCAAAGGTAAACGAGAATAATTACCTGAAGACCAGATAGTGTTTGACCGAATGCTTTGCGAGACTTGACATATGACCGAGTCTCTTCAAACACGAATTCGCCAAGGGCCTGAGACAACAAGGCGATTATAAGCCGCTCTTGTGGAAGTTCACGCATGAGCATGTAAAACCCATGGTTCTCTTTCCCTAACAAGTGATTGTTTGGGACTCGAACATCCTCGAAAAACAGCTCGGCAGTGTCTTGAGCCTGAGTGAAAGAGGGACGAATTATAACATATTGGCAGGTTGAAAAACAACGCAAAACAAGAACAACACCCACAACGCGATGTAATCAAGAGAAAGTGAATTGAGTGCACTCAATCAGCGAACTCATTGTCCATAGGATAACTTCCGTTAGAACCCTCCGCCTCTGTTTGGGCGTCTTGGTGCAACAATGCTCATGATTCAACCTTGTAGACTTTTGAGGTGATGAAAGAAAGGGAGTAAAAGCAATAACTTTCTTCATATAGACCAGTTAACTAGGATGAGTATAACTGTCAAAACTGATATATTTACACTTGTTCGACAAAGTACCGTGGGCTATTAATACTACCGCCTCATTAACCGAGAAGAAATCTATTTGGAATCTATAAGGACTGATACCAAAAAATATGCAAAAACTTTATTTATTGACAGAAGCATACGAGGTACAACCTTCGAATCACGCCCCAAGGTTGAGGCGTGATATGCGACGAAGATTAGGACCGGAGGTCACATGCATGATCAGCTGAAAATGTGGCCACCTAGCTGTCAACAAAAAGTGAGATCGCTTCGGTAACCTAACAGTTTAATTTTCTTTCATCTCTAACCGATATTGAATGGATATGACTAGCTCTATCCATATTATGTGGACAGGTCATTCGCAGTCGGAAGATCACTAATGAAACTAAGTAAGATTGACTTTGATTTCACTGGTGCTCATAAATCGAGCGAAAAAGGTATAACGTGCAAGGATCTAAGAGAGGCCGGCAAAAAGGTGGGCCAGTGGATCGACATGGAAAGACAATAAATCATTACCTTGAGGGAACATACAAGACCTGTGTGCACTGAAACTGCAACAGTGAATTCCGACGAAAGTGCCATACCTTAAAACCCATTTTATGCAGTTTTCGGCCTTTGGAAAATCCCGCCATCCCCTCTTCGACCAGAAACAAACTGATCCCATGAGCTTTGGATTTAGCATCCGGATTGGTAACTGCAACTGCAATGACCACATCAGCCATATATCCGTTGGTGATGAACACTTTGGAGCCATTCAGTATCCAATCATTGCCATCACGTTTTGCGGTGGTGCGAATGCCTTGCAGATCACTGCACAGAAAAATGTTAAACGGTGCATAAATGTCTTTGTTGTCCCTGTGGCTCACTCGCAAAAGGACAACATACAAATACGTCCAGAAACAATCTAGACAATCCCAAGAACAGAGGAATACGGAACAACTGACCTCCCGGCTGAAGGTTCTGTCATCGCGATTGCTCCGATCACTTCACCCTTCGTCATTCGAGGTATGAAAATTTTTTTCTGCTCTGGTGTCCCATAATGACTGATGTAGGGCATCACGATATCAGAATGGAGAGAAAACCCCGGCCCACTGCAGTTCGCGTAGCACCTGAAATGATAGGTGTAGAGCTTGCGGTGACAAGAACACGTTGCAAGGCAATACAGTTAGCCAACAACCGTCCAAACTCGGTCCAAACTCGGCTCAATCGCCGGGGTGGTTCACAGTGTAGACTTGATGGTGGACTCAGATCAGGGTCATCCAGTCAGCAACATAGATAAACAATCGGGGCACTGTAAACAGCGGCCTGCCGATACAAGCAACCCGCGGAACCAATCGGGAGCTGGGCCAATCATAGCCAACAACAAATGCAGAGTTCAGGACACCGCCTAGCAAGACTGTGCTATGATAAAAACCCAGCAGTTTTGCCTAATGAAGCGAGAGCAACAAATGAGCGACATACTGGCGAACCGGGGCCGTTTGCCCTAATCGGTTCTAATCTTGTCTCCTGCACAGGTGATTTGAAAAAGAAGGCTGTAAAACTCACAGCTCCTCCACGACGATGGCAGCACTCAAAATATCACCACCATGTCCACCGTCTGATTCTGGAATTGCAATCCCCAAGAGACCGTCTTGACCGGCTTGTAACCAAGTCTATAGAATTTGAATTCTAAAAGAACACGTTTCAGTCAGCTTACTTCGCGATCAATTTGACCCTGTAATTCCCATCTGAGAAAGGCATAAAAGTGAGTCCAGAAATAGCCCACACTACTTGTCATGTTTTGGCACGATGTGCTCCTTCACAAACTTTCTTACAGTTGCCCGAAATATGTCGTGTTCTTCGGAGAATATGCGACGTGTTCCAATGTCCATCAAAGAGCTGGCTTGTGCGCCTTCTGGTCGAGAGGAATATCTGTACATTCACCAGATTTTCCAACATGCTATGTAACTCACCTGCTTACAAATGTGCGGAACAGCTTGCATGGACGCAAAAAGCATCGGGACATTTTGGAGATTAGCGTGCCGAATTGGCGCGATTCTGAAAGTGGTTAAATTGATAATGTATATGAAAAAACGTTTGGAACAGGCGATACTACAAACGATTATCGGATTAATGCATCCCTTGTTGGAAGAAACAGTTGTACGGGAACAGTTATTTGTACTATCATGACTGGGAGCGCATAGTACTACCTGTACGCGATTATTTGGATGTGAAAAAGTGCACCGCTGCCAGTGAAATACCACAATATGTATACGATCAGAAATCACCCGCGCATCTAACATTATTCCGTCTTGCTTGGTGCACGATCCACCTAAGACTTGCGTTTATTTCTTACTGGTATTCTGCCCCTGTCGCCGCGGTGCAATCAACTCTTCAAGAGGTATCTACCAGCACTAGCTCGCTATAAATAATTATGATAATAATCGTTCAGCTGTAACACCCTTTCGGTGCCTAGATGCCAAGCCACCCGAAGGAATCACGAGGGCTGGGATATTGCCAGGTTGCCCAAGCCTCGATAGAAGTCGAGATGCAGAGGTAGAGTTCGGACGACGGACCTTCCGACCAGTAAATTTGCGCTCTAACCACTGAGCCATCTCGCTCCACTAGTTTGGTAGCTTCCGAGTTACTTCACTAATAGCACTGGAGTGATACCAAGTAGTCGGCATCCAATCTATCTTTAGGATTTCCTCCTGATATACTGAACTGATCGCTACCGCTTCGAATATTCTTCTCGTAGTAGTCTGGAAGATGCCGTGCAGTGGCACTAGGAAATCGACGTCTGGCCAGTAGACGACCAACTGGCCGAACTCCGCCACAATGGATTAGTAAGCATTTCTTCAAAATGGGCCACTTCATTTACGTAATCAACCGTTGAAACTGGGTTTGTTCAAGCTTCAAGTCTACCACTTTACGCCCAGTGTTCCGTTTGCCTTGGTTAGTAATTAACTTCGGTTAGCACAATGCTTCATTTTTGAAATGTGTTTTATCGCACTCGTTCGTTACATTTTGACAAAGTTACATGTGGTGCAACATACGTTGCAACTGTGTTGAACGGTTCCATGTTACACATAATGTCTCCATTTTGTGTTGCGAGGTGGATGGATAGAACATAATGTTTCAAACTGACAGATATTCTACATTTTGACTTTCTCATGAATATATCAGACAGACAGCATTGAACGTCGCTAGCATAGATCCTTTCACATGTTGCCATGCTTCATACGTGTTCGCTACCAGTACAATGTTGGTTTACTGAAGAGTTGTTGTCGCCATACCTCATTCACGAACTCGTTACCAGTACAGTATTGCTTCTGTTGTTGAGCCAGCTCAGATGGTCGATTGGAATGTTTCTTGTTGACTTGCGAGGACCCAAAGGGAAACAAACTGTCAGGCCTGTTCTCACCATGTCGTGATCGGAATCAGGTTGTGTGCCCCAGAAGGGACGGCAGTCTTGAATTGTGGCTCTCCACCGGTGGCTGATGGCCACGTGATTCAACTGGGTCCATGATTGACTTGCACCTTGTGGCCGCCAGGTTGCGCAATGCTAATTTTTATGCTGAATATTCGTACTGGCCAAAAACAGTTGATGATCAGCACATAACTGGAGGAGCCGCTCTCTGCTGTCTGTGCGACAAACACCAACTCCGAATCGACCGCCCAGATATGGTTCCAAGGAGCTCAGACGACCTACTTGGACATTCATATCGCCCACAAGGATCACAATATCAGTGCTTCTTGCTCGACGAATGGGTCCGGATATCTATCGATAGAAAGTATCCTTCTCAGCATCAGAACTGCAGTCCGTCGGGGCATATACCAATACTACAAACAGGCACCGTTTTTTATGTTGAGGGGTATCGGGCTGGATTGAGCTGGATGACTAGACGGCGCAAAGGCGACTGTTCACTGAGATCCAATCCAGCAAAGCGCGTTCAGCTCTGGAGCTGAGTGCAGCGCCCACACCATATACTTCACGAGTCATCGCTTCTGGATCACCGGACACACGGAGGGAGAAAGGTGAAAGGTCTGAGCTCGTCCTTGGCGTTCTGAGATGCATAACCACGCTTGGGTCTTGTATGTTTCGGAGACACAGCATACATCATTTTTAAGGGAGAATAAGGCCTCAGCGAGCACTGCCTGTTTACAGAGTTGACATACATTACGGACGTTAAAAGATCCTATGTAGAAAGGATCTCATGAATTCAGCAAGTTGTTATTTTGTTTACTTTTAATAGGCAGCGGGGTGCGTAAGGCCCATTGGTCAGATAACTGAAGATCAAATGACCCAGCAACGTTTGCTTGTGTGATGGCAAGGGGCCTTACATATAGCACACGAGACATGATGTCGTTTTTTATCATACTATGTCGATTTTTTTACTATCAGCTACGAACGTCACGCAAAAAAATCGAACTAATCGTTCCAAAATGAAATCGCGATGACAGTAAAATCAAGTCTGTCGAATTGTATAAGCATAGAGGGCCAATCAAAGCCAATAGAAAAGAATATTTGGGTTGAGCTAACCGGGTAGCTAAGCGCCAGTATGTAATACTGGTGTATTGCCACCAATGATAATGGTTAGGATGAGGCTACTCGGGCAGGTTTGACCTGCACACTTACATGGGTGAGCTCAGACGCCTTACATCCAGTAGCAGCACGGTTAGATTGGGGAGTAGTAAGTATACCTGCCAGCACATGAACCCGTCAGGATGTGAATCTGTGAATAGGTATGTCCAAGCTAAGGCGTGTCAAATACTAAGTCAGAGGAACAGAATGTCGCCGTAGAATTCTGCCATGTAGGATATAGCACGGAACTATAAATAAAGAAACTAGCTGCTGACATCGATTGGTGACATGAAAAGCAAAGAATAGCAAAATGAACTCAAACGTCATTTCGGGATTAAACACAAGTTTCTGGTAGCTCCAGTAACTTGTGTTTACAGCAGTATTTACTGCAAAAAATTGGCCATATCGGCTGCAACATTAGTAAACTTAAATGTTGCGTGAAGTTGTAGGAGGCTTATAGGGGGTGCCCCTGGCTTGGATCGCATAGAATTTTAATCCGGACTAGAAAAGCCAACCAAAACAGTGTCCACAAGAAATACCAACTACACCTCAACTTGAATATAACAGCCCAATTCTTTTTAGACGTGTTTCTTCACATAAGCAACCAACCTTCACTAAGTCAGAAAGCTTTCTCCGCAAGATACTGTTTATCGAATCCAGGAAGCACCTTGCTCATTCATAGGGCTACCAAACGCTCCTGGAGGTGACAGATGTACCATTTACAAAATGAATGCCTTAACATTAGATTAGTGACTGAAAACAGTTATATTGTCAAGCCTTTCACCTACCTAGATAAACGATTCTTTTTACAGTACTGATAGACTAGTAAAGAGCCCCACGATACGATACACACTGCACTTGACTCACACAGCGCGTGCCACAAAGCACTAGGTGTTGGGTAAAGCACAAACCGCTATAAGGGGACACTTTCGCCCATCTAAATGTGATGATTCAGGACCGGTTGGTGGATTGCTTGTTTCTTCACTTTATTGCGAATAACTCCCGCTAGAAAATAAACCAGTGCTATGAATATCAGCAATTTAAGATGCCCCAAAAGGCGATCCCCGGCAAAATCTGCAGAAATCACGGCCCAGTTTGGATTCCGGCACTGGACGGATTGCAGGCCAAAATGACCGACGCCAGATCTGACAGCGGATATCCAGGTTTTCAGCCGCCCGTCCCGGGAACAACGCCAAGGTCCTGCGTCGAGAATATTCTTCACAAGTCTATCACCGGATTTGCGGAATCGTTGCCCAGCTGTAACACCCTTCCGGTGCCTAGCTGCCATGCTACTCGAAAAAAGCACGATGGCTGAGATACTGTCCGATTGCCCAAGCCTAGACAGGAGCAATCGGAATGCTGATGTCGGGTGTGAACCACGGACCTTCCGTTTAGTAAGTTCGCGCTTTAACCATTGATTTATTTCGAGCTCGGAGTGCGCGTCTAAGCCATTGGAGTCGATATCGCTGAGTTCGTGTAGTCAGTTTTGAAATGATTTAATAGCGTTATAGGACGGCTTCAGTGTTTAAGGCATGGTCTTTCACACCTGTTAACAAACATTCCTAGTTTTCGAAAACCATTGCACATTAGTGATCAGGCATCGCATATATCAAGTGATAAAGCACGGGTAGAAACTTGACAGACCCGAATTTCGGTCTTGAGATGTCCTTAAGATGCTCTTCGATTGTTGGGATGATTTACTGTTAAAATCAGTGCGTATAACTCACTTGACAGTTCGGTGAGAAGCGGAAACCGAGACTATTGGGCACGGGGACCATTTGGGCGCCGGAGCCTTCTGAATTGAGAGGTGGTACGCAGCTCCCCGACCATATGGAGAAGGCTTCCGCCCTACGGGCATTAATTATAAGACGAAATTAGTCAGCTTGCAACAGGTTTAGTAACTGCGCAAGACTCTCGGAACTGTCATCTGGAGAACGTCTTTGGTGTATTCCAGATAAGATATCCAGGCGTCCATATGCCAGCTGCTGTTGCCCGTGAGGACAATGTGCACCAAAACTGTTAGTAAGGTATGAAGGTAAGAGCCACGAAACTACTTAGAATATACCGAGGACTCAAAGCGCGGAAGAAGAGTAATACAATCCAACTGAAAGGAATGAAGCTCAGTATCACTGACAGCATAACATCACTCTCTACAATGATGCTTCGCCGCCATACAACCATAATGTATTTGTGAAAAGAATAAAAATGGATGGGGAAGGGACTTAGTGATAGCCCGTCACAATCGTTCCGAGGTGCCTACACCTTCAGACACTCATTCAGACACACGAAGAGACTGGACCTTACCGTGGTGTGGCGGTTTGCGCACCTCAGCGACCCATTGAGCTATACTGGGGGGTGTCCCGCGTCACT
>SJOL01012685.1:77030-105516 GCA_004794785.1 Opisthorchis felineus | reverse complement strand
TCGGTCATGTGCTACGCATGCCGAAACACCGTCTACCGAGACCAGTGTTGTTCCCCGTGCCTCCTTCAGGGTGGCGCAAACCGCGAGGTGGACAACGCATGACTTGGCAGAAGGGCGTGAAAGAGATCACGAAGAGTTTGGGTGTTGTACATCTTTCAGGATGGGGTCCCCGTGACCCCACCTGTGCTTGGCTGGAGACGTTGCAAGAAATGGCGGCTAATCGATGTCAGTGGCGTTCGTGCTGTCAGTTTCTTTCCAGACTGTCTGATTGAGCGCTTGGAGGTGTAGGCACCTCAGAATGCTTGACATAGGCCACCACTAGGTCCACTCCCTCACCCACTCTTTTTCTCTTCTTTTCATTCTAGGGCTTTAAATATATTTAGACGAACCTTATGGTTGTACGGCAGTGAAGCATCAGTGTCAACACTGATGTTGCTGTCTTTGATGATGATGATGATGATGAATAGAAAACAACAAGAATGCCACCGACATCGATTAGCAGACATACCTCGCAGCCTAGCCAAACAGGCACAGGAAGGATCACGCGGACCACATCCTGAAAGGCGAGCAGCACCGACAGTACCCAGTTTTCGTAACCTATTTCATAACCCCATGCTGGACAAAAAGATGACCACCCCTCTGCACTCCCCACTCTGAATTTGGTACGGAAAACAAAGCCCTTCCGGCAAACGACGATTCGTCAAGCACAATACATGACCTAACAAACGCAGTTTCTGGTGCTGAACGACCGACCGAAGTCCCCGCTGCAAAACCGAACACTCCCTTTCTGACTGTCTAGTTATGGATACGTCGGCACCAGCGTACATGAGTTATGGTTACGAGGCAACGGTTGTCGGAGACCTGAAGACGTCTCTGTTCGGCTGCTCAAAAAGGCCACGTCTTAAAGCCGTACAACAAAAGAGCCCAAACTGCACATCGATACACACGTCGTTTGAGATTCATGGCAATGCCGCTTTGCCGATATGGGTGACTCAAAACAGCAAACGAGACTTGCATTAACTTCGTCTGTCAAACTACAAACGAAACTCATTGAATTTCCAAGATATGCAAATCACTCCACAACTTCGAGTACCTCTCCTTGAACTGTTAGTGGCGTGTTCGGGGACTGTAAGTCCAGGAGCGAAACTTGCATTTTGCGGGTGCAAAGCGCATGCCAAAGGACGGAATGTCTTTCGTCATTTCATCCCAAAACACCTGCGCCTTGCCTTCGAAGGCGAGGACAATGTCGTTCACATACACGTTTCTGATGCCAAAAGTGGCGTAAATTCGCGAACGCAATCCTTTTCCTTGTGATTCATTCGTCGGTTTTGTCTGTCACACCACCGTCAAAGCTAACGCAACTTTCGAGATAAATACAGTGTTCCTGTTGTGGCTCACAAACTGTATGCTGCTTGCTGTTCTGCCCATTGTGTAATGCCAAAAAGCATAGCAGCTGAAGAGAGTCTTTCATGGAGGCAAAGGGATACTGTTGCAACCGTATCTACAGGGTGATCGTAGAAGTCCGCACAAGATAACACTAGAATCTTGTTGATGGGGCGAGAAGTGCTGAGCCACAATACCCGACCATGATTAGCTGACATGCTGACCAATCAGGGTACGCCATTGTCTGATCAGTAGTCGACCAGTGACACATCGGACACGTCGGCCGATCACGAGATGCAAACCAAAATTAAGTTCACTGAAAGTACGGAGTTTCCGAAATGGATAATTTTACAAGTTAGCTGATGTTGCACGCTGTGCGGAAAGAGGTGCACAACTAATTCTGGAAGTTGGTTGGGCCTAGAGGTGTTGATAATTCAGACCATACGAACACGAGGTCATGCTGTGTGTTCGGCGAAGGGACGCAGTCATAGCAGTATAAACTACGTAGAATGGATTGCATCTGAGGCGTCCCACCACTTATCATTAGTGAGTCTCCTTTAAATTACACGCGGGACATTTTTTACCAAGCTATAGTTGATATTCTGTATTCATATGAGGAAGCTCTGCGGAGTATTCTATAACTGGGATCGAGTTACACCGGTGATTCAAGCAGATGTTGGCATCAATTTATTGGCCCCCTTAGATTATGACCAGTCTCGTGTGTGAAACACTGATGCTATTGGAGCGGTGGTAAACTTGAGTATGCGACCCGGTGCGGTGCATGACGGTGACCTTGCCTGCCGGACGCACCAAACGGCCGCATGAGTTTATCATCCCCACACAGGCCACCAGATTTGCAACTTTGATAAATATTTAGCGGTCTTATCCCCGGATTATGCATTGATGGACTCCAATAACCAAATATATTACCCGACCGGAGAAAGCTAAGCCAGTGTTACAGCGCAGTCAGAAAGAGTGGGCATAAAACAGACAGCCGCAGTTAAGGCCCGCCCAAGCAGGCAGCAGTGAATACACCCAGACCTAGTGGCGGCAGAATGAAAGAGAAGAGCAAATGGTTTAGCGACTTAGTGAAATAACATTATTGCTGTCCAATCTTACCACGCCTTGACTAACCATTATGCACCGCACCATTGTGCGTTGGGGTGGGGTGCAGGTGGGGGAACTTGCGGATTCACGGATTGGTACACAGGATATAGGCGTTCGCCAATGATTCCCGGATTGGAGTTTTTCTTGTCGTTCAGCGGTTTCCGTTCACCCGAGAGACAAGTGAAAAACTGGTGAACAACCGCTCCTTAAGTTCTCAGTACTGGGCAGTAGGCCTGCCAGCGCGAAGACTCACATACAAAAGCATCCAAAAGTGCTTTAAAATGGTTCTAGATACTTCACGAACAACAGTCGGAGAAAGGCTATCCCTCGTGCCAACTACCTTAAATAAGGAAGTCGTTGCTTACTAAAAGGGTGCGTTCTGAGCTTCAGAATTATACCATATCCTCACAGTTTAATGACCGAGTCAACGGCGGAAAACCTGCCGGCCATACCTTGCTCAAACAGAGCATAAGCAAGTATTAGGTCTTCTCGGAGTCAACGATACTCAAAAGAAAAGAGTTTAAGCACCTGGGGATGCGTTGCACACGGTCGGCAACCATCTTCTTAGCAGCTCGTTAGACAAGCTCAGCAAACGCTGCGTTCTCGCGTCGACAAGACAACTTAGTTGGCGTATTCTGGAGGCGGCCCGACGTGGGCTACACCTGGTATCTGGAAGTCCGTGAAAATAGTACGGAAAAGGTGCGCCGAATCACCCGTAGAATAACAAATGTCTTTTGAGCGGATTTTTAATGGTGGAGTGCGAAGGACATGTTTCAAGAGAGCTAGATACCCAAAATCTTTTTGTATCTGCCCTCGCATCCATTTGCGCCAAGAACGACAAGGACCTTCGTTGGGTCCTATGAAAGAAATGGACGCGCATTTCGCCATTCAGAGTAAAGTTCCAGTCCAGCGACCACCGCTTTGCGGCGTCGATATCTACCTGTAGTGTGCTGGTGTTGGAACATTAAGATTTCCAATCGTCTTTATAAGCACACATGGACTTGAAATTTCTTCTGGAAGGTCGTTGACGTCGTTCAGAATAAGGCGTAGTCCTTAAGCACAGTCTTCGGGAACTGCAATGGGGATCAGTGCGGAGGAACATAAGGCGGAGCCCAGTTCCACTCTGAATGTTCTATCACACAAAAATGAAGTCTGTGGAGCGGCGGAATTTGTGGAACCCTGTTGGATGCTTTTGAGAAATCGAAGAATATGATACTCGATATGATGTGTTCGTGATTGTCTTGGGCTAAGCTGTCCATAAACACGAACGTGTTGGTCGCGAAAAAGCGGTTTGAGATGAATTCATGTTTCATTGTGGATGTCAAATTTTCGGCCGTGTGGTTCTCCAAGATGGCCGCCTTAGAAGGCGTTCCATTACATTGCATGGTATGCCGGTGAGGCTAAAAGGCATGTAGCTGCTGTGCGATAAGCGGTCGCCAGATATGTATGCTGGCGCAACAATAGCTTTCTTCCAGGGTTGAGCAAGGCTGACTTCGCGAATGACAACATGTCACTAGAAATGATTTACCAATGCAAGCGATGTTTCCCTCTGGATCCTTGGATGGATCTCATCTGGTTCCAACGAGTTGAAGGGACTTGTTTTGTGCATGAGTGGACGAACATCATCTTTCTTTAAAATGGAGCTGGTTGGGGGCTTCTCATGACTACGCCTTTCCAAGATTGGAAACGATGGTGTCTCCGGGGCAGAATGCGGGGCAGAATGCGGGCCTACGTGGTTTGCTCCATACGCTTCAGCTACCATTATTGGGTCACTCGTGGGTTCCCGTCTCTGTCCCTCAAGAGGAAGGCGGTGGGTTTTATTCTTCGTCGATGTCACATGTACGTAAACGGAACATTTTTGTTGTTCCGGGTGAGACTTTGCATCGGCGCCTGCTTTCGTTGGCTCCATTAGCGGATTTCTGATTTTCAATCGTTCCAAATTAAGTCTGCGCCTCCACTAAATTTTCGTTAGACCCGACGCGCTGGAACTCCATTCAGGATGCCTTCGGAACTTGAAATCATACACCAGCAAGAAATACGTGAAGTGGTAGCTGTAGGTTTCACGAAGAATTCGCCTTCCAGTGGACTTGAGTGGCAGCGGTAGACGGCACTAAGAAGAAGAGAAAGGTGCAGAAGTCGTGTCGGAGTGAACAGTCGGAGTGGGCAGGGCCGCGTTCATGTATAGAACAACCCCAACATTCTTCCCGCGTTTCGAGTCAGCTCGTAAAATGGAGTGACCGTGTGCCAAGATAGCCATCAAAGGCAATTTGTGCGAGCCAGGTTTCTGAAAGTACGATTATTAAGGGTTGCTCAAGGCAAGCCAACTGTTGAATATCGAGAAGTTTGCTGAATGAACTGAGGCACCTTTTGGACAAGATCTTCAACCCTTTTTTGCCGTGTCCGAGGGCGCGGAGCAGAGGGGTGTTGTGCAACCAGAAAGGTTAGCAGATCTAAGAGCTTTATCGGGTTTGATCGCGAAGCTTGGAAAAACCATATGTAGAGTACTTGTCTGTTTTCTGCCCTGCGAGGAGTTTGTGCCCATGGCGTTGAAGTATATAGAAAGCTGTATAAATGTATTGGGACTCAGAGAAACAAAATGGATTTTACCCAGTTTCATAGGGACTAGAGGGGGAGAGATTGGTGCGTTCGCGCAAAAACCGGCCTATGGAAACATGAGAGTGGGTGTGAAATATGCTTATGTCACTTGACCCACAAAAGTGGTGCAATGGGGAGGGAGAACAGAGAACACCATTAGCACCATACCCGACTCATAAAGGTGCTCGGGAGGCAGCTAAGTATCAAATGTTGCGGTGGCCGTATCACAGGTAAGGATATTATCTATGGGCTACGAAAAGTTAAAATGACGTATTATTTTGATGTGGTTCGGGGAGACTGACCCATATTCGGAGGAAGGGGGTCGTGGTGTTGGTTATTATGGGCAAGTGGTTGCATCGAGCGTTTGTTGGATTTACGATATTTGTGCTGAGGCCGGAATTTAGAGTGAGCCTGAGTTGGGCCGTAAGTCATGTGTGTACGATAGACTGGTGCGCGAAAGATGGATTTGTTGATAGGCTTTAAACCGCGATGGTTTAAGGCCCGTTAACATACGACCTGGGTGGTGGGCAATAGGGCAGCGCTAGGAGAACGTTTTATAAAATAAGTGCCGGGAGGGTTCAACTAGCTGACTCCGAATCTGGGAGAGAAGGGGGTAGCTGCACGTGAAACGCCAACAGCTTGGGCGCGTGCGCGTCAGTGTGTGCACAGGTAGGCTATGTCTGCCCCAGTCTCTGACCGTCTCTTACCGTCTCCCGCCTAGGGGCCCAATGGAAACAAATGGTGGAGCTGAGTCTGCTAGTGGCGATATCCACACTTTGCTGCTTGAAGACCAGTGGCTCATCTCTATCTACCATGGCAGTGTGCAAAATGTGTCCCCTGAGGACTTTGGTGGACTGGCGTGCGGAGCACATGATCAAGCCAGCACAGCTACGAATTTTGATCAGCGCGTTTACTGTGTGTAGGTGAGTTCTTCCGAAAACCGCCTGAAGAACTTCAATATCACCGATTCTATGTTCGCGACAGACCCTGGCAATCCTCGGACGACACCGATGTTCGAACGCAAAAACCTTCGACGTCCTCGCTGTGTAACGACCAGATTTATGGTCCATTTAGCTTTGAGGAGCGCACCGCAGCATTGTTAACCTAGCAGTTGATTGATAATTTGACATCGCACTATATCCCACATAACGGAAATCGAAAAGGCCACCATAATTAGAATGAAAATAAGATCTCTGGTTAGTCCACTAAGACCGCTGCAGCTGCCCAGGCAGAAAAAATTGTCCAGTACCTCAATAGGCACGCCCACAGGCATGGGTTTCGTATTCCAGTCTACTCGGTCATGCTTCGGATATTTACGCTTTGCGAGTTAGATGCACCTGCCAAGCCTGAGGTACAACTACGAACGAAAAATATTGATCCAGGAGCAAGGTTAATTTCACAACTTCCGTTTCAGGATTCGTCACTCGTGGAACCAGTGATGTTTATTTCATGATTGATTGAACCGTGCTATTTTCCCCACAACCAAGTAAAACACACCCCTGATATGCGATCGCGGTCCAGCGCTTGAGTGCTCAAACTACTGGCCAGAGTATCACGCGTTCGAAGCTCCCTGGAGTTCCGTGAGACAAGCGCAGCCAATGTTTCCCAGTGAGGATGAAGTAACCCTACAATGCTTTTTGGTACCTCAGTAACGGATGTTTTCATTTCTAATTCACCTATAAATTCCAAATTTTCTCGTACTACCAACAACCATCTAATGAGGTCTATACTACGATGGCATCAGTTTCAACAAATTCTATTTTGTCTGCGTGCTTGATAATTTTTTACGAATGCTCTGGAAGGATCTTGGCCTCAGAGTCACTGGTAGTTGGTGGTGAGTCAACCAGGATCTTAGTAATAACGGATTGAAGGACAAGGGGTTGCCAATATGTAGTTTAACGTAGACAGTTATGTGTCAATATGCTTAGCGTATGGCACTTTCACAACGGCCAAGAATTTATGGCCAACACCTTTGCTTTACAGACACTACCATGCGCCCGAAGACAAACTCGAAGGCAGACTAAGGATGAGAAAGACAATCATACTGGTTGCTGAAAGCAGCACCGCTGTCCCTGAATCAGCCCGAGATTAAACGAAAGGTCGTTGAGTCAACTCGGGGGATGGAGCATGGCCTGGGTTTCTATAATCTGTCACTGTACACCCAGCCTACCTTCGAAACCTGAGCCCTAACAGCTTTTTTGTTGTCACAGCTACCAGGCTAAAACCACATTGGTTTTAACGCACTGTTCGCTTGCCATTTTTTGAAAAACTGTTAACTGTCTCTGACCTCTTATGCAGACGTTTTCCATTTACTCAGAGGCCCTTGCCATGTGGCCAACCAGAGATTCTCCGTCGTCCTTGAATAACGCTGGATACAAACGGCCTGTTTCTACATCCCTTCGTGGTTTCGGTTTATTCCCAGTGGGACCGAATTATTCTCCCCCCGAAGAGAGATTAGGGTTTACATTCCAAATCTCCGCGTGCACAGCCTTCAGAGGCTGTTTTGAAGAAGCCTGTCAAAATTCCTTTGATGTGTTTGAAGCACCGTTCCAGAAAACGTCTTTGCAAGCGAACTACTAGTCTGTCATTTCTGCTTATTGTTTCCTGACAGTCGCTTCTTTTGATCGGCCGGTTGCATCGGCACTGCCTTTCCCGACGGCGAAAGCCTACTTCCTCTTCTGAGCTCTCTTTATTCACAAAAGCTCTCCTTCTTTGGAATTTTTACCATTTGTTGGCTGTAGAACTTACGAACAAGATCTGCTTACTGCCCGCTGCTATGGAATCCATAGCCTCAATAATGAATAGCAGTAACGGCAATGGTCGCTGGCTTGTTCACAGTCGCCGCAATCCAAAGCAGCTCCGTCACGAGTCAGGTAATGTCCCCACCTTCCTGTTGAGAATTTGCCCTGTCGGCCAGCGCGTTGCGTTTCGGATGCGAAGAGTATCGCCGCAAACTGGCCTTGAGGGGAATTCATCATGCGATAATCCTTCGCGTAAATTGGGTTCTTGCTGTTTCAACTGAACGCTCGTCACCGCCGCCGATAAAAAGATGACGTCACACCACTGCTTTGGATATAAAGTGGACAGTACGAGTCACTTAAGTGGTCCAAAGAATGTTTTATACTCGCTTAAATTATACCAAATGTGTCGGACGATCAGACTGATCCTTTCTTCAAAACAGCCCAATTCCATGCGCAGGTTGTAAATTCTGCATGTTAAGGTTGTCTACCGGAGATAATAAAAGCACACCAGCTAGCTGACAGGGGCCAGGTTTATCTCCCAGTAGAGCGTTCCTAGGTGCGCTCCAGACGTCATCAGAAGGAAAACGCGTCACTAGAACCGGTTTTGACGATCCTTTAGAGAACAGTGTAGAGCCCCGGATAGTATTAAAATGTCGTTTAAAGGATCGAAACGTCACAGATGTCTCCAACGGGAAACTGTAGGCAGTGGCAAGTGTAATGATAGACATCCACAAAGGAGATGCATTATCATCGTGGATGTCTCCTGATCCAAGATACACGGACCAGTGAGACCAAAAAGGGGGAACATTTATCCTCTTTCAGTCATTCATATCTAAGCTGTTTGATAATTAAAGTGGAATGCGCGAGTTTCAATTGCCTTCTGTTAGAAAACGTGGAAGAATCTACAATATTCTTAACGTCCTTTTTGGCCGCAATGAGCGCAAAGCTTGCAGACCTCATCCGCCACAAAATGAGATGTTTACCACTTAACGCGACTCAATCCCGAAAACGTTATGCTGCGAATGGCCAGTCAACAAGGTAGTCAGATCTAGCTGGCGGGATTCAAAACTGACCAAATCGTCAGACCCGGTCTGTTGATTCCTTTCTTCTATTCCTACTTTGTACAACGGCATTCCCCGTTTTCGTTCTTTCGGCTTTGCGCCCATACCACCTTTCTTGTTTTTGACCCGAACGTAAACCGTTCTTTGATCTTGTCATCGTACGTGTTGTTTAAGCCAACAGGTGGTTTCGCTATCTTATAAACACCTGGCTTTGAGTCGGTGTGGACTTTGGGATCCGTTAGGAATTAGCGGCTCCCAAACCGGTGTACAGAAGCCGGCGTAGCCCCAAGTTTTGAGGTTTGTATAGTTTTATTATTTTACCATTGTATTTATAGTACCGCATTTGTAGATAAACCTTCATTTGAACGATTTGGCTTTTGGGCTTTCGCGCTTAACTCATCGTGGTCCAACAGATTGCTGGAAACAGCCTATGCCGTCAAAGTGACTGATGAGTATTTGCAGTAAGTATTGAAGAATCTATGTAAGAGTGCAGGATTTCAGGTTGAATAACCACAAAAACTTAAGGCACCTAGTCAATGCGGAAAAAGGCTAGCACACTGTTTTTGTTCATATCAGCTCCGTTTAAGAGCTGGCATCTTTTAGCCCTGTGTCCCGGAATAAAATCACGAATTCCTCCGGCTTGCATTGCTAGGGCACCTCGGATACCATTCACTACTGTACTATGTCTAGACACAACCGATATTTAAAAAACATGTGTAGATAGAAATTAACCACCGTGGCCCGCCTGCGAATGAAAAAATCTTGCGTTATTCATCAGCGGAAGACAGCAGCGTGAGCCCCCTGACAACGGTCTTGTACCATTTTGTAGGTTTGGTTTGTTTACGCGTACACGTGCATTTAGATAGCTCGGCCCTCCACCACAGTACTGTGAGCTAGCACCACTACCTCACTCGAGCCTCGTCACATTATCTTTGCTTGTATGTACTGTAAATGGCATTATATGACGTGTACTGCAGGTGATACGAAAGAAATTACGAAACGTTTGGGTGTTGTCAATGCTACTCACCTCCCAGGATAGGAACCATGTGATCCTCACTGCGCCTGGTTGGAGACGCAGCAAGATATATCTGCTGATCGATGTCAGTAGCATTTCTGTTGTCAGTTTCCATCCAGATTGCCTGAATGAGTGTCTGGAGGTGTGGGCGCCTCAGAATGATTATAAAAGGCTAGCACTAGGTCCCTTCCCTATTCACCCTCATTCTTTTCTTCACAGTAAGGCTTTCAAATGAATCATGGTTGTGCGGCAGCAAAGCATCAGTGTTGAACCCTCAGGTCGTGCTGTCATTGATGATGATGACATGCCTTTTCAATTTTCCCAGAAACATAGCCTGTACAGTCCGCTGTGCTAATTCTCCGTTCTTAAATATACGCTCTCATCAATACAGCGTTCGCCTTTTGTTACTTGAGCGGGACGAATATCCTACAGATAAACCTATCTGCAATCTGCGGCGTTGTGACGGTAATGTTGCACTGACCAGTATACACTTTTGGGTCCAGCATGATAACTTCTGTCGCCTTAACTTTTCCTCTGATTTCCGTGGGTGCCTAATTTTTGATACACCTTTTAGTATTTTCGGCAGTTAGGCATCCCCTAGAGGAAAGTCGTACTACTTCATTTGTTTCTTCCTGCTCTTCACCACCAATGACACCGACGGCGTTCTCAGTTTTGTGCAGACACCAAACATGGTGTCTGATGACCAGCTTGATTGTCTTTTTGGATCAAATTGAGGCGACATTGCGGTCTGGGATTTACCTCATCACTTCTGTGTTTTTCGGCGTGATCCCGCTGTTTGGTTCTGTCATCATCGTCGGAACTTGCCAATCACTGCATTCTTGCCAATCATTTAAAAGTCAGCCCGTTTGTGAAAACATTACTAAGGGGGATGAGCATGCAAGCCTCCTTGTCTCAGTACGCTCGCCAGTAGCCGGCAAGCGCCAGGCGTGGAAAGAAGACATTTCGAAGAACAAAATGCCTTTGGATGTAGCCAAGTAAAACAACTAACCTGTTATGTTTACCTCAACAATGCTACAACTACTACTACGAGAGATGTGGCTAATTTGATTGCCTGGTAACTACATTATATTGCAATTCCTAAGAATTTGTCAGTAAATGCGGCGACGGAGCAAGCAGGTCAGCTGTCCGGGTGAGGGGGCGCCGCGCTATTGCGCTCTTCGAGCTCTGCAGTCGAGATTGCGGCTCTCCGTCAGCATATTTTACCGGCTTTGAGGTGCAGAGAGGTGGATAGTAACGACCACAGCACAAGGTCAAACTCCAGAGGATTCAATGAACAAAGCCAGCAGCTGCCTGTTTTCAACAAATTCCGCTGGTGCCACGAGCCAGTTAGAGATTGGGCTGTAAGATACCGGCCACCATGTAGTTATTGTGTGGCCCAGGATGATCAGATAACTGGCAAGTACTTTCAACGACCACCGACCATAAACTCCGTAGGTGTTCGTCCTATGTTAGGACCTGAGCACAAATGTACCCACTCGATACAGAAGCAGAGATCCTTGTTGTCCTGCTGCTACTTATGAACACCATCCGACCTGCCAGAACTCTGGATCACTAAAGACACTCCCGTTGGCAATTTTGGTTGTCGTTTAATCAGCGTCGACCTTGGACCCCACAGAGGGTTTTAATGGGCTTTGTTCGTAATAAAACCAGGGTTACTTTCCAGGTAGTAAGGAACGCATAGTGCAGCATCATATGAGGTATCTCTTGCTATTATAAGCACTGACTTTCCCGAACACTTTGACATGCTGGTTGAAATGTCCTCAGAATATCGACTGCGAGACTAAGCTTTCTCTTAACGGTACATGGTTAAACACGGGTTCGATCAACCACGCCCTAGCGCCCCCAGAACCCAACGATTTAATTGGATTAACCCGCATGCTCCTCTGGCCGTCAAATAAGTTATCAATTGTTATCAACTATGTGATTTAAAGCCCACCGACCACCGGCCCGTCGTTTTGGCGAGGATCGGGGCGTATTGCTGCAGATAAGCTGCGCGTGGTAGGAGCATACTTCAGGCACATGCTCGGACCTGTTACAAGTTGTTCGTAGAATAGTCATCAGCGGTCACCGTTGCATATGAGTTACAAGAAGTTTGTAAGCAACTGGAGACCACGCGGTGATCACCGTCTTATCAACAGCGTCAACGAATCGGATGATGTCCAAGACATGGATACTAGCCCTCTTTGTGCACAGCTTTTTTCGGAGATCGACCTGGAATGAAACTTCAATGAGGTCCCTGTTTTCGTAACTAGTGTTTCAAAGGTCATGCTTAGGACATTTTAGATGTGTACAAATCACACTCGGTCCTACTAACGTTGCGTGAGCCCTCAAGTGCTCTGAAATGGGCCAGGAATGAATGACCTAGGGAATAAAGTCATTGCCCGCGGTTCCTTAGAACAGTAATTCTCACATATGGTTGCCACTTTCGAAAAGCTGTTTCAACACTGAGTGACCGGCTGGATAACGTTACACAACGGTACCCCATTTTTAACCAACACGCCCTCCAAAACAAGCAATAATTGGTCGCTGGAGGCTTTGTGCATGAAGGTTGACGGAATTCGGCCATCTTTTGAATGGCTGTGGCGCTTTAGCAATCTGGTAAACTTCTACCGCCGTTTTATTTCTTATTGCTCGCAGATAATGCAACCTCTCACCCATCTACTTGAAGGACGGGCCAAATTTTGAATTTACGAGGATGAAATCGACGACAATCAGAGTCACTAGCTCAATCCACTAAAGCATCAATGCCCCATCTTTGCCTGCTAAATAGGCTTCGCCGCAGTGGGTCGGCATTCTGCAACAATATACCGACACTGGCGTCTTTTTGAGGCACTTGAAGCCACATTAAAAGAGGTATGGCACGTTGATCCGCAAACCGCAATCTACCAAGGTCACCATCAAAAGCTTTTACTGCTTGTCTAAAGGTGGCAAGTGGTGTCTCAACATTTTTATCGACCATAATTCAACAGTGTACGCTCAGTGCCCGAATATTGATAGTCGTTCTCCTGGACTACGTCGCTCAAATCACCACTGATATACGTCAGGTATCGGGTAGGTTTAACTTTGTTGCTGATGCGCTGTAGAAACCTCGCACGCTGTTCACTAATTTTGGCATCTATCATGCAGCCATGGCGGTCGTAGAAGCGTGGGCGAGAAAACTGAAATGTTTCGTTACTGGTCCTTTACAAGACTATATCGTTCCACCATCAATATCAAACGGATTTGGTCTTAGCAACTCCCCATTTAGGGTGCATACATCCTTGGTGTTTTCGAATTTCTCAGATTTGTCTTTGACGCCCTACAACATCTTGCCAGCCTGGGTGAACTTGCATTAGTGAGGCTGACCACTTTGCTCGCCAAAAGCAAGCACAAACTTTGGATAGTTGGCTCAATCTTATCTGCGTTGCCAGCGGGACAAAAGACTATGAGATGCAAAAAGCCTTCTTAGTTATCTCAGAATCTCTAAATCGAGTTTTCGGCATGTCTATTTTAAACTTCCAAGACCCTTTCCGCCAACCGGTGGCAGCCAATGTTTAATAACGTGTGTTGACAGCTTTACGCGGGCGTGTGCGCAGTTTGATCATCTGATTGTTTTGCAAAGACCGTAGATTTTTCAGTCCTTAATCGCCAAGCCATACAGTACGGGTGGCCCCCGTGATCACTGGTTACGGGATCAAACACAACTTTCGCCTGACGCCATTCCGGAGATGCTGGAACCCCACGCTAAGGACATTGCGGTCGTTGACCACGTTTTTTGTAAGGCTCTGTTTAACTCACTAACAAACACAGGGTGCGTTTCAATATTTTTGGCTTGTGGCGCGATATTATGATAACGCTTTACACTCAATCTTTGTCACAAAACCTAGGTCTGTGCGTATCCCAAATGCAGTTCCACAGTCGTTCAAAAATCTTCGAGCAAGGGCTGACTACAAGCAGATAATAAAACGGCGGTAGTGTATTAGATGAATATAGGAGGACCTCTGAGGTATCCAGTGAATACCAGGCCAGTAGGTCTTCAGTCTGTAACCTGCAAGCTGACGGAGAAACTCAATTATGGAGATCTTATAGGATCTTTTGCAGGGCAGTAACCTTTGATCAGTTGACCAACCTGGCTTCAAAATGGCAGATTAGGAATTTCATTCCCTCCGCTGGTTATGGGTAATCAGGATAATCTGGCGCACGCAGCATTCAGTAAGGTCTCTTCTTTGTGGATGATTTGAAAACGCAGAAGGTGATTGACAACGCTGATAATGCAGCAAGTCTCCACAAACTCAAACCACTTTGGAGATTTCTTCAAGCAACGAACTCCTCCTCCCCGGAAATTTCAGTTACACAATTTTGCTTCCGCTTAAATATGAATGGCACGAAAATGGCCGAACTCACTGGCCGCTTCTTCCCACCCTTCGACACTTTATATTTCTGCTTGGTCTACCCAGCTTTATCCGAAGCCAGTTGGAGCACTGCAGTTAGCTGTGGGTGTGCTATCCCAAGTGCAAAAATAATGCCATAGAATGCTCAAAGTAAGCTGCCTCCGCTCTCTAACATGATCACACAGACTATGTAGACTTAACGCTTCATCGCGCAACCACCGCCACACCCACGTTTGTAGCGGCTAATAAGTCACCACACCTTGTTTGCTATAAAAACACCACCTTACGAGTTCACGTACTCACTCTTCTGCAAAGAGTACGGCAGCCATACCAGGCGTGATTCGACAATCGTATTACCATTCTGTAATCGGCTTCATGGGTCAGCCATCTGTGTCACACATATTCAGGTCTCAACCAGCCTTTTATCTCCTAACATAAATCCTTTCCCCTCTTAGCCTTATGAGGCTTTGTTCTTGCTACGTCGCGGGCATGGGGCGCAAAATTAAGCAATTCATTTTCCCACATCCTTACTAGTCCGTACTGCACGTTTCACTGTTATACTACTTCAGCAAGCATTTACGGTGTACACTCAATTAGTCACCTAATTAGGTCCGACGAGACAGCTTACGTTTTACGCTATGGTGCATGCTCAGGCTTATCAGAGGATTACTCGTTCCAATTATAAACCGCTTATCTCAAACTCCATTGTACCAACTACCACAAACGATAACGAAGAGCCATTGAACCAGCTTGCGGCAGCTCACCCTCAATCAGCTTGCAGAAGCGACAACTACTTATCAGCATTTACGAGCCTTCGGAGTCCTACACGTGTATAAACCCATCGGGCGCAAATGTCTCATTTGGCGACCCAAAATTCCTAAGCAGTCAATTCAACATGCCCGCTGGCTATCAGGCTCCCTTAGTGTCTTTTGAAGTGGAGGTAATCTAATGAAATGATCTAGGACAGGGTCCTATATATCTTTGCGTACTCCTGCGTTAAAGCACCCCAGGTGACTTGAAAAAGTTGTCTACGTCTTCCATGGTTATGTGAATTGTATGAAGTGATTTCTCTCTAGATTTTCTCCTGTTTTCTTTCGGCTGCTATGTTTTGCGCACGTTGAAATAATATTGAACATAATTAGCTTGTCTCTCATCACAAGAATCCAACGCACATATCCCAAGGCTGTGTGAAAGTGCGACAATGTCTTATAAGGCTCATCTATTACGGTCCAGCGCAAATTTTGGACCTCAAAATGATTGGCACTTTACCCCCATGGTTTTGACCGGCAAATCCGTTGAAACTGTAGTATATCTCTTATTTACGTGAGTTAGAAACTGGATGACAACTTAAGGACACCGGACAAGCCTTTGCGCCGCGTTATTCACTAAAGCGCTGGGTGCCAAAAATGAAGTTCCTTCGAAAATTGCTAAAATGTCCATCGACTGCCATTTTAATAAAGGTTGGAGGCGTTTAGGCTAGAATTTGTGCAGCTAGGCCTCGTTGCAGCTTCGTTCTACTTGTTGCTACTCTACATCTAAAACACGAGGTGAGGGAGCTGACAGCAAATTTCTCACTTGCCCTTCACCTCTGAGCAACTGACTGAAATTGGCGTTAGCACTACTTCACCCTTCAAAGGAACCTGATTCTGCTCCAATAGTAACACCAGTGAGTCTATCCAGTTTCGCTGTACATTGTGATTCTGGGATGCTAGCCACCATTTATCCATATTGTGGAATTCTCCACCTCATCATCCTCATTTGCGCTCAGCCGTAACTGTGCAACGCCCCTGTTCAAGGCCACTCGACCTTAGCTATGTTATTCAGTTTTAGTTGTAAGTGGTCGACTTGATCACTGAAATAATCCTGTTTTCCCAGACGCTTTGTTCCGGTTTATTATTTTCCGCGATTTACAGTTTCTTATTGCGTGTCAAGCAAGGCTTCTTAGTTTTTTCCACTCCGTTATGTTGTTGCTTGTTATCTTTGAAATGTAACCATCTAATCTTTCTTGAGGTTAGTATATTCCCTACGAGTTAAAAAACTCTAATAATTTTATTTCCCTGTCCCCAATGTCCACTGCATTTGGATTGTGCCAGTTTAGGTATGACATGATCTACGTTGGCCAACGCCCAGTATTTATGTGACGGCCCCGCTTCGGTGCATTCCTGGAAACCCACAAATGACATCATTTGTGCCTTTATTATGACTGTACTGTTACGATCATGCCTGACGGTATGACGCCCATTAGGTGGAAATAGACATTTTTACTGTTGTAAACAGTTAACCATAGCCAACAAAATCTTTCTGGACAGTTTTAAGTTTTTGCCACTGTCAAACCTCTCTTATCCGTGTTCGGCATCCAAAACACACCAAATTATGTTTACCAGACTCCTCCGGTTCTCTAAGACAAAACTATAGCTCTTATACCATGGCATCCCCTGACATTTGCAAGGATATGACAACTGGTCAAGTCGTAATTTCCTAATAGGACGCCCAGCGGTGAAGGTAAGCTGGAGACTAGCTGCAACTCTAAGTAGAATGATGAGGGTTGTGGTTATTCCACAAACTCAAAAGGCCTCCTTAAATCGGTAACATTCAAGCTTTACTGCTTATAAAAGCGGTCCATTCAACCCCCTAGACGCAAAAATTAAAACTACGTAAGTGGCGCTCCCTTAGTGAAGGATTCCTGAACGAAATACGGCTGCATCGGGATAGATCACACTAAAGGAAATACTAAGAAACACTGAATGGGACTTCGGTTGCATGCCAGTACATACTGTTTGCCACTATTCTTTGAGTTTAAAACCACCAAAATATGCACCTGTTGGCCTATAAAGGTGCATTCAATCTTGACAACATCCCAGTATCCTCTGAAACCCTCCTTAGTTCAATCCATGGAGCCACTAAAACTGCATTTACAACAGTGCCTTGTTACCCAGGAGTAAGAGACGGGAACTTGTAACATGATGTCTATTCTCAGTTGATGAGTAGCACAGCGTTATACACGGTCATGATAGTACAGTCAAAATAAAAAGCATGGCTGGTGGGATTTGTATGTTCTCGGGATTGCGCCAAAACAGAGAAGTCACAAAAAAGTGGGTAGTATATGACGCAGACGCGGTCATTCCTAGATTAACGCGATCAAACTGAGGTGCACACCATCATTAGGGTATCCTTTATCCTTTGCGGTACATATCAAGCTGAAGAAAGATCAGAGAGCTACATTTTGAAGATGGTGGGCCACAACACCATAAGTGAAGACTAAACAAATGCATACTGCATAGTACGCGATAAGAAAGTGCAAATTATGGAAAATGGGAAATCAGAACTACGGATCTGCTGAAGCGGCAGAGTTAAAGTGATCAGGCCGGTTAATTTGAACTGAAACTGAAAACCATTGCTGGGGTCGCGTGGTCTTGGAATTTTGGGTTTACGGCCAGAGCCAAGAAACATGTAAGTGGAGATGCTGAGGTGGAGTAATTCACGATATGCACAAATAGTAGCTAGCGTCTAAGAATCACGGCACACGGTGAAACTGGATAGACGCACTGGTGTCGCTGTTGGAGCGCAGTCGGTCGTAAAGGTTCCCTGCGTGAGCGGGTTAGCGCTAACGCATAGGACGGGAGGCAAACTGTGAAGAAAATAATTGACTTCTTGCGAAGCACAATATGAAGGCGTACGAGGTAGTTATTTCCAAACGAAAGGTTAGGCAGATTAGACCAAACTCTGTACAGGGGCGGCCGGGCCAGATGAATAATTTGTTCGTCGCCGCAGATAAAAGAACCAGTGGGCGAGAAGGCATAATCAAGAGTAGGGAGGGCATATTTTCGAGTCTGCCATCGGACTGAGTATGTCAGTGTTGTGCCATCATTGCACTTTCATAGTTCGGTTTCTGGCGGCCCCGCAAAGGACGTTATGGTTCAGGTGGTCGGACTAAGGATGTGCAATCCTGTGGGCAGCGGAATCTCTGTTAAAACAAGGTGCTCCACACTGGTAGAACAAGACCGGTGTGGGATCTCAGGTATCTTCGGTTTATCTGGAGATACCTTTATATATGAAGCACGGACCAAGTGAAATGGATATCGACCATAGAGGGCGTTCGAAGCAGTTGCGAATATGATCGATGAATATGATTTAAGGAAACCGCGGGTGTTCCGGTATAACGGACACTCAGACAAGATTTATTGATTGGTATTGATGTAATCAAAAGCTTGTATTTCCGGATGATGAAAAACCCTTTACCTTGCAATATTGTTCAGACTGCTGTGTGCCTTAGGTAAAACCATTTCAGCATCAGCCGAGAGACCCAGTTTTTAGACGGTTTATGATCCTTCGTCGGAGTAACGATAAGCCATAGACCGACAAAAACCTGGGATTATTTTGCCTCGCCGTTTGGAGCCAGAAATTCTGGGAGGCATTCGTGCAAAATCTGTCTGGTTTGCACTTCTCAAAAAGATTCCATGCCTAAAGCCTCCTGCCAGCGTTCCATACGGTTGGACAAGTGACTTTGACCGAAGATGTTGGATAGCGAATCATTAAAAAATAAAAAGCTCAAAAAAGCACAACTACCTCATCGAAGATCGACAACTGTCAGATTATTTGCATGCACCCAGAGGACGCTATCTAAATATATGTGCTAAATGATGCTAGGGGGACGTTTGGGCCAGGTTAATCAGGTTCCTCGCTTAATAAAAGAATTCACCAAAAGTGTCAGCCCACTAGATCGTCAGAGACGCATGTTCACTCGCGACTAGCGGCATTTTTCGCATTCATCTCCGCCCTTACTCCCGGCCAACCCACACGCTTAGCAGTGATACGGGAGCCATTCTACCGCGTTCTCACTACCGGAATTTTCCGGAATATCCACGAGTTTGTTTCCTCACCATGTTGAGCGAGTGCGTCCAGATTTCGTTTGCAAGATGATGGCTCTAAACATGTGAAGAATACGGGCATGTTGGCTTACACCAATAGCCAAAAGTGGGGTAGTCCCGGGATGTCCTCCGGTGTACCATATCCCGCAAGCGTATAAGATGCCAGATGTTGACTGGCAGCGGATCGTACAGCTAATTGGCAACGAAAGCACGTCGCCACCATATGAGAAGCTGCAGTGGCAAGCTCGGGATCGCCTGCATTACTGCGACAATAATTTACCTCGTTGCAGATTTGGAGTTGATCTGATAATATGAAAAACAGAGTGACCAACACCAAGCCCAACAACAATCATCTATATTTATTCACGTGTGATATTAGCATTTTGTAGTTCATCCATTCTGACAATAGAGAAGGGTCCGGGGAGTACACTGGTACTTCTTTTTGAAAACATTCACTTTGCACGGGTTTGACGAGCATTTCGTCAAATGATGAAGTCTTATTCGGTTATTCAAAACCGTCAGACCGCAGTAGAAGACTGACCATACCGTGGTGCACCACAAACCGCAATTAATAAGCTAGTTGTGTGACATGAGTACTTATAGTCTACAGTATACTGATGAACAAGCGCCAAAAATCCAGTACATAATATTAATTTACGTTTCAACATTCCAGCTGCACTGGTAGAACAACAAATCCAAGTTTTATGCAAGAATTGGGATAATTGTTTAGTTCAAACATGAAGCAAGCTTTCTTTTGGGAACATCGGTTGAAGCCCGGATAGGCTTCTATGGAAACAACACCTTGGAGCAATAGCAACCAAGCCCAGTAAAAATTAAGTATGCGCAAGGAAAGCAACTTGAATGAATCTTTTTATTTGGACGATGGGATAAACGGAACATGAGTTTTGATCATGACACCGTAATTAACTACAATGGCCTGACGATGCGCGGTGTGAATTGTAAGTCATATTGCATTGTAGTCAAAACTTCTAAAAACTGTTCCCGTTCACAAATTCTTTCAGACACTAGGCTATTCATTTTTGGGTTTCTTAAGTCATTAAACTTAGTTCTTTTCCGAACTCGCTGTTGCGATACCACTGAACATATCCCAGACACCCGACAACTTTGCCGAGGTTGTAACCACCATGCCGTCAAAATTATTCAGTGCGCCGTCTGCTTCGAACGGTATCCCACAACATATGAGGCCGCCATGGCAAAGCAACATGCTGCTCCGTCTGAACCATATCGTTGGCGGCCGTGCGTATCTGCAACACCCGCGTTCACCAACATGTACATAATCTGAATGTCCCTAACTTCTCTCCCATAGTTAATTCATCAGCAGTTACCAGATCTTTCTACCGCTCCTTACTCTGCAACTATTCCAACCAAGTCTGTTGCCAACCGGCTGATTCAGCATTCTCGTCCTTTTTGGCCAGTGGCCCTGTCACACCAAAAAGTCATCCTGCCAATCTGCGCATTTCCGCCTTAATATACTGCCAGCTTTGCATTTATCGACCTTGAAATAAAGTGGCAACGATGTTATTGTAGCCCTATTTCACAAGTTCACTGCACCCGGGGACACGTATATTACCTGCCTGTGTTCACTGAATTTGCTACTGAGCAAGGACCTCTCACTGTGCTACACTGAGATGGCCGCGCTCTCCCAGGCCTTTTCCTCGGATTGGGTGAAAACACCATTTTTCGGGACCATTCCTGCATTCCAGGGGATCTTAAACGGGAAGATTTCAGGACTGTATCCACAGTCCTGGCATTCTACCTTCATCTAGTTGTCTAAGCTCCTTTTGTTTTTAGGAAAGATCCAACTAATACCCCTGTTGCATGGCGCGTTTGCCTTAAGCGTGAGGTGTCGACAATGTCCTGCATCTCTGCATTTAAAAGTGGAATTTTGTGTCAGGAGACATCGTATTTTTGAGATAAAATCCGCGGAAAGCAGCTGCAATTCACGAATCTGCCCGCCTGTAAGCTCCCTCGCCACGGACCAGTTTATCGAAATGTACCTTTTTCAGCTTCTTCAAGTCCCTTAACTCAACGGCTATTGAGAGCACATGAGGTGTCGCAATAGTCCTCAACGCCCTTGTTGAGCTTCAGTTTCGTGTACCATCAATCCGAGAGACCGCTTCGTCTCCGGTCCTCCTGATCCCCGTCGACAGAAATAAACGCTACCCCTTGCTTACCGATCTGAGAGGGATTACGTGTTCCGTATTTGGCCACCAAACTGACCTTCAACTAAAAAGCGGAGGCACTGTGATTTAGCCCGAAGCATTCCAAGGACAGTGGCCCGAGAGAACAGCCGTAACTTGAATGGCATCTACCATCTGTTGTTACAGGTCAAGAGGCTCCCACCGAGACCCCTAACAAACATTCAAAGGCCTCCACCTGAATTTAATGAAACCCGTTTTGTGCTACGTATTGCGGCGCCCATCCATCATCTTCATTCATTCAGCTGGTACGGCTGTCATACCTCCCTTCCATTGATCAAACCTTATCCGCGCGTAAACCCACTGTTTTCTGCGCCTGCTTAATAGACTCGACGTAATCCTTCACGAAAGTTTGATCCTTGATATATCAAAGTAATTTTGGCGAACTTTTTCGCGCGCTTCTCGTCCACTTGAATTGCCACGGGCTATGCACGCCGCTCCTTAGCCGTCAGATGCTCGTTTCTCCAAAACCTTAATCTGTGGAACGAGAGTTTTACTTAAAACTGTGCCATTTTACTGTACCTATGCTTACACCAAACAGCATTATATCTGCCCCCGTTTGGCAGGAGTTTGTTTTACTTATCTTGATTTAATAACAAGTGGCGCGCATCTCAATTTTGAAGTTGCTGCCTCATATAAGTTTGTTGAGAGACTGACTTCTGTCCAGTTTTCGTCCTTTACGGCATTTGAGAAAGCATTCAATGAATACACGAAGGACAGCTATGTAGTATTTGTACGTGCATCATGTGATCGAAACACCAGTACTACTTTGCACTACGAGTGGGTATGCTACAAATGCAGCAGACGGCTAGCAGAACCACCGGAAAGCTGAGGGCTTTGGAAAAGCGCATTTGATAATTACAAGCGGAACACGCCACAACGGCTGTCCAAATCGTGTTTGGCTATTTAGACACAGAAGCCATCTCGTAGTAGTCTCTTATTATCTGAAACACAATCACAAGGTGACGACGTTTCTGTGCGATCGGCTCACGGTAAACCGACAGTTAACGGAAGAGCAATTACGCAACTAGGGGGCATGCTGTAATGTGGAACGCTGCCGTAAGAAGTGCGGCAAATTTTGGCCGATGAATTCGGTAAGTTCCTTACCACTCAGAAAGTATACAACTACCGCCGGATGTCAACCGCCCCTGTCGAGTAAGTGACGCACAGTTTGGTTTTACTGTGACAAATGATATGCCTCTAGTCCTGGCAAAACTTCGACAGAGGGGATGCGCGCTTGTGCTGCAGCCAGGAGAAGGTCACTATATCCAAATATGCTTGCTTTGGGTGGCAGCAGATGGCGCTTTTCCGACGCTTCCCGGATGTCGATGAAACGCAGGCGACAAACCGTTTTGTATAAGTTCTTTTAAAGCAACTTTGGATACAAGCTCTACACCTACCCGATCATGCATGGCATGGCTACCGGACGTCCGGTTATGTATTTCTTCGTGAAAAACGAACAGTCTGTTCCCGTACGTAAACTGTTCGGCTTGTCCAGGGAAATGATGGGCGAACAGTATCGAGTGAAGACATTTGTCATCGACAAATTGGCGGCACAAATGCGGGCAGAGAGAGTGGTGATCGGATGCGATGTAATATTGTGCTACTTTCATGTTAGAAAAGCCATGGGGAAGCACATATTTATCGTATAACACTCACGTATTTTTGGTCACAGACGCTGCGAACGGTCGGCGTATATTCCACCGTATGGCGCGATTGAACAACGCCGTACGGTAGGTTTTTTACTCTTAATACAAGCAAATAGATTCCGACAAGATCTGCAACTGCTGCGCCGCACGGACCCACAATATGTCTCTTACCCCACTGCCCGCTGGTTATACATCACCCGCAAATGGGCTGTGCACGCACAATCCGGGATGGTCCATTCTATTATTGCAAATAATGACATCTGTCAAATGACCGCGTGTGCATGTTCCCTCGTTATGAGTCACCTGGGGCCGCGACCACCAAGGCTGCACTACCATAGGTTGAAACAAACAGGGTGAGAGCAGTCTAGGTTAACTGACTAATAGTTCATGGTGAAAACACCCAGATGCCCCAAAAAGTTTGAAATCTGTGCTAGATAATGCTAACGCCCCTTCTACCAGGCGAATTGACTCCTCTTCATCCATCTGTTCTCCCTATTTAGAGACCAGTCGGTTCCAAGCAGTGAGAAACGTTCTTCATAAATGTCTTCTTAGGTTGCCTTTTGATCCACCAAACGGTGGCTTTCGGAATAAAACCTACCGGAACAATGTACACCCTTACACTTTTTCTTAAGCCACGGTTGACAACTTTCGCCTGCCTGTGCAACCAACTGAACCAAGTGACGGATAAATTCGAGGGGCTGGAACCCAGGAGGGTCACAACCATCACGAAGCAGCTGATTGTTCAGGGGCAAATCCTGCTGCGCCAAAGCTCGACGTCTGAAACTGATGACCTGCCATCGGTGGTTGAGGATACTGCAACTCAACTCAGGTGGCGGTCTAGAGGCACAGATTTGAGCTTTTGTGTGCATTGCGACTGTCCAAATATTTCCAGTGACCGCTGCTGTGCAACAGATCTCCAAGCACAGATTCTCGGCACAGCGTGTCCCGGGGGCCTGTCCGTATTTTTGGCTCCAAGGAGGAGCTAATCTACAGCCTTGAGTTAATGGCTTAATACTAGGACTTACCCTGTAGAGCGCCAGCTAAAGGAAATAGAAGACGATAATTTCGTGTGACTCACGCAAGGCCCATTAGCTTCAGACTGTTTTCGGTTACTGAGACCTCATGAATTTCAAGTAAGTCCCGTTTCTCTTTGGGCCCAATGAACACTGCGCACCAAGAAAGATGTATATTTCTCGGAAGGACAGATGTACGAATCAAAACGACCAACAAATTCAACTTTTCATATCGCACAATTTGTCCGTCGACTATTACCGGTAGACATGGATGGGTGGGCATCGCCCTGTTGATTAGGCATCGTGGACCCCTAGCCGCGTGCTAGCCATGTGCGTCAGCTAGGTTTGTTCAGCTGTCCGCTATAATCCAAGTAGACGCCCTGTGACTAGTTGATTAGGCATCGGCGCCCTTGATACTTCTACGGTGATATCAAGTGATGCGCAAGAAACTCGACCTGCCGGATTTCATCTGGAGCATTAGGCTCATGTTATCAGGTACAAGTTTCCGAATATAATTATTATTTTTGGAGCGATGATTACTCGGAACGGCTATTCACGTGGTACAACAGCACAAGGTTTTTCTTCCTTCTAGCCGAACGACAGATACAAGACCAAATTTGGTTGCAGCAGTGAAACTACGACACACTTTGCGTCCACGAGTACATTATTGGCTCTAGCGAGTTCCATAAATTGTTCAACCTACAGAGCTCCCAGCTAATACCACCCGTTGTAAGAGGTTCATGTTTTGCCTCAAGTCGCGATATCCTGTTACGCCTTCTTCCAATCCGACGCAACAGATGACCTTGAAAATTTGCTCACTTAAACAAATCACCCATGCCGAGAAGTTGCAGGATAACCTATTAGACATAGACACTCCCAACTATGAAGTAGTGCCTTCTAAAATGGTGTCGTTTTCGAAAAATCGATTCCATTCGGCGAATACTGGGCGGCGCTATACGCGCACCCGTGCCGCTAATTCAGATCTATTTACTGTTTTCTCAGGGTACGCTGTTTCTCTGGCATTTTTAAGACCCTTTAAAACACCCGCCGGATTTTACCTATTCGTACAAATTCGGAAGGAAATTTGCGAAAGTTGAGGGTTGCGTCCATTTTGGATACGCATGTATGCATAATTCATGCCCCATTTTATTGGCAAATCTCAAGAATTCTCAATTCTTGGCTTGATATTTCGCAAGTCATTCAATTGGGCTTTCTCGTCTACCGCTAATGTTTTGCTAGTAAATTACCTACCAAGCCATTCTCACATCAAGAACACTGTCGTCATCCCACACCCTCACCTTGACATCCGCACCAACCGATATATGCATCTGCATAACCATCTTTACCCACCTACCCACTGCTGACCAGCCATGCTGCCGCCGCTCTTTCGAACTTGGGTCCGTTTTTTGCTCGTGCAACTTTGGGAAAAAAACTCTCTAGCTGCTAAACTGATTTACAGAATTACCACGTTTCATTTTGCCGAATTTATTACTCCAAAATAACATATGCGTGGAAATCTCTGAAAGATCGCTCTCCATTTCTGCGGTACACCAGATCGTTGCAGGATTCTCTTCTTTACAGCTATCGGTGGACCATAATAGATGTGAAGGGAATTTATGTCCACCGTATGTACGCGATGTCATGCCCGCCAGACTTGATGGCATTTAAAATGTAGAGGTTTTCAGGACGACCAAATGAGCCATTTATCCAGCTTTCCTGACCCTTTTGTCTGCGCCAGCTGCCTCCGACTTAGGGTGCTTTGTATTTCACAACTAATAGGGCAGCTTTCAAAAACAAAACCAACTCTCCAATTCCAAGTCGAAAAGACCAGTGCGAGGGTTTCAATTCATTCAGGACACTCGAGGAAACACTGGCGCTTTTTTCAATGCCCTGGAAGACACAAATACAGGGAACGAAGCGGCGTGAACAAAAGTCAACAACAAACCTTCCTCCTTGAACGAGTACCTAGCGCTATCCATTCCAGGTTCGTTCACTGCGGATAAGTTTATCCAGCTCCCTGATGAGGCAATCAAGACTTCCACGGCGTCTCTAGTGGACAGAAGCATAAAGGCGAGGAGGCTGATTATCTGCGGTTATTCTTCAGAATAAACACTTAACAAAACCAACACAGTTGCTCCCAGGTATTATCGTCACAAAGCCCGAATACGAATCGCTTCATGCAGAATGGTTGAGCAAAAAGAAAAGCAAGCGAACTTTTGGGCCTCTAATTACATTTTCTTCCCCTACTGCGGTACTGGGAATCTTAAAGCGGGCTGTCATCATTCAGAATGCTTACCCAAAGATCAAGCGTATATCCGAGTATCGCCGTCTTGCGGGCCAAAACTAGGCTACAGCTTTCCTAGAGTAGAGGCGCAAAACAAGCATCCGCTTAGAGAAAATTTAGCCCACCCCAAACTTCTGGCCAACATGATAGTAGTTATTGATCTTCCTGCTCTTAAATCACGGCGAAGAAACCGGCCGCGACACTGGATTGCATTTTTTACTGAACCGCTGCAGACCACTCGACTACCAACGACAGTGATGCTCGCGGAAGGCAGGCCTCGTGAGGACACAGCATCCAACGTATTAGCAATTATTGTCGATTAATTCCTTAGCGGACGACAAAGGCATAGTGGTTAACTCCAAACCAAATTCACAAGTTTTAAGCTAGATTGGGTCAGCTGTGCTGAGACAGGCAGCGAGGCCTACATGACAGATAAAACGCAAGCGTTGACCTCGATTTCGGGGACTGCTGAGAGAGCCCCACAACCACCCCATCAGTGACAACCTGTCCGATTGTGGACACAGTCGTCACTCTAGACCCCGAAAGCGCAAGCCACAAACAAGACAACAAGCCACCAAAAATTCTGCGTACAGTGAGCTGGCCACGTTGATCGCTGATGATCTGGTAGTCCTCACAAACACAAAGGGAAATCCACTGCGGTCATGTAAGCCACGTAAACTTCGCTCGATTTAAAAGCTGCTTGCTGACTTCATGAGGCAGTCCTGTGCAGGAGCGGGTCTTTTAGGAGTTCCAACAAAAGGAATTCTCCATGATGGTTATACCATACGCACTATTAACCCGGCAGGGCCTCAAAGGAACATCTCGGCGGCCAAACGGCGCCAAAAGCCAGAGAAAACAAACGACGGCCTGCTCAATAAATCCAGCAATAAATCCATTCGTCCAAAGGTTGTATTGTACGAGCTTCAAGTATTGGCTTTCAAAATTTTCAACCACAAGGGGGAAAACAACGTTCTACAAGGGCAAACGGCCCGCGCAAACCGGACTCTCAGGAAGCAGAAACCCCATCGCAATCGGAGAGCAGTTCTCGGAATCACAGAGGCCGGACGCAGGAAAGTATGCTGCAGAGGCCCCTCTGGAAACCTGGACACAAACCTGGCCTACAGCTGTTAAATCTGCTGACCTCTCTGGTAGCACATCTCTCGGTTTCACACCCTTGGACGCAGCAAAGATAGTGTTTAAATGCAGGTCCACACACTGTCCCAGTCTCTTCAAAAAACTTCGCGATATTAACCACTCGGCTTGCCTTGAACAGCTGTCCATAATCACACTTAAAGAAACCTGGCTCACCCCAGATATCTTTGACGCGGAGATCTCGATATACGGCTACTCCGTTTCCTGAGCTGACTCAAAACGCTAAGGGCAGGTGCAGACTATTTGAACTTACATGCGGTCATATTCATCCCGATTGTTATCTGCGACACCACCCCTGCACCTTTTTGTGATGCACTGTGATTTTAATCCCACCGCATGCGACCAATTCTCTTCTTTTCTGTGTGTTCTACCGTTGCCCTTCAAGTTCGCTAGAAGATGACCAGTTCCTCATGCAAATGCTAGACCAACTCTCTTTTAGTCATCACCCCACAAATCTCTTGCTGGTAGGTGATTTTAACGCTCCACAAACCTCCTAGATAGAACTCCAGCGCAGCGGGTCTGTTGGACACTGTGCATCGGAGCAGGCTAAAGATGTTCAACAGAGAACTTGGACTCAGAATGTCGTCGCACCCACCAGATTCCACCCAGGTCAAATGCAATCTCTATTGGAAAGACACTTCGTTGATCAAGCTCTACCAAAGCATAGTAATCACTGTGTGCCAACATTTGATTTCATCTGTTACTGGACCGGAAACTGGAACCTGAAACATGGACTAGAAATCTTACTTTGCAAACTTCGTAGAAGTGCGTAGCTCTCTTGACCAATTTAAACTGGGACCGGATTCAGTGGAGGACCATTGTTCGGAAAGTTCAAGAAGCTGACGTGGCGTTCGTCCCGAGGAAAACAGCGCGCAGCCAGATGGATGCGGAAGAATTCGGCGTCTTCTGGAAACGAGGTCTCAACTATTTCTCAAAAATTTGACTACAGGAGACACAGTAGATGAGCTGGTATTTCGTAAAATGCGGAACCGCTGAAAATCGGAAATC
>SJOL01012685.1:0-62458 GCA_004794785.1 Opisthorchis felineus | reverse complement strand
GAACAGTGCTACACCCTTTTTTCGAATGTGCCTTTCAGGTGAACGAAAGTCTGTGAACGAAAAGAACAAACCCGATCCAGGTAGCTGGGCGAAAGCCTCGTCCCGTGTGTCAATTCGTGAATCCGTGGGCCAATCAGAGCGCTAGTTTGCCCTAGCCTATCTAGTTAAATCCTTGCAACTTCCGCAACTCCCCCTTCCGAATGACTTACCTGGCTTTGTTGTTGTGGGTGCTTCTCACCACAAGCGAATGCAGTGTGATTCGGTAAGTGGAATCTGATTCTATCACTCTTCAGGATTCCTCTAACCGGATTCAAAAATGTGAGACGCCGACTGATGGAGGTCGGCACTCCAGTTGAGCAACTGAACTTCACTTCAATACGCTTTGTTGGCAATGGATCTATACCAGAGATGCTCAACAACTACCTTGATGTAAGCTCGTGCCTCAGTCAAGTGTAATTTACAGGCGCAATATTATGGGGAAATCGGCATAGGAACACCGCCTCAATCCTTTCAAGTAGTGTTTGATACCGGCTCTTCGAATCTTTGGGTGCCTTCTAAACACTGCAGCATATTCAATATAGCTTGTTGGCTGCATCACAAATACGACAGTGCAAGGTCTAGCACATATAGTGCTAATGGGACGGAGTTCAGCATTCGGTACGGAAGTGGTAGCGTTTCCGGAATACTTAGCACAGATCACGTTTCAGTGAGTATTTTGATTTGCGCCTGCTGATCATTTTCTCTGCAGGTAGGTACTGTAACCGTGAAAAAGCAAACCTTCGGAGAGGCCATAAAAGAACCAGGTATTGCATTTGTGGCAGCTAAGTTCGATGGGATTTTGGGAATGGGTTTCAAAACCATTTCCGTGGACGGAGTGCCGACTTTGTTCGATAATATGATATCTCAGGGTTTGGTTTCCGAACCCGTATTTTCATTTTATCTTGACCGGTGAGTGGCATTTTCATGTCTTATCGAAGTGTACTTTTTGCCTTGTCCGGTTGACGATCGACCGTACTATTCACCATATTTGTGTAATGGCGACTTGATTTGCTTTTATTCTAGCGTTTTGGCGTTGATTTTAGAGCCGATAGAGGTGGTGATTTGTTATATTCATCACCTATTTTCCAATAAGTTTGGACCATATCTTTTATCAGACGTCGACCAGGCCACACTCCGCCCCGATTCTTACGTGATTTGTCGGCCCTCAGTGGCCGAGAGGGGGACATTCTTTGATTGAGACTGCTATTTTATATGGTGAAGCGTCATAATTCCGAGGCTCATTGGACAACTAGGTGTGTTATACCTCACCTTCGAGAGTATGAAAATCGCTGTGTACAGCAAACTTTCTCAGTATGAACGCGCCACTGGGATACCATATTCTTTTCTTCAGGGATTTTGTGGACATACGTTTGA
Source organism: Opisthorchis felineus (assembly GCA_004794785.1). NCBI lineage: Eukaryota > Metazoa > Platyhelminthes > Trematoda > Opisthorchiida > Opisthorchiidae > Opisthorchis > Opisthorchis felineus. The sequence continues at coordinate 61,045 of SJOL01012685.1, read as the reverse complement.
ACACCCAATATCAGTCGTCATGGTTTTCCCCAGTCTGCTTGATACAATAAAGCACAAATTTGATGAGTTTATAATTTCCTACAAAGAGTCGAGCATAAATATCTGATTTTTCAATGAGTATTGAACGCTGTATCTCCGTTATGTTCCTTGAAAAGCCCATCGTATATCCCTATTAATTCCGAAGAAATGCCGGCCTTAATAGGCGCTGGGGAGTTTACTGTCATTGCATGGACTGGATTAATTTCTTTGACTCCCAGGTGAGAGCCCCAGAACTTCAGAGGCGCATAAATTCAGTATTCGTAGCCAGCACATCACGGATCTGGGATTAACTGACCTACCGCTGTTTTGGACTGCACCGCATTGAAGAGACATTTCATCCTCACCGCTTGACATAAAAAGAAGATAAATTCTATCCCAGCTTTCACTTCTCGAAATCCTCCGCGGCCGTTGTAACTGACCGAGTTGGGAATTGTGGGGACTTCCAGTGTTGTGGTAGCGTATTGCACATTAACCAGCTCTACGTCGCTGCGGACGCCAACAAAAAACCTTGGAACCGGAAGAATGGGATGCTATTAGGCCTTGATTAACAAACAGGCGCATCTGCTAATAAGGATCAGGTTAAAAAACCTGTAGACAACAACTCGCGCATTAGTTTACACTTAGACGGCGTCTTTCATCTTAGATAATGATCGGTCACGGAAACCACTAATGTGACTACGGTCGGCGTTTATCTCAGACAAACTGGATCAGTTTGAGGCGTGGCTATCAGTCACTTGGTGATCCATCTTTCCAGTTCGCGGACAATTTAGGGCTGCATCAGCGTGTTGATAACTTGGACTTATTTAGCTGCAAGCACGCGGGTCATGAATAGGTAATATATAAAGCAAAACTGCAATGTTTCCTTGAGAAGTGATTCCTGGCTTCAGGCCGCGTGTATTATCCCTTGTCTGGCTAAGTGGTGTACCTCAGATTCTACTGAGAGTTACGCTGATAAGCCCGCTGGAAATAGGAAAACCCCCCTGCGAGATATTCCTTGTTCAATTCTACTGCCTTTCTAAGTACACACGTGTGACCTCAGTACGGTATGTGTCCTTAAGTCGCCACTTAGGATGCCCCAAAGACTAGCATTCTTATCCTCTAGTCTAGTGGATGTGTTGATCGTTCTCAATCGACTTGTGAAAACTGTACCACTTTATTGGATACTTATCTTAAGCAAACTTCGCATCTTCGGGTTAGTAGGACCTTCGAAATTGAACGCAAATGAAAGTGCCAAGCGCCGCTTCGTTGGGAGCTGCCCTGCCTCACTGCAGTGCTCCCACAATTGGGGATGAATTGTACGTCCAACTCAACCAGCCTACATAGGTCCTTATCTAAGCGTGCGTCTTTGTCATTTATGCTATTGGGGAGAAGAACTTGGAGGTTCACTTGGCCGTAAAATGAAGAGGGGTGATAATGCAGAATGTCTTACGGGCTTATACGCGAACCACCGCCCGCGAGTGGCAAGCTGGCGCAGTCAGTGACATTTTGCTACTTGGAACTCACGGCCCAACACGACCCAGGTCAGTCAGTCGTCGATAATGTAAGTCACTACAAGGATGTCGGTCTTACCAGAACATACAGTAGCGTGTGCAAAATGTCGCCTATGTGTATGATGATTGCGCTCATCGCAGCTTACTGACGCAACGAAATTGGAGCGAGAACGGTTCCAGATTGTTGCCGCTTCCAAATCGGTGCCAAACTCTTCGGATTCGTCGGCGAACATTGGCCTTCCGTCAAATTTGCCTTACACCGTTTTTGAATCACTGTCTACGGAGAAAATAGGTGCAGGCAAAAACCATGCATCTCTGCAGAATTCCTTTAACTGTTATGCCTTCGTACAATTTCGGTTGACTCGGCTCATGAAACTAACAACACGACTAACAACATGTAATACAGTGGAGCACTGTTGTGATACACTAGCTGGAAAGACGGAGCGTGCTTCCGCCTACTCTGATCTATCAGCTGCCATCATGCACAGTTGTAGATTCGACAGAACGCTCAATACCACCTACTGCTACCGGAAGATATTTCGCACTTCAGCCTCGCTCATTGGCAGCTAATTCCACCGGTATCACCCGCTAACTGCGCCTCGTGGGGGTGTTTCTGTCAATTCACCCACTTGAAGACTTTTTCCTGTCTACAGGAACAGTATAGAGTTGGAGGAGATCCAGCAACCATCATCTTTCGACCTCTGTTGCCCCGCGGGCCATATTTAGACGTACAAGGTCTAGAGCAGCAAACTCTATCAGCCTTTGGACTCGATGGGTGGGAGATAAGCTGAGGATCCGGCTACCTACCCATTATTCACATCCTACTGTCTGTTCTTGGACGTGCAAAGGCTGTAGATGCATGCGCGTATGAAGGCCTTGTCTCGCGTAAGTTGCCCCTAAAAATTTTCCATATCACATGAGTATGTCCGGATTGTGCTGCTGATCGTGCTGTATGGACATCAGTGGTTTGGTTTGTTCTTGGACTCCATTCATGGGTCTACAGGAGTAACTAAAGTTGAGAATGAAGTATCATTGATGACAAACTGACGGATCTATTTTCAAAGGTTTTGACGCATGATCGCTTTCCGGCATGTTGATCGGGGTTCGTCATGGTTTTATTCCACCAAAAGATACTGTGGACTGGTCAAACCACCATGGCCCTAGTTCACTATTCACGGTTTCGAAGACTCAGTAGTCATATAAATTCAGAATTCGGGATGGGGTACAATCCGTTTACCGCATTGAACTTGCTTGTATTGACCAAATATGTACAGTTAGGCACATATTAAAGCACCGTCACACACAGGGACAACCAGCACTTACCATTTTTGGTGCTCATGTTTTTTTCAATTTGTAAGTCGAACGGACGTGCTGCATTGCTTGTAGGGAAGCGACTCCTCACATTCGTTGATATCTTCCACTGATTACGTGGTAGAATTTCCGGTTGTGTACAAGGGTACAGCCACTTGTCTTTCTACTTCCTAATATTGAGTGGGCTGCACCAAAGATGTCTCATATCCCCGTCTCACTTGAACCTGTGATTAGCGACATCGTTGAAGCCGCTCTTTTGGAGTTGACGGTGATGGTGTCGAACTAGCTTCCTGGAGCTTAATCCATGCTGTGGACTATGCAGACAATATGGTTTTGTTTGGGAATTAGCAAGACACTGCACAGATCATAATATCCTGGACAAGTTGATGGTAGAAGACCGCAGGTACGGAACATATGCTCTAGGACTAGTCGATCCTCACGCTTTTCGTCTATTGCATTTGTGGATGAAATCCGACGTCAAACTTCCTTTGAAGGGACAGATTTACAGTGTGCCGGTCAGAGGTGTGCTTCGTTATGGATGTGACGATTGGTTCTCTCGAACTGAAGTCATCTGACGACTCGGAGCATTCGATCATCATGTTTTACTTGGCGTCCCTTGCATTTAGTGGCACCTGTGTGTTAGTATTGTGGAGATACGACGACGTGCCTTACGAAATACGAAATACGGTACTATGCATCAACAGCTTGGACGCGCCTTACGGATCCAGCCTAACTAGCTCCCCAGACGCCCTTCGGTTTCTACGGGATACACCTGCAGTAAATGACGCTTGACATGGAAACTGAGAAAGAAATAATTTACTGCTAAATTGTTGACAGTAAGAGCTCCCAGGCTTCGCATTTGAGGCTGAAAAGACCAACCTATGTTTAGAGTCTGTTTGGTAAGACTCCAAATCATACTTCATAGCGATTTTGATACTTTTTCCTGATAATAGTGCAGCGCTTCACACCAATATTCCATTTGCATTTTCTCTTTATTTATTGTCCACACCCACTCGTGTGTTGCTTCTTCGTTTGGGCCAGTGAGTCCCCAGTCAGGCGTTCAAAATATCCCTTGACCATTGTGATGTCAGTAGAAGCCTTCGGTAAACCACCGGGGGAAGCGCCCTATAATCGTATCGGCTGTCAATCTTGAGTAGTCAGGCACCAAAGCTTGTCAAATCCAATTTCAAAACGGTCCTATGGCTACTACTGAGATATTTCTGCTGATAGCCATAATTCACATCACGCTGTTTATCTGGAATATTCAACACAAATATGCAATCCATATCCAAAATAGACTAGTCATGCGGTTCGATCAGTTGTCCTTTTTCGATTTCTGTTCGTAAGTGGGATGTATGCGCAAGGCTGGATGCAAGGAATAGTTATATAACCTCTCCATTTGTGATGACTCTGACAGCAAATTGGCTGGGAATTCAACTTCAGGACTATCCCAGAAAGTGGCTTCTCTTGAAGTGCAGTTATTCCCCATTTTATTATTGATTCACTCCTATCTATAGTTGCCTGTAAAAATACGATACTGATTGTTTCTTGTGAGATGCATCTGGTGACAAGGTCGTAAAAGGACAGCTCCATTCTATTTCGGTCATATCGGCCCTGCCACCCTACGCTACAAATTCAGAATTACATACTTCTTTATAGTAATACTTCGGTAGAATTACCCTAGTGAATCACACCTTACAGATGTCCGATTACTGTTTGCTTGCTTGGCCGGCTTGCGGTTGCGAAATAAACTAGTTGAAGATGGTGGAGCCATAAAGCTTCAGCTATCTTGCCTGAGTTGTCGGTCACGTTATGTTAGCTCTCTGCTAACCCTTTATTCCCTAAGGGGGTTAGACCTCCACCGATGTGTCAAAACCAACGATAATTTTGTGTCCGCTTATTCTCTGCAACAATACTGGCGTGGGACAGCGGCTTTTACTTCGTTTTTTTCGAACAGTTTAGATTATTCCTTATTCACCTCACCCCCACACGTGAATAGTCCCATCTTTCTGGCAGGAACCACCGCATGTAGTTTAGTTGGATCGTCCACGTCATGGGAGATGGGGGGATAAAAGCTTCAAATGCTGATTCGTGTATGTATTCTAGAAAAGAGGGGTCACTTCAAATTTTCCAGTGATACCACACTGCGGTGAAAACCGCATCCCACCAAAATGGTCCATAAAACCTTCACTTATTCATCGTTTCCCCAAATTGACCCTTATTAAAAGTCTCTTTTTATCTTGGTCTCCTAGTAACGCATCGGATCCAGTTGGAGGTGAACTTCTACTGGGAGGCACGGATCCGAAATACTATAGAGGGGAAATCCTGTGGGCACCCTTGACGCATACAACTTATTGGCAATTCAAAGTTGACAGGTATATTTCCTCGTAGTCCCATCCAGAGTAAAACTGATTTTAACCTTGTACCATCATCTGTTGATTTTATTTGTCACTTCACTGTTCGGGAAATTGTCCATGGTCCTCCACCACCGTGCATTTGACTGTCTCCGTTACCTAACATTGATTTGCTTCTTAGCTGTTGGTTGGTCACCGGAAAGACAAGTTTTTATGATATGCGTTCTTCACATTCGAGACTGGATGACATGCATACAAATTCCATCAACCAATTTCCACTAAATCGTCGCCTCTGACTACGGTATGATGCGAAAACGTAGGGAATTGGCCGAAAAAACAACACCATGCAGTTGTAATTACGAACGCTGTGTGAACGCTTTTCCTTCACTTATAAATGCAAAAATGCACTCTCGAGCACTTCACTGCTGATGTTTTTCGAAAAAATACTATAGATTCAAGGAATTAATTTTCGACCATACCAGCTTGCCGTCGGCAATTGTGGTCTGCGCCAGTAATGAGGGACCACCGCTTGACGTGGATAGCCAAGAACGGCTTTTAGAATACCTGCAAAATTCAGTACCTTCTCTAACAGACAACGTCCCTCGTCACTTAGCGGTCTAGTTGGTAAATTCACTATCCTGCAACAATTAGTTTGTCCATGTACTTACTAGAGTGGAAAGTGATCGTTCGAACGCACATATTTGTCTATCTTCGCATTGCTGACCCTGTGTAGCTTACATTTCTGTCGCTTTGCTGTTAATTAATTGGAAATCCGCGGGAGTTCGACATGCATCGTGGTGGATGTCATATGAAGGCTGGTTGTTTAAGTGAGGAGTGACCTGGTCACTGAGAACGCTATTCGAGGGACGTGTCTAGTGGCTTATTAACCAGAACTGTGGAAAGTTTGTTTTGCTTCAATGAATGGACTTTGAATCTTCCAGCCTACCTACTGTCTCGCCAGATTGTCGTAGCACCACCGACATCCATTAGCACGAACTCTAGACGATGGCAACGAGGAATTGTCAGTCGGAGTGCCCTGAATTGAAAGAATGTGGTCCCCAAAACGAACCAAATTTCGTCCTTCTTTCCTCAACCCATCGGCCGTAACCAATAAAAACCCTCAACCGGCATTTACCATTGATTTCCTGTACCAGTCGATTCAGACTGCCGATTAGTTCTCCATCTGCTTTAAAACCGACCAACTTGTTAACCTACTCTTTTACCCTGAGGGTTTTTATATCGAAGGCGAGACAGTACCCAGCAGCTGATCCCCCGATTTTTCACCAATCGTTCGAGCAAGATGCCGAAAACTGTTTATCCACATGGACTTAGAAAACTTCGCTACATTTGTTTCTAACGCTTGAATGCGTACCGCAACTCTTTTATCAGAATAACAGGTTCCGTAGACGTATCCGTTCATACTGATACGTATTGCAATCCATCGTTTCGGCTTTCCATAGGCAATAGAACACTAAGATTTCCAGAGGGCGGATCCCTCAATTCGGTGTTTTTTCTGATTTTAGTATGAATGTTGGAAGTATGAAATTATGCGAGAATGGATGTCAAGCTATTGCTGATACCGGAACGTCTTTAATTGCTGGTCCCTCGGAGGAGGTTGGAAAGCTTAATGATGCTCTAGGTGCCATCAAGATACCCGGAGGAACATACTACATTGACTGCGACAAAATCAGTACACTGCCGTCGGTTCAGTTCAGCATAAGCGGGAAATCCATGCAACTGGATCCGTCGGACTATATCTTACGAGTAAGTGCACATGTACAGTTTACACTCAACCTCTACACATAACATAATTTCAGACCTGAAGTCTGAGAAAACAGTTTTTCACCCTGGCAACAAACTGTCGTGTCTGATTGATTGGGAAGTCCTATCAATCTCTTTCGTCAATCCGCTCAGTATCCCTCTTTCTTCTCTGGCGTTGCCAATTGATGTCTTCATCGGGGAAGACAACACTCCCAAGAGACATCTTTTGGATTCAAGTGCGCGCCAGAGGACAGTAAACTTCACTGAAGCCAGAGGGTATGCTGAAGCATAAGGCTGCCCATGCGCCGCACATGAATTTGTTATTTTTTATCCAGTTACATCCGTTGCAGTACCAGGTCGAGTATTCTGTGATTCTTGACCGTATGCTGTATTGCAGCACTGACCCATTTCAAGCAGTATGGGTAGAGTCAGAAATACTCCTTTTTTGTCATCCGAAGATGTCCGCAATTCCATTTTTAGACGTTATCGTCTGCATGCGCAAGAGCGCACCGAAAGCCATACTACGACGACAAACTGCGGTCGATTCTGAGTACAGCACGAAAGCACAAAGTAGAGGTATCATACGGGAATTATCGGGTTTACGTACCATCGGACAGAGAAGTTTGCCCTGTTGGGGTGTGATATTCATATCTGACCACTAAATAATCCGTTGAAACCTGTTTTTCCCGGGCATATGTCTCGCAGAATAACCAGATAATCATTTTAATGGAAAACACTGAGTGAAAGAAAGTAGGGGAGATTCAACGGAATCAAAGTTTCCACAGGTTGTTTATATCTGCATCCTATTGCTATGTGTATGTAACGTCACCGTGCTCGGACGAAGCCGCGACCGGTCGGCTGCAGACATTTTCGTTGAATTCATTATGAAGTCCTGCAGTTCTGAAGCACTAACGGTGTTGCATAAGCAGACCTTAATAGCTGCGCTCTTTCCCATACCAGCTTTTAAAGTTCATCTACGTAGAGGTAATGACAAAAGGACTGTTAGATTGTTCGAAATAGGCCCTGGTGAGAGTGCCATCCTCGCGGCTGGGCCGAGCGAGAAACCATGACAAGGTGCTGTCTGAGGCCTGTGACTGGAGATGTGCGTCATTATCCAAATCAAGCTTGCCAAGAAACCGATGGGAATGCACAGCGGCACGAACATGATTTTACTGAAAATATCAGTTTATACTGCGCTTAGGGTCTGTTTCACAAACACGGTTCCTATTTTAGGTCATTTGCAGGCGAACTTCATACCACCGAATAGCTGCTCGGCATGGCCGGTCAGGATTGTTCTTTCCTTCGCGCCTCCTGTTTTTGAGCCCTTAGTCAATTGTATGCCGGTTTTCAACGGTAAATGCTTATCGTGCATATCAGCATTTCTTAACACGACACAGTCGCTTACATGCCGCAAAATAGTGGCAGTCTGAACCATTTCATGCTCAGGACGGATCAGTACCCCGTCGTGCAGTTGTAACCTATCTACCGCTGGCAGCGGAAACTCATGGTTTCATACTTAGTGCTTTCAGATTCCCCGCATTGTTTTGTCTTGGATGCGTGCAGTTTCATCGTTTTTCCGACAGGTACGAGAAAATAACTAAAAGCTCATTAAATCTTCGCCTGAAGTCTCGCGCATGGTCTACTTACACCCGAGACCACAGCAAACAGTCCGCAATCAATTTGTTTTCCTAGACCTATTCCAAAAGTGCCGAAATTCTCATTCGAACGACATACGAGACTTACAATGCCTCACGATGTACATCCAGTTGATTATCTAAGTGTTTTGCCTGTGGCTGTGCGCAACCAACTACGCGACGACCAAAACGGATGACAACTCTAACGAGAAAAAAAGCACGCCTGTTCTAACAACACATTTTCGTGAGTTGGTGAATAAAATGCATGCGAGTATGCTATTTACCCTCTTGTGCATATAAAGATTCTGTGCCGCTACATTAATTTAGCAATGGCCTGCACTCTCGACCTTGAGTCTGTATTTTATAAATGTTGAGACAATAACATCCTCAGATTATGCTACAATGCGTTACAAGTCCGCTTCGCTAAATGAGACAGGATCATTGTGAACATTAAGTCACACGTTCACCCCTAATTAGGCATATGCTTGTGCATGTGAGCCCATTCTATCTGGTTCTGTGTTCTGTCCTGGATCGTGCTGTTTACAGCGGTCGCATCTGTGTTTGGTTATTCTATGATATATTTGGATGTCGCCCAAGAACGATTTGATGCGCTATCCCAACTACAAGCGGGAAAAACGCTTAGGGATGGAGAGGGCGTGGGCTAGCTTCCGAATAGAGGGACATATACTCATAGAAAGAAGTAGATTGAAAAGACGAACTGTAATGGAGGCAGGAATCGTTGGAGAGGGGAAAGTCTGTAACTGTCTTGTGAAGGGAGAGATGGACATGCGGTTGGTATCAACATGATGGACATTTTTGTATTTGGTGATGAGGGAGCAAAAGCTATGGTAGAAGGCAAAGAGCAGTCAGCGTTGTGAACGAAGTGATCCACAAAAATATCAGCCTCACTGAGGACTGAGATGGAGCATAAGGACAGGAGGAAAGCGAAGGGGTGCAAAAATACCGGCTGATTGCCCTAGTAAAGGTACAGAAAAGTGCCTCCCGGGAAACGCATTCAGTATTTGGCTGTCCGACTGACGAATCCACCTTTCACTCTATTGGTAGCCTCTTTGCGGCTGGATGGGGAGCGATTACCCGGCTGATGTCCACGGACAATCGCACAGAGACAGACATGGTTAAAATAACTATCTTAAACAGCTTATGTTGTAAGCACAACTTATACACTGCATCATTTTGGAAATGTATCGCGATTGCGTGACTGGCTGAAGCAACGCCCAATAACTATTTGTCGAGCTCCCAATGATTACAGTGGTTTGTTATTTGAAAATACATATTCGTGGTAAATTATCTTACTCGACGATTCCTATTCGAGTATATTAGCTCCTCCTCCAGCTGACGTGGTCTAACGACGACTGGACGAGTCTACTATGTTGCGCTAGTAATTGTCAACCACGGATATGAAGATGTTTTGCATATCTGGAGCATTCACTTCAGACGAAATGAAGAATCCTGTTCATCTTCAGTCAAGTGTTTTAAAACGTGGGTATTAATGAATCTCAATTTCCTCGCAGAAGGTAAAAGGTCGTTGTTGACCAACTTCCAAGAAGAGACCATCAGTTGTTGAGAAGACACTTCGATTCCCCTGAAGATGTTTACTCCTAGAGGAGTACTGTATCGGGAGATGTATGCTTGCGGAAGTGAATTGGTTCAGTGTGGTACATCTGGCCTAGCGACCACAATGCAAACCCTTAACAACTAGATCTGTCGTTCTCCTGGTTTCGGATTCCTGCCGGAATGCAACCGTAATGTGAAGTTCTGCCTGGCACTGGCACTCTTGTGGATGGTGTCTCTGACACTTGATTGCAAAAAATCGTTTGCATAATCCGCTGTTAACAGCTGTTTCAACAGTTTTGGATTACATAGTTTTAGGTATTTGTCATCCCCATTTCCGATGACTGCGAAATCACTGTGCTATGAGTTGTACTTAAGGGTACCACTACGTCGTGTTCATGGATCATATATTCCGTTTCCACAGCAAATGCATTTTTCAAAGAAGAGATGGATTTTACTACTTTACTAGCCTGAAGTTGTTCAGTGTTCAGTAGAGACATTAAATAGTTCGTTCTAACGGGAATTCTTCCACATAGTTTGAACGAGGCTGGGACCCGAAAGATTGTTTGTTGCTACAGTGTTCACATCTAAAGCCCTTAGCTCTAGGTAGTTTGTATGTCGCTTGTTTCTCGCTCGATTTTGACGTCCTTTCAGTATTACACGTAGATAACCTGAGTTACTGCCCTAACCACTCATGCTTTATCGCATTTGAGTGATACCCAGCTGGTTCTGTCGAAAGACCCACTTGTCGTTCACGTATATTTGGCTTGCCGGTTATCCCCTACCTGCATTAAACCCATTTCCTTCCCATTTTACTTCCAAACGCATGGTATTTTTTCTCCATATTTTGATTTTAATCACCAGATCTAGGTACTGGCGGACTGTCGGTGTTTTTTCCTTTGCACAGCACATATGTGTTTTGAACTTCCTGCTTTTGCTGTTCTGTTCCACCCCCCACGCCAGCAAGGCTTCGGTCAGGTTTTACGCATAAGCGCTGATTCATCTGACTAATTTCGTAAAGCCTGTGTTGTGCTTTTGTGCCACGTTTTCACAGATGACCTCGTTTGGCAAAACTCTGTGCATTAGCGGTTTCATGGGAATCGACATTCCTGCGGGACCTTTGTGGATTCTTGGTGACGTATTCATTGGCAAATACTACACAATTTTCGATGTTGGGAACGCTCGTGTTGGATTTGCCACAGCCAATCGTCCTCCAGCTGTGCCTATGGTCCGTCTGCAGCCTGCCTATCGTACACGAATTGAGCAATTCAGGCGACCTCCTAAGTCATCTTTCGTTTTTTCCAGATTGCTCGGATTCGGATGGTGATAGACTTGCACCACGTGTTCATTCACTGCAATTCATATTGAATTGTTCCGATTGTTCCATGTTTACCATGTTTCATGCGTAATCAGCATCCTTTCTGATTTTGTCATTTTTTCCAATACATAGTTCGGCCTCCAACTGTCTGTAATCTCTTATCAAATTACCATATCCTCATTTCTCGCCTCACTTCATATTACTCAACCGTGCTGCCACAAGCAAGCTCAAACCTTATTATGGTGTGATGGTTTGTATCACTCTGACCCACTGAGCTACATTACTGGGTTCACCTTGACACCCACAGATTTTCTCCCACCGGTTTAATGAGTCCTGCAGTTAGGGTGTTGGAACATGTGTGTCGATGTATTCCTTGAAAACCTAAACTGCTGTCATAAAATACCGACACCCAACAGCTGCCCTGCAGTCAGACTTTGGTTGAGAGACCTAATTGTTCTGTCGAAGCTTTGACGGTATCCCAGCCAGTTCACAATCATGAACTTAACCAAAAATGCTTCCGCGCCCAATGGTCCGGTTTTCGTGACTCGACGAGCACCAATTTCCTTTAAAAAGTACTGCGGACATTTTGGATAGCCTAGTTTAGTGCATACTGTCGCAGCATCTTCCTCTGTGACATTGTCCGTACATTTGCAGTGCATTTATTCTCCGCGGAGTGGATTTTCAGAAGTTTTGTGGCAAATGACAAGAATACTGTTGCTTCATGATTGTGATTCTACACATGGAAGGTTGTGTTCCTTGGCAGAACAGAGGAGAATCGGACGTTCAAGGCCGTATTATTATTGTTATTTTCATGATTATTATTATTATTATTATTATTAAGGCCGGTCCTATCTGAGTTTTTTTTTAAATCTCGTTTCGCGAACCAACCCTACCTTCCTTTATCGGGAAAACTACTCGCTTTTTCCGCGAAACCTAACATCCTTGGATAGTTCGTTTATCCTGTGAGTAGCTGCGGGTTCTGCAGGGTTGGCATCCACGTCACTCGCTTGGACAGTCCTCTTATCCGGAGGTGTTCATTCCGATTAATCCATGACGCAGTCTCCAGGCCAAGAGGAGAACTCTCCAGACGATATTGATGTGCTCGTAAATTCAAAGATAATTACTACAACCAGATGCAGGCCTTTGTGATCATTAGCACAGACGCATCCACTAATATTGAATGGTTATGTCCTACTGCTATCTACTCGCGAGAATGCTGTAGTGAAGGGTGAGAAACAGAGAAGATAACTATGAAAATGTAAAGCATGATATTCACCCCTTCGAACGGTATTTAAATAAATTATTGCTGTTGGGGGGTCGCGGGATATGTATTGTTCATATTCGCATCACTCTTGTTTAGACAGTCGTCCTCCTGTCCTGTCGTAATTATTCTGGTGAGTCCACACCAGGGGAGGACTCTTATGAGCTCTTATTAGAGCAATGACCGTGCCGGAGTCTGAACCCTGGACATCTGACTTGCGAGGCGAGCGTGTTACCACTACTCCACCAGCGCAGGTTGAACGCATCTGGATTTTCACGTCTGAGCAGGCGACCGTGTTCATGCTTGAGCGATGTGATTGGTATGTTCGACTCATCGGACGACCAGTGACTATCTTCGTTGTGACGATTGACTGACCCACATCTCAGGACTTCTCAGTCAGATAGCGTCACAGACGCTTGAAATCCGCTGGACAATTTTTTATTTTCGTTGTGTGTGTGTGTGAGGGGGGGGGCGGTTGCGGGATATATATTGTGGTAGTAACACGTTCGCCTCGCATGTCAGATGTCCGGAATTCAAACCCCAGCACTGCCATTGGATATGCACTTCTGGGTTCTAATAAGAGGAGAACTCGATTCCAGTGCTTCCCTCACTTTGGTGTGGAACCACGAGAATAACTACGCCAGGACAGGAGGATGACTGTTCAAACGAGAATGATGTGAATATGAACAAAGTAAATATTCGCTGTGCTATCATACTGGTTTTACGAAAAAGTTTGCGATGAGCGTGATTGCTGTTATAACGAGTTCAAGAGGGACAGCCTTACGTCGGACCTACTGATCAAGAATACGTCAACAAAGCGATGAACAATTTTCGTACTGTGACAGCTTACAGAAGGCATTTTCATCACACAACTGTTTTACAGCACGTAAATCACGAAGTTGTATAGGCTCTTCTGATTGACGCACTCCACGCTACCGCATGCACACCGTTTTTGTCTCCTTTGGTGTGTTGAATCTGAGGAGATAGCTGAAGTACTTCATTAGATTTCCACAGCAGCATCCACTCCAATGAATTATTGCTGTGTCAATAGGACCTAAGTAAAACGTCTGGTATAACTGTGCAGTACATACTCGTATCACATTTGTCCACCAGGTAGCCGTCGCACAAAACCGCCTACGGCTACCGCTCCGATTTAATTGATCAGAACCCGTTCCCCCGTCTCATGGCAGCCTTTAAGGTTCGAACCCTTAAGCGAACTGGTTAACAGGCTGCTCATGCACGCACTCTTGATATTTTATCGATAGACGTTTGCTGCATTTCTGAAACTTGAATACAATATCCAAGTATATTAATTGGGCTAACGGCACGTTTTCAACCAGGAACTTCGAATGACCCCTCAGCTGCTGCGGTTGGTTCCACTAGTATTGGCATAGCTCTTAGCTCCCGAGCCGAGGTTTTCTTGATCGATTGGATGCTTGTAAACAGTCGCCTCTGTGCCGTTAATCTGTCCACTTTCATGACTACCCGCTTTTTATTTACAGTACCTGCGTGTGCAACAATCAGCTGTAGCGCTGAGCTCATGGAAGGTGCATTTTGTGGAGAAATAACCACCGTCTTACTCATCACGAAGATTTTAGACGAATACTAAATGCAGGAGTAGTACGCTCTACTTCATGCGGGGCGAGATTTCACAGCAGGTTTAGTTTAGGCCCAATGTGTAACGATGTTGAACGTCTTTTACCATCAGTTGTTCCTCAGCAGTACTGGGTTTAAGCGTGGTGGAGCCCCGTACTGCTGAAAAACCGTTGGGCCAGATCGATCACCTAGGCATAAGCTACGGACGGCGAGGCTTCAGTATCGACTGCCTATCATTCTGGAAAACACATGTTGATTCGAACCATGTTGTCGTCCGATGTGGATTTCCTCGAGTGAACCTTATGAGCATGCTTCTCATTTAACAGTCGAACAGTTTTCTGCGGCACGAACGAAGTAAGCATACTAATGCCTACTGTGTGGTGCTATGAAAGCGGCCTCTTCAGAAGACATTAACTAGCAAGGTTGAACAACTGACATACGTGAAGCTCGGACCTACTAACTTTCAGATATAACTCTCTTAATACAAGACGTTTACCTTTGAGAACGCATCATCTTATTATCTGTTATATATAAACTTAGACAACGTTTTTGTGTGGGTATGGACGCGTGCTGGAACCAGCAGGCTCAAGAAATGGAGCTGGAGAGTGCAGTGGGGGGATTCATAGAAGTTCAGTAAGCAGTTCACGAAAGAGGACCCAGGACAATGTCCGTTAACGGGCGAATCTGATATAGTATTGGAAATCTAACATGTGACAAAGAATAGCGTTCAGATCACTATCTAGAATATCTTCAACAATAGTTTAGGTGGCCAGTGGCTTCCACACCTATCCAAATTAACACTACTCGTTTGAACAGTCTCCCTATCCTAGCACAATTATTCGGGTAAGTCCACAGCAGAAAAGTGAGACACAAGTTAATCACCAGTTCACATCTCTGGCCGTGTCAGGGTTTGAACTCCGGACATCTGACATGCGAGGCGGACTTGGTACCACTACTCGAACATCGCGCTGTGGACGAACTTGAATTATCACGTCTGAGCAGACTAACGTGTTCACGCTTGAGCGATGTGATTGGTTTGGCCCCTCAGCCGAACTGAGTTTGTGTCATCCCTCTGTTGGTGAAGTGCCAATATGCATTTCTAACGGGCCAGATGAACTTAAACTACTGCCACTTAAAGACGATTGTGCATCTTTGTATTGTACCTTAACTAGATTCTTTGAACTCATGTTGGAATAAGAACGCGTCCCAGGAAACAAGCTGAGCAATCGTCAGAAGGTACGCGAATTGACTTTTCCAACCAGGGATGTCAACCTGACGCATGTCACAAAGCAGCCACTGGCCTCAAAAATACCACTACGACTAACGCCGATACATGAGGCGCGAATTTGAGAGCCGTAAACAGGGTTTCATTCGGGTCTGAGATGTGTTGCGGTCATTGCGCCAATTACATGTTGGATTTACATACATAATATGTCGAACTGACGACGGGCTAGCATTTAACCGTCTCCGTTAGTGACTGTACTTCCGATAGGCTGCAAAATACGTTAAAGTTTGCGAAATACACTCATTTGCAAACAAATTTGGTTTTGCGAGAGACTCACCTGGAACCCATCTGAATCTCTCGTTTGTGACGTTTCCATACCAAAGTTGTTTGCAAATGAGTGTATTTCGCTAATTTCGTGCAATGTGGTTTCAAGTAGAACATAAGGTTGACGGAAACTCGGGAACTGCGCCTACCTGATGAGCCCCAAGAAGGGCGAAACCGGTCGTGGGCTGTCGAAGAATTTTCAGCAACCTTATGAGTAGTGCATTACGAATATATATGTTGACGTTTCTTCCTTCCAGATAAAACGACCTTCTATCTTCATCTCTGACTATACCAAAATGACGTGCTGAGATATGATGTGTTGTCTTTGTTTCCTTTCATCGCTCTTGAACTCAGATTGTTTTTCTTCAAAGGTATGAAACGACCTTCCAGGCAGTTGTCAACAGTATGTATGCTGGGTGCATTTACTCGATGGATAATCAGCACATCCAGCTTTTTGTCCGCACAACCTCTAACTGGTTCCAAAGTTGTTTTACGTAGGAGTCTTGCAGAATTTGGTGTCTAGCCCCACCAAGCCGTCCCTCCTGCTCTCCGAACACCCGCCTTAGCGACCCTCGCTTGCAACGTCAGTGGCACTTCAGTCCGGTCTCCGTTCACGTATGCAGTTAGAATATACCATCTAATTACTTTTGGATGGTACAGTTGGATGGCTCTCTAGTGGACTGTTTGGGCCTATCAAGTTAAACTACAGTGCAAGTTTGAGTTTCGTATCGTCACAACTTCATTCCACACACCGCCTTGTGGAGAAGAGATGGATGAAAATGCCAAAGTTCGCTGCTTATTGATATCGAATAAAGTCCAAAGGATAATGGGCCGAACAAACCACATCACTGAATGAAAACAAAACTGGTGCTGTGTTGGACGATTGATCAGGGTCCATGTCCTCAATATTTTTACGGGATTTCCTCGAGCTTATTCGATAAACGGTTACCATTTATGCGTTTGTGTGTTCGCACTGCCCACCGAATGTTTGATCTAGTGTTGATAATAGTGGCCCGGAATGTGAAAACTCAGGTGGGCAATGTTACTATCCCGGTGAGCCGGATACTCATTTTACTATACCCACACATTGCTAATCGACCTGGTGGACTATACTAGATTGTATCTACCTTAATTATATGGGTCTCAACGTGCGACACAAGAATGAAGCCACGTCACGAAGTCTCAAGAATCTTCCATGGATAAGAAGCAGTCCAGAATGCGACAAAGCTTCCTTTTACCACGCATTGTCAGAGCTTTTACGCTGAGTAGTAAATGCCATTGCTGGGAATTAGACCGCGAAATCTGGTTGTATTTCCTCATGGTAAAAGCGTCGGAGTGGTGCGTCCAGTACCCACCATGACGCTTGTAAAATAGGTAGGGTGCTCCACCTACCCAATTTATACTTTCTGAGTATGGTGTCTAAAAATGAAAAACGTTGTGTTATCTTGAGATTACCGTTTCCGAACTAATCGTGGACACGGCCAGAGCCCCCTCACAATCAGCTACACTTGACGGCGTGGCGTGAGCTTTTTTCTGGGACTAAAAGAATCACCGATATTCAGAACACGCCGTTACTCGCTTTCACTTGTCCTTCTTCCCACAATGGTTCTGTATCCAGCTGACTGACCAGTGGTCAAGTATACTGAGTTTATATTTCTCATCACCGGATCAACCGTCAGTCCTTGAGGACTAGTTAAGTTGTGGCCCATAGAAGGGTTGCGAGGCTCGGTAAGTCTTGAGGGTGTGATTTGGACAATACATATGTCAAGTTACGAACGCCAGCGTACAACCGCATCTACAGGTGATATCGATAGCTAAAAATGTGGAGAAATCAACCTGTAGACCGACCTGTGGTATTTCGATGTCAGCTACAATACCATCTGATCCGTTAAAGCAAACCAACCAACACAAATCCCGTTCCACATGTGGGAACTTCCACTAATAATGCACAAAGTGATGGATACTTTTGTCACTCTTGTTTTCTGGTCCTGTTCAGCAGTGACGAACGAACGCTCAAGAAAGTGAGAAAAGCGGGTGGCTCCCCGTAATTCAACTGATTAGCTTGGATCCCATTAGCATTACGTCAGTATATTGATAAATACTTAATGACCTGTCTTGCATTATTTAGGTGGGAACCTCTACAAGTTATGTCTTCATGTGATATTGAAAATATTTGGTCTCGAATAGGTTTTCGGCGTGCTCCGTATAATGGTGCTCTGCGGGTGGCGTCTTGTGAAGCGACTCAGTGAACTTTAAGGTGTTCCTTATTTATTAAGTGCACTGAGGTGTCTTTACGACTTCAAAGCGGATCGCTGTAGCCTTTTTGTCATCAGAACCATAACTATAATCGCTACGCACCACTACGCTCCCTAACAACGCACTGATGATGTCGCCTCGATTGATGGTGAAACGCTTGCAATCAAATTGTCCAGCTCAGAGAATAAGCCAACGACCATCTACACTACCTGAGCTACCAACATTTTCCTCTCTAGAAAACGTATTTGGTCGTGCAGCAGGTACTTAAGTCGCAGAAAATATCCCGCGTCATCAACTTGGCTCGGTCATGTGTTATGCACGCCGAAACGTCGTCTACCGAGATGATTGTTGTTCGTGTTCCCAGAATAGCGCACATCACTAGGTGGACAATATATGTTTTGGCAAAAGAGTGTGAAAAAGAATACGGAGAGTTTGAGTGTTGTTGATGTTGTCCGCCTTCCAGGATGAACTCCTCGTGACCTTTCCCTGCGCCTGGCCGGAGATATTGCAAGAAATGGTGGTTGATCGATGTCAGTGGCGTTTGTTC
The DNA here is from genome assembly GCA_004794785.1 of Opisthorchis felineus. Classification (NCBI taxonomy): domain Eukaryota; kingdom Metazoa; phylum Platyhelminthes; class Trematoda; order Opisthorchiida; family Opisthorchiidae; genus Opisthorchis; species Opisthorchis felineus. The sequence goes on along the minus strand of SJOL01012685.1, from coordinate 42,357 downwards.
TGTCAGTTTTTTCAGATTGTCTGGGCGCTTGGGCTTAGGCACCTCAGCTTGTGTGCGACAGACAGGCAACAGGTCCACTCTTACTCACTATTTTCTTTCTCCCTCACTTTAAGACTTTAAGTATAACTAAAAAATGTATTTGTTGAGCATCAGTGCCAGCAATGATGTTGCTGTATCTGTTGGTGATGACGATGACGATATACGGTTTGACAGGTTGGTTGAATGGCTTGGTTCATGTTTGCTTGTCAACGGTATTTAAACTAGTGGGAGTCTGTAAATATTCGGGCTGCTATACCAGGTTGAAGAGGGAGGGGAAGTTACGCGCTGCATGAAAGCGTTTGATGCTAATGTAGACTCGAGAAAATGAGACTCGGTGGTAAGCAAGAGGGGACTTGATGCCGGCCCTACCCCATTCCCCTTTGCTCAATAATTCACGCAGGTTTTTGATAAGCGTTCTGTCAGCTTGACCTGCGATGTTTTTTTGTGTGCATACTGCAAGTCAAATATATCGGTTCCCCGAACACATCATCTGTACAGTGTACGAGCTTCGCCGTTGTACAATACTCGAGGCTGCACAACATCTGGACATAATACAGCCATCCAAGCTCTGGTGGTGGCTGCTCCAGACACGTCCAAATGATATGCTGGTCTTCGCGACTCACACGTTCACTTCGCTGACAAGGTTTGTATATCATATGCTGAGAAAGTGGAAGGACTTAGTACATCACTCAACGAAAGCTAATTCGAGTGCTTTCGGACTAATATCCAGTGTCCGGTGCATTCCGAGAAAATACAAATGGTGTAGGGGCAGCTGTATCTTATATAAAGAACAGAAAAGAACGCAGTCAGACTTATCTACGGACTGCTTGCAGGCCTAATTTTAGCCTTCAACACAGTCACTGAAATTTCCTAAGCAAGTATATCTGTCCAGACAAATTTGCCAGCAATGTCAAAGTTTTCCGTGCGAACACGAAAGTCTGGGTATAAACCTCTGTAATAGTTACATCTAGTTCAAAGTCCAACCTGCAATGATTTACGGTCGTGTCACTCTGATGTGTAAATTTGCTAGGAGACCGTTGTTTGAGTGTCTTGTTCATAGGCTACTGTGCTTTAGCGATTGCGAATTATTTCCACAGTACTGTGGTGGTTGGGAGTGAAAAACATTTCAGACGCCTGTTCACGAAATATAAGGAATACTCTCGAAGATAGTGTGTTTCAATAAAGATCTCAAAATGCATTTATCCCACTGTTTTGCACTACAGAGTATAAACTACCCCCCCCCCCGAAAAGAGATAGTCTATTCAACAATTAGTTTCCGTGAACGTCACATTCCATGACTGTAGCTGCTAATTTCCGGTGAAAACAACGGTTTCCATTCAGAAACCCTTATACGTACTTGCCATTCTATACCAGTCCATCGGACGCCTTATCAACCTCTAATGGTGATCGGGCGCCCATAACGATTTACCTGAGATGATTGCATCGTCACTGTCAGTCCTCAATACGAGTCAGATAAGAAAGGTAGGTAAGATAGGATCAGGATTTGTGCTAACGGAGCATCACTTGGTTTCGTAACAGACGCCGAACGCTCTCAAACCCCTCCGTAAGCTGGTTAAATTCTAGATGATCACCCGCTAATATACCAGGCTATCTAAACTTCTATCTGTATCATACCCTGGGGTCGTCTCACATCTTCTGTCCCTTCTACAGACCAATCTGGCCACGATCATCGTTTGGTTTTCTAAGTTTATTGTCCTGCGTGACGTTAGCAGAACGCGCTAGTTTGGTTTACCTGTATTGTTGACGTTTGGATAGGTAGAGCGGAACCGGCATTTGAATTTATCGTAGTTTTAAACTTTTAACATTTTGTTGGCCCGCGTCTTGGTCTTTCCACGTACGCATAAGCTGTTCTTCACTGAACCACATATTCGCGAACTCTGACCTCGCGTTCTATTTCCTCTTTACTCTGCACCAAAACTTCCGCCCTAAAAGTGAGTTGATGCCTGTGCTGATTCCTGTATATCTTTCAGTAACACTATTGTATGCTGCTCACCTGATCCGAAATATTTCGGCTCAGAATTGCCCTCTCCAAATAGACATACGTTTACTTTGTGTGTCGGCCACACAACAGCAGTGACATACAAAACTTCTCACCATATTTTGCATCAGTTGCTAACATGTCCGGCCCCACTTTTGAAACTAGTACACTCAGGGATTTCAATGCACACAGCTCTGATTGACCAGCTTTCTCTTCGCATCTGGCCAGCAAACGGAAATTATCGCAACCGTCAACTCTTTATTCCAAATTATTTTGTTTCTTACCAACATTCTGGATCGTGACAGTGACTTATTGCACAAACTTGACTACGTGCCATTCACTCACCTTTCATTGCACTCGGTTGCACCTCATCTGCTCTTCTGATCATTGTTTTTTTCACTTGCTCGCATTTAACCTCCATAGTCTCCACACACCGCTTTTTGCTGCTACTTGTCTGCTGACTGGAACGGCGTACCACATTTCTTCGGCTTCAGTCTTTGAGATGGCTGCATTGCCAACGTTCCAGTGATTTGTACTGAGGAACTCACAAGTATCCCTGCTGATGAATACTCCTATGTTAATCCAATAAACGCACACCGGAATAAACGCACACGGGAATCCTTTAGTCGTGTTTGTTCTAGTGGTGTTTGGTGAAGAAGCCGAACGTAGAAACGCCACAGTTCCAAAGCTTCCACTTCATGTCAGTCGAACTGCAATTGCATGCAGTCCCTATATTCCGGCCACCCACTGGGCCGGGAACACGTTCATCAGTCCGATAAGCTGATCTTTCAGGAATCTTGCGAAACTAGTCAGTTGGACATTTAGATCTTCCTCCTGTCTCAAATGTCCCAACACCAACGAGCTCCTAATTCGTTGTTCAATGAAGGGCAGAAATATTTAACCAACTTTCTACCCTCGTGGTCTGGATGGTATGCTTCTAGTTCCCAATGTGTGGGTGCTCCGTAACTCACTCCAATCTTGCATCTTCTTTTCCGCCTCTCTCTCTCTTTAGCTCCTAAAGGCACTTTTTTTTATCCAACCCAGTAATTATCGCACTACCTATATGGACCTCAGCTTGTCACCCTGGTTAAGCACCTCCCAGCAGATCCTTCATCGATCATCAACATGGGTTTATGTGCCATCGCTCTAAAAATAACCATCTACCGTTCATTTTGTAAAATGTCTTGGTCCACCTTAATTTCTCGATCGATTGCCACGCTGATAGTCATCTTGAACCTCGAGTATCGCCTTTCACGCAAAATACCAAGGACCCGTGGCACAACACGTAAACAACACTTGTTCACAGTCGTTCATCGCAAAACAACGTAAAGTTGTGAAAACGTCGGAATAGATCAACATTGGTGTGGTTTATATCGTTAAACTTGTTTTACGTGATATGAAAATGCTAGAGGGAAAAGCGAACCCAAGGTTACGATGAGTGCCCATTGATGAGTGGGATAGTTTTTGTTATTTTTCACCACATAGCTGGGTTGTGAAGCCTCTTGGATTTGTGGTGGAGGGTCTGAGAGATGTAAAATGGATAAAAATAGCCATCAGTGACTGAAAACGTGCTCTAGGAGATAACCGAACTCTCCACATTTCCTGGTGTTATTGCATTTAAAGATATGCCCACCTAGGATTAATGTTAGCTGCATGCATGCCATCAGTACACCGAATGCCGATCTCACGAGGATTCGCGACTGGCGCTCGGGTGAGGCATTTACATTCAATCATACCAAATTTACACATGATTCTGTTTCCCTTTCTACAACTCATCCAAGCTTTTACCATCCTACTGTGATCCTACGATCATCCATCTGATCGCCCTCTGTTTTCTTCTTTACGAGTGACATTACTTGGTCCCTAATTGTGAAGATAATCCCAGCTCATGCTTCAAGAAAACCGGATTTCCCTTTCTGAAGTTGTATATATTTCTCTCTATCCTACTGCTGTCGTAATTACAATGACAGCTTTCATTTCTAGAATTCACCTAAAAATTTTTCATTTCATTGAATTCTCTGTTTTGAGCGATAATCTACCGAGTCTCACAGTCCACCACCATTTTCCACACTTTTCGCCACAACCCACGATCATCCACTCGCTTGTTCTCCTGGAGTAGCCGAATCAAGTTGCGATTCCCTGTCGTCAAACAGAAATATTTTTCTCACCGTTTTTCCTTTTCTCATTCTCTTTCGCTTTCCCGTTTAGCAAATTCTCACAATGTTCACGATCTCAAGACTTGGGTTAACACCATCTGATCCGCTGTGTGGAATTTTAAGAATTGTTCATGGTATTCACATTAGTGGGGTCTTTCAACGCTTCAACCGTTTAGACGCTTACAGGGGGTCTCCCACTGCCTAGTTCCCCTTCCCCTGTAAACCACTATTGTAAGTTCATTGATGAGGACCCATTAAAGCGTAATATTTTGTAGGCGATAGCCTGGGGGAACTCGGCATCATAATAAAAGGTACTCTGGTGGCAACGACAATTATATCAAACTTTGATTGTAAAGTCAGCTTGTGTGGAAAAGGCAAGTTATTCGGTCAGGTGCGAACATAAAGAGCGTGATAATGTTATATCTTATGAAATTAGACAAAAGTATGCTGTATGCTTGACACAAAAAACAATCAAATAAGCTGAGGTCCGATTACTATTCATGATTGCTTTTTCCGCCATATGCCTTCAAACTGCTCTGTAGCAGCTTTAACTCTCCCTTGTCAAAGGGAAGATGTTGGATCCCCTCAACCTTTTCACCGCCATTTCGTAGGGAATTGACTGCACTGGAGATTCGTTTATACTCGGTCTCATGACCCACTCAATGCAGGCTTCTATGTCGGATTTACGGGTTGGTTCGGTAATGTTTAGTTCCCTTTTGGCGGAAGCTGCGTCGGATGTCACTCTCGAGGCTGAATAAGCCACATAGATTGCGTCCCTTATTTGTGCTGCATTGACTTCCTTGATCTCAGCTTCATTGTCACTTTAACAAGAAAGGAATAAAACCGATCCCAGAAGTGAAACATGCGCATAAACTGATGACAAAATAATTAAACTTCTCCGCACTTTTGAATCGTATAAGCCTTTCTTGTTAGTGTGTGAAGAATAGTTGCAAACTGTGGTTACACTTTCACGTCATCGCAAAGTACAGTGAAATCCTTGACAGTACTGGTAAAAAAACTGTCACACCAGAAGACTAGATGTTATCGAGTGTGAAGTGACCAGGTGCTTGTCAGTAAATCTAAATGTTACCTAATTAAGCAGTTTGTTTGATTTGTTATTTTTAGACAAAGAACAATAGGGCTGGTGACATGGGAGGGGACAACTTTCCCGATCAGACATCAGGGACTCCACTGTTTAGGGTGCATATCGAGAGTGTGGCCAAAAGCGGTTAGCACAGGGGATGATAGCTCTAGAGGTACTTGACCGTCATGGTGTACGATAGGTACGGGAGCCATCAATGTCCACTTGAAGTGCTCCAGTTTAGTTCTGATGGTAGAATATTTGGACTCACTTAAGTGCTCGCGATCACAGGGTGTAACTAGCTACTCCATTTTTGACTGATCACATTGCGAGGCAAATATTGCTGAGTAAGTACAGCGTGAAGGGGATTTTATGTGTGATCAGGTTAACGATGTTCGCTAACTGCGCATTCAACTCAAAATGTGAAATTAGGCACGCTTGGGAAAGTAACACCAGGTTTCATGTGGCTGAAGTAAATGTGAGCGAGAGGAAGTGTACAATGCTTTTCAAGTTTGTCAAAATTTATCTTCTTGTCGATACTGCTTTTCGGAAAGTATTTATAGCAGTTAGCTAAGTACGAGCTTAGAAAGAATTTTCTTGAATAAAGGGTGGTAGTAATTTGTATGAGCTAACCATAAAAACAAAGAATGACGCTTTATTTCTGCTGGTACCTTGCTGTGGTCTTATATTGTGATCCTTACAAGAAAATTTTTTGCATGCTGATTTCCGTTTCTACAGAGTGGGAAACTGTTTAACTAGTATCAGTGGGGATAATTTTGGAAATAAGGACATCTTCCTACCGAAAGCAGTTTTCGTTATAGTTGGGAATAACTTAGGTTACACTGTACATCACTGCATTCCGATCCAAACCCCGGTTTTACTGAGTAGTACTGATGTTTGATTCACATTTTTTGTTGGATTATCATGAACATTTTGGGTGGGAGTGGAGAGGATTAGATCCAGGTAGCCGGATGCTCCATACGGCACATCAGTTAACCACCTATTATGTGGTTTGATCGTCTTTGGTTAACCAGCCAAACACGAATTCACCGTTTTTTAGTTAGGACTATGACTTTCTTCAGAAGTGGTTTCACGCTAAAGCGTGGCAGGCAATCGTGACGAGCAGTCCGTATGGAGTTTCCATGAAGACAGGCAGATGCTCTTCTTCATATGTTTCAGAGCTAGAGCTCTTTATCCGAGCGACTATTCCGCAACTACTGATAAGTGATATATCACTTATATATATATATATATATATATATATATATATATTGGAAGCTAAGTGGACACCTTCAGCCGTCTACAACGTTGCGAATTGGCGTCCAGTACACCGTCGACGCATTTATCGGGTAGCGATGCACTCTACTGCCTAATATGCATTACCAAGCAAAGTGCACGTTGACTAATGGTAGCCGAACTAATTGATGTTTGGCTTTTCCATCGAACTAGACTGGAAAGCGTGGGTATGTTTTTTATGAGGCCGGTCTTGCTAGGCAGCCTAATCAGCTATACATTCTACTGTTCACTCCCAATTTTCGGGAGTAGCTCTCCGAACTGGTTGTGCAGGAGCCCACTGATGTACTATCTGGTGACTTCACTCCATTTATTTCAATTTTAGACAAGAAAATTCATTCTGAATTACATAGACTCATCGGGATTGGATTTCACGTTACCATTATCACTAGGGTCAGTTTGTTTGCTAACGAGTTTTATCTTCAAAGTTTTAAGCCACTGTCTATTCCATTCAATCACTATTTAAAGTGTGTATGCTGAAAAGCATTGTTCCACACATGTTCGATCAAAGTTTACTCTCCGTTGATTTGACCATAGGGCAAACAGCGTACTTTGTTCGATGAACCTGAATAAAACTGCTAATTCGCCAAAATAACACGCTTTGAATTGACAAGCTGCCCGTACGTGCGTCGTGGCACCGAATTTTTGGCATCAACCTCCATTTTTTGTCAAAAAGTAGTTCCAGTTCACCACCAGATGTGTGACCTTCGAACACGCTAAGGGACAAACTTTCTCGCTGGCTGTATTTTAAAATTTACTGTTTCCACCTAGTCTGAAGACCACTGTGAATATGTTTAAATTATGTCGCTAATAAGTGCGCTATTCCGAAATGCACTTTGTCACGTGAGACGCGACGTCACTCTTCAGCCTCCGTTCAAAGATAAACACGGTGCAATATAACCTCGTTATACTGTCACATTTCGTCACTTGTGAAGCTTCGTAAACGATTTTCTTTTGGACAACGTCGCACCTTCCTGATCCGTGATCAGAATATGGTTCACTTCGCATCACAAATGGTATGACCGGGTGCCTCGTGGAAAAAATGATGGATCTACCGATCGTTTTGCTGAGTTTCGTCTGCCGTTTCTATGTCACATTGTTAAGGCTTTGGTAAGTAGCTTCACTGGGACCTCAATACATACCTAATCATGCCTGCTGGAATATATTTACTGGTTTAAAGCATTTAACTAGCGTTCCCTGATGGATGAGACTAGGCTTCACACTGGGTATCAGACTTTTGTGGAGAAACGTACGAATTGCAACGTGCTGGAAAAATGAGGTCCGGACACGTACACCATTTTTATCAGGTATTCGCCAAGTTTGAAAGTCGGCTTGTGAACATTTCGTCACCAATCGAAGAGATGCCATCGCTGCGCGGTTATATGAAGCTATGTCCTCCTTAGTCTCCGTATCATCGGGGGCGGGAACGACAAATTCTGCAACCGTCATAAGTATAGTACAGGGTCTTGTTACTCAGAACATTATTTGCCCGCACACCAGTTCCTGTTCCGAAATGGACTGTTTACCGGAAAGTCCTGCTACCTTCAGAATCCGATCAATGTCACCATCCAATAGGATACTACACACGCATGAATGAAGGCAAATATACTACCAGAATTGCGGTCAACACATAATAATCATGACAGAGGAAGACAGTGACTTCATTAAGGTGATCATGACAGAGTTTAGTTCGAACCTCAGTCAATCAATCAATCAACTTATCAGCTAGAAACCGTGTACCATGTACATATTGATTTCAGCTGATACAGTTTCCATCACCGGGAAGTAGGAGAGTAGAGCAAGGCACTAGAGGTGATATCATATTCAGTTAGTTTGGGGTCTGGTTAACTGCGTATTCAAGGTACCAGAGTCACTGAATGGGCGATTGGGCCATTTCTACCACCGTTAGTAACCATTGTTAGTTGAGTCCCCGTGTCCTCATCCATGGAGGTGGCATTTGTTGACCCGATGAGGTTTATTGGTTAGTGTTATCATACTTCCTTGTCACCTCTCGGTCGCTTCCACTCAGCACAGGGATGGGCGAAAAAAGCTGTTTGCGGCAGGTTGTCTTCTGGCATGCGGAATACATGACCTAACCAGCGTAACCTATGAAGCGTAGGTAATCCCTAAGACCATCTGAAGTACCACAACATTGCTAATCCGATGTTCCCACCAGGCCAGACCAATGTTTCGGGGATGCCGATGGTCAAACACTGATATCTTTCGTATCTCCTCTGTACATAGAGGTCACACCTCTGATCCGTAACGTAGTATGGATAGCACTGTCGCATCCATCTGCCCTTGATGGACAAACTGAAGTCACATCAGCGCCATAGGTGTCGTAGGTTGGCAAAAGCTGCCCTGACCTTCCAGATTTGAGAAATACCCTCAAATCCAGCCAGTCCACCGGGACTTATACATCTGACCTGGTAAACAAATTTAACTACCATGTCGATTTGCTTGGCTGCAAGCATGAGGTTTGTGTTTGCTCCCACCCAGTCTTGTAGCGGCACCTTATACTTTGCAAACGTGTATGCGAACATACCGGGAGCATTTCAACCCCCGAGGTTTACGAGACAGCAGAGAAGTTTCAAGCAGCACATCAATAACAAAGTTGAACAGAAAAGCGATAGAAGGCAGCCTTGTCTTACACCACGACGTGGTGAACTCAGGCGAAGGCTTGCCGTATACTCACTTGCGTCTACAGGAGCTCGCACGCAGTACTCTCATAAGGGACATAAATGTGAAAGCGACACCTTCGATCGTCAAACACCGTCAAAGTTTCTGACGGTCGACAGAATGAAGAGCAGCTTTCAAGCCGCGAAGAACGACGAAGGTGGGATGTTTGAAGGAATGGTGCTGTTCGAGAACTTGTCTCGAGGTGAAGAAATGGTCTATGAATCCTCGGCCAAGGCGGGACCCAGGTCGAATCTCACGAATCTGCCTCTCCAGATAATCGATCCACCGATCGAATAATCCCAGAGAGCACCTTAGATGCGACGGATACCGAGCTGATGCCATGATGATTTCACCTGACGTTCTTGAGTTCGAACCTAAGTATACGTATATATATATATCTATATATATATATATATACATATATCTATATATATTATATGGCGGCCACTTCTCATAAACACGATTCCCTTAATAATGACACTTTTGACAGAAATTCGCGAGGTCGCATTGTGTCAGAAGTCTACTTCTCCAACCTTAACAAAACCCAACTTCCCTGAAACAGCTGTAATAACCACGTTCTGTCGTGATGTTAATGGGAATATGCTTATCTCCTTATATTTGTTGGATGATTCTGTGACATGCACCTAACTTCACCTTGTGAATCAACACACAGATTATGGGATCATCTAGAGTCTTGGATTAATCCATTTTATCCCACAGAGTTAGATACTTGATCTTGACCTGCTAGCTCACTACAGTAAGAATTATATGAAGTCAAATAGGTCATCCCAACTAGAAAATTTTGTTATAAATGAAACTAGCTAGTCTCATTTTATTTGTCATCTAACTATGTCAGACTACGCCAGCAGGAGATGCCCGTCATCCAGGCAGGGCAGTCATGTGCTGCAAAGGATTTGCAGGGAACTCTATCGCTATTGGTCTCAGGACCAGTACACTACACATCTTATATCAAAAGAGGCCAAGTAAACGACAATAAACTGAAGTAATTTTATGGCTGTCGAGGTGGCCACGTGTTCTATAGTTCCTTCGTGTATTCGGGATGAATATGTAAACATTAGCTTCATTGATTGAGGCAACACTACAGATTGTTCTTAAATTTGGTCTATACCATTACACAGCAATAAAACGGCAGCCTTCTCATATAACTGAAGTACTGTACCAATCGGATGTTAAATGTTGGCAAGGTTGAATAAAGCTTGATGGCTCTTGCAAACCTGATAACGGATCACCTGCGAATTTCGGAGTCCTAGGTAATCACTATCAAGCAAGAGGACAAGGATATACGGGACGATAAAGCAATTTCTACACATTTATTAATCATTCATTGTCGAAATATGACATTAGCTAAACCACCCTTAGCAATCGCCTGTGTCAGGGTGATTAATCATATCGAAAATAACTGGGTTGAATTTCATCGACGGGTTTGTGCATTATTCTCACTGAGAACCATGCCATGATGCGCTGCTTCTCCTCCGAAGCTGGGACAATACGAAGCAAATTTGCGGACTGGAAATCCAGATTGAATCGGTTATTGTGGCTTTGGTTTTTAGTGTTTGTCTTGAGAAATCGTCCGGGATAAAGTTGTTCAGTCGAGTTCGGACTCGATAAAATAATGTACTGAAGTAGCCTATTTGCGGTTGATTATGCGTTGCCTTCAGATGACAACTCTTCGTCCTTTGAACCATCCCATATGGTTGTCCTAAAAGTGTTCTATCGAAGAGAAGAGTTCAGTTATCAGCTTCCAATTCTTGTGAACTAAGCACTAGAAGCTTTCTCTTAGAGTGCACCTCCTTTGCATGATGTATAGATTTTATTGCCGTGAGACTCAAGTTCACCGTTGGATCCTTCGGTTGTCGGGTATTCGTGTGAACTTAAGGTCTTTCGAGAACCTATAGGGATTCGTTTTCGTATCCGAGTTTTTCTAGTAACATAGGACTTTGATTTCACCCGAGAGAAGGGGGACTGTTGAGTCGTCGTCGTACACATTTTATAGTGCTTTTGTTCGAAGCCAAGCTTGTGACTGTTGCGTGTCTACAACTATTGTCGTGACACCCCGCCGTCCTTCAACATTGGTTCCTGTTGGCTGAATGCCAGCTGTGAATGAGGCTATACATTCTGTGATGTGTGAGTTACCTGGCCTTTTCTGAAGAGTGATTGCCATTCGGACACAGTAACCTGATCGAGGTAGTTGCGCACGTGAAATCATGGGGAACGTTTAGAGCTTCGGAATGAGCACGTGCATCCAAAATACAACGAATGTCTTGCGCATTCATCAGTCAGCAGAGTAAACAGCATCTTTTCTCCCATCAGTGTGACTGAATCCCTATGAGCTTCAGTCAGCCGGTAACGCCATGGGGATGAACTTAAACTGACAATTTTAGACCGGCTGGTCAATGATGTGTATGAGTAACCTGCATTTTGCCTTGAAACAAAGTCAGTGAATAAGGCAACTTACAGGGACTTTTCGAGTGTGCTGACTATCTCTTCCACAAACCCAAGTTTGATACCTCCGTACAGTGAAATCAACTCTCTGATGAACGGATTGAACTCTTCTCCAGGGTCCTGCAAGACAGGATAAAAAAAACTGCTGACGGTCTTTCCTTCTGATGATTTCAGATTGCAAGAAAACTAATTCAAATATGCCAGGGATAATTTCATTTAACTTGTAAGTTATGTCGCACTTTTGCTGGTAACCTGTAGAGATTGAATAAGTGGTCATAACAAGTGTACAATCATGTGAGAATGTAGCGGAACCCTTGGAAAGGTCAGAAGAATGTATGATGGGTAGGTGCCCGTTTTCAAATTTGTCCGTCACACCAAACCATGCCTAAGGAATACCTCGACTATCGGCAGTGCCACGTGCGGCTTCCTCTGATGCACATCTGCGGTTAGCTGAAGTCCCTGTACACGGTGTAAGCCAGAAGAACTAAGACCGAAGAATGAACAAGAGGGGACAGTTCTATTACCATCAGCAGGTCCAGCTATTGACCCATAATTTTGGATTCAGGTGGATACAACTGGACAGTTGAGCCTCAAGGTGCATGTGAATGGTGGTCTGGAAGTCCACATTACCCATAAAACGCACCCAGAATACAAGCATGACTAGCTAGTGCTAGCCATGATACAGTCTGCAAAGATCATTGAGAATCACCTCTGGCACCGTAGCAAGCTTTAAACTCTGGAATGTCCAGAGTGTCGAGGCGAGTCATTTTTACATATGCGTATGTGTATATGCGTGCAACATAATCAAATTGATCAAGCAGAATGAAACAAAATACAAATTGACGCAATGCGGTCAACTACAATATGGTTTACTGATTGAGTGAATACTGAAGACAAACGGACAATTTGGAGCTTCAAAGTGTTGAGACGGACCTTTCGTACATTCGTACATGAGACACTACAATGCAGTTTATCAGATTATAACAAAACGCAGTAAAATAACATTTAGTACAGTGCACAGAAAACAAACGAGTTCGCAGTGTTAAATGTGACCGATCCGGCAAACCAATCTGGGAGTATTCAAAGGAAAACTACTTAAGTTCTCCATAGGCTCGGGCGGTGGTACATGCCTGTACGAGAGTCAAAGCTGTCTACAACCCATGAACGGACGTACGCACTACTTACAACGCACCACTCTTACAGTGGCTGTCTCCGTTGCTAATGTGAACAAGGTAAGGATATGGTTTTGGTCAATTTGAGCTCAGAAACAGCACAGACGTTCCTATCCATTATTTGGAATTTCATCAAACGTCTGTCAGTTACCATGGTGCCGTTATGAAATTGTGCTATTAATTAGTAAGAAAATTTTCCTTCTCGTTTTAGATTTATGTACCCACCCTCTAATGGAGCACGGTTCAATTCATTCTTGACGGAAGCACAAATACATATCTTAAAGGTCCACCTACGCACAAACTTTGAAAAACATCCCACAAAACTTTCATTCTTACTGGGGCTCGTCGACAATGTGTGTCTAACAAATCTCGCATGAGATTTGTACGAGGTCTTCAGTTTCATGAGAAGTAGAGAGAAATTTCCAAGCCAGCTCGTAGTCACTTCTTTTGTGGTTTAAGGCAGAAATTATCAGACGTTTCTTTAAAAAACAATTCCTGTGATATTCGAAGATCAACTTAATAGCATCATAAATAACGTAAAATAACAAAGGCAGCTGGTTGACTGCTATGATGATATAAACATGTCCTTCTTTCCTACGATACCAGCAACACAAGGACCTTCTCTATGGGTAGTAGGCTAGTACCGTTGATAGGCCAATCAATTAGAAGTGAGTCAAACTGACACTTATTGGTGCCGAATGTCAAATTTAGGTCTATCACTTCCACTTATTTTTACAAAACAAACTTCCTCAAATGAAGCGCTCATACAGCCCTCTGTAATCGGTGCTCTGGGATATCAATTTTTCTTCATCGGTGCATAAAGAATGTACATTGTGAGATGTGTGCCCCACGAGTGATATCCACGGTGGTAGGTGACGCAGGTGTTGTCTTTGAAACTATAACTGCCCAGTACATGGGGAAATTGTGAGTCACCACTTTAAGAGTCTTGATCTGGGTCTCTTAAAACAATTGCAAGACCTGAGTTCACTAATTCCCCATACAGCTTTTTCCTGTGTGTTTCTGAATTTTAACACGTGCTGGGCTTTCGGACCACGTGACACTCAAATGCACCGCGTGCGCGCGTGGTGATATAAACATGTACTGTTGGTGGTAAGGATGACAAAAATGGATGCGAATTACGAACGGTGCATGAACAGCTGAACAGATTTCTGAAATGAGGACAACACGCAATGCATACCTTTGTTGTGACCAACCGAACTGACAGATTTGTCCACTAAATTCCGTTACAAATTGAAGCTGCTTATTCTCCTATAGTTAAGCAGGATAATCTTGTATATACCTTTTAGTTGGCCCTTGATTTGTCACACGACAGTCTTATTTACTGTTGTGGACGATAAAGCGATTGCAACTCAAGTCATTGGGACGACAAACCAATCAACAGTTCTAGTCTAACTGTTAGGTATAAATAGCAGTGCATCAGCCGATTGCGCCAGTCGAAACTACTTAGAGTTGACAGATATGGATGGCGGATCATACAGAGTAGACTTTCAATATTTCACCAAGTATGCAATTTAAGTGATGTGGATTTTTTCCCATGAAGTTTCTTCTCGAGGAGGTGAACCCATAGAGTTGGGGTGCACCGAATGGCTGGTTTACCATTCAAGGGAAAAACCACACTCGAACTGGTCTGTACCATTGGCACGAATTCTCCAGTCAGAGTGGCAGATATTTTCGCCCAAGATACACCCACGTCAATATTCGATTGGCTATTTTACAGCTGAAACACAGTCTGAATGGAAAGGAACACAAACATAGGACTAGGAAACATAAGATAACATAATATCTGTGGAGCTCCAAATGGTACGCTTTCATGGTAAATTGTCGCACCTTGCGGTTGCTATTCTAATATAGATAGGCGGCACAAAAGTTACTCAACCGTTGTGCATCAGATAACACGGGCTGACAATCGGCACACATTTTCACCTATACACGGATATCCAAGAATATTTTGGCATCTAGATGCATCCAGTCTAGATGAGCTGAGACATCCCGCGTTTAACACACAAATCCTGCTTTCTAAACCCCAGAAGCAAATAAAACTGCATCGTGTTGAGAGAGAATCATTCGTCTTAGAAAACACCTTTGTATTCTCCTAAGCCGAGCCTTTGAGTAGGGCAGTAGTACATTATCGACTACCTATCCTGCTCTGATGGACAGTAGGGATGAAAAACGCCTTATCCAGGAAGTTGGGTGGAATATCTAACAAAGCATACTTTTACCATGAAAATAATGGATGAAACGTAACCTTCAGAAACTTTGAGTTATCATGTGTTGAGCCACAGCTCAGCTGAAAGCTAAGTAACAAACTGCTCTGACATATTTACGGTTCATTTTCTACCACTCCGCTATTCTACATATTGTCCCGTCTATTCAAAAAAGCGTCTATAATTCTACTGTCATGCTTTGTTTAGTTGATATCTACCTTTGTATTCGCCAGGATTTTTCGTGGAACGAGTTAAACCTTTCGGTTCAGTATCCCGTCCAGTTGAAGATAATTAGATGCCCCTTAGAATTAGACAGCCTGTTCCAGCTATACATGGCCTTGTCTTTTCCACTATACCTTCAACTAAGATACCCCATTTCAGCACTTCCCTTTTCCTCCCTGTCTTCGGAAACTGCAGACTGTGGCAATCAGGTAGGCGACGTTCTCTCTCTCCATATTTTCCAATTAAAGTTTGGAGGAGTTTATTCTAAGCCAACAGAAGTAGTCATTCCTTTGGAAGTTCGCAGATTTTTTCAGTCTGGTGAAACCGTCAGTGTTGCTACAGAGCAATAGCTTTTTGGTGATTAACATCGCTTGAAGCTTAAGACAGCAGCTAGAAAAGTAAAATAACCGAGATGAGAATTGTCTGTACCACATAATTGATAAATTTAGTCATTTCCCATAGTCGGAAGTCGGGCTCTACTTCGCAGTAAAGCCCCTATCTAACGACACTCTTCTTAACGAATCTCCATGGTACGAAGCAACTTCTTTCACCACAGTATGACAAACACATTGATGCAACCAAATTTTCGTGAGATATTGAAGATACTCATCGAAAGGAAATCTTACAAGTTTTGTGCTATCCCCCGAAGCGGAAGTAGCCGTACAAAGCCGACCTTGCGGTGTACCTCAGATCAGTGTCATCAGGCTTCTATTACTAACCATGTCTGTACCTCTATACTTTTGTATAGAAAAGATAACTCCGCATCATGTTACTTGGCTTGATGCGATTCTCCAGGAAAGCATATCATACATGGATGGGAGCAAGCTAGGTCAGCTGTGGTCATTTAGGACGACCGCAATGGACGAAGCATTTTCCAACCCTAACTGCCAAGATAACAGTTCCTGCGCGTTAAACAGGATACCTGAAAATTAAATTTCTGATCCGGTCAGTTTCGGTCGAAAGGTAAGAAAGTACCACCACCATTCTGAAAGCGTTCCTCAAGCCAAATTATTCAAGATGGTGCCCGGACTGTCCGTCTTGTTGAAGGGGGAAGTGCTTGAGATATGTTTGGTTTGGTTTGTATAGAAAACACCCAGGCAATAGTAACTTAGAGCAATAATAGGCGAAAATCACTTATTTTCATATCAGTCTACAATACATACTTTGAAAAATAGTGCTTTCACATCAATCATTTTTTCTTTATCCACTAGACTTCTATTTTCGTTTCTGTGGGCTTCCATGTCCTTTCCGCTCACCATAATTGCCTTTTCCAACAAGCTTTCAATCTTTGACTCAAACTGAGGGCCAGTAAGTTCGTAGAGGACCGCTTGTAGCTGATCCCGGCTTACCACCAAGTGTTCAGTTTCCTCGTTTTCTGAAATGTCTGGAACAAATTAATGAGATTACTTATGAATCACCTGTAGCAACACCGCTGATAAGCCTTTCAGCTTGTTCAAGCCACGTGAAAAGTTGCCAGTGACAGTTTTCGTCAAGCTGATCATGAACAGTTCATTAGTAATGAAAGCCAAGCTTACCTCATTGTCAATTATACGTTTTACTTCCTGTAGTGACAAATAATCTTTGTGGTTTGTGATCGCCTCGTAATAGGTATATGCCCATTCCAAACGGATTCTTGGGATACCGTAGACTTGAATGAAGAAGTTTTCCAAAAATTCATCAAACGGTTTCCAGCAGGCCACTGAGGGTTTAGACACCGGTGTTACTGGAGTAAAACGGGCCTAAAAGGGTATGAAAACTCGGTTACTGACCGAAAGCTTTCAGAAGAGCATGACCGCAGTATGGTGACGTGTGGTATTCAAGCTGGTGTCATGAAACACTTTTTGTTCTTGATTGTTTGGGACCAACGTTATGTTCGACTACTAACTTCGGTCCAAAACGGTCAGAACGTAAATCTCAGAAGCCTTGAATGCTTTTTTCTTTCATCAGAACTCCATACTTGTAGTTAAGTAGGTTGGAAATTAGAAAAAATTATGTTTGTAGGCAAGTCCAAGTTGTGTCTCGTTGAATAATAGGAGGAAAATCAAAGTAACATACAAAGATTGTTGGTTTTTGCTTTTCCGCTTGAAGCCGGTATTTTTACTTTCAAAATAAGCCAACAAGATAACAGGCTCTTTAAATTCATCTTGATGCCACTGGGTCATGATAGGTCGGCCGCTTAGCCAAGGAGCTAAGAGGACTGACACTATTTTCGACAAATACACTCATTTGCAAATCAGTTTTTTCAGCAACCTTGTGAGTAGTTTCCTTTATGAAGACTGACACTACATTCTTCTCACGTTAGATAAAAGAGTAAGACTGAGCCGTTACAAGGTAGAGATAGGTGTTACAATTAATGCGAAGCATGCCTAAACTGGTGCCTACGTACGATTTTCACAACGGCTTCTATTGCCATTGCACTTGAATTAACCAATTTAGGTTTTCACTTTCACTGACTTCCTCATCACAGCTTTTTCAGCATAAACTTGTATTTTTAACGACTATTACACCGCACTTGGGTGATAATTAAACGGGCCTCGGGTGAATATCTCTCACGCATGGTACTTTTACCAAATATTCCGGGTAGACTGTCTTGGATTTCATTTGAACTGGTATTCGAACAGTCGAAAAATCGAGCACTATGTATCGGAAGAACCCGAAATTGTATGATCCGATTAATATGCTGTCGGTAAACTGGGGTCATCCTTCCCTGATTGATTGATTTCGCATTGAGTTGCAACACTGAAACACCAAAGCACTGTTGTGCCCCTCAATGAGGTATGTATGACGAAATTGCGTGCTGAACACATGACACGAACAATTTTTTAATGTGGGATTAATATTGCTGTAGGTTTCAGTCGGAAAGTTCGAATCCTTCTGGAACACCGTGGAGTTTTCCAACTTATCGTGCGCCATCAGTAGTTTCCTCATCATGAATCGATTCGTAGGAGTGGTTTCCTCTCTCACACATTGCGCAGAGAGAGAAGCTTGACGACCGGGTTTCTACTGGAGGAGTATATAACTGAGAAGCTCT
This sequence comes from Opisthorchis felineus, assembly GCA_004794785.1. Classification (NCBI taxonomy): domain Eukaryota; kingdom Metazoa; phylum Platyhelminthes; class Trematoda; order Opisthorchiida; family Opisthorchiidae; genus Opisthorchis; species Opisthorchis felineus. Next base: position 23,997 of record SJOL01012685.1, on the reverse strand, counting down.
GGCGGATATGAATATGCGGTTGTGAAATCGGGTCTACGATTTTTCGAAAGTACAGTTTGGTCAAACTTGGTCTTAATAAATGAAGGACTTATTCAATCTGGTTTGTGCATTACGTGCACATAACCCTAATAAAAGAACAAAATCGCTCTCACGTTACCACTTTAGTCACTGACTGTATTAGCTAGACGGTTCTTCCCTAATTAAGATCCCATGCTAGCACTAGACAAACTGAGATTACCTCTAGCGTCCACGAGCTAATGACTGGATATACCCTGGGTAGCAAAAGAGCCGTGAAGGGATTAATTTATTGGTTCCTACTGAATCAATATGCTAAGCCTCCACCAGCTGCATTTTTCTGCTAAAAATTGTCTAAAACATCCAGTGGCTGAACTGCTACTGCAAGTTATCATTCTCAAACTTGGGTGACTGCTTCGAAGTCCTCGATGATTTTCTGTTCAAAAGGCATCTCTTGGATAGTCTGTAGTTTATAGACTAAACTTGACGAAAACGATATGAGGATCAACTTATCTGAGTTGCATTTAATTATTTCCATGAAGTGCAAAATTTGAGCTCATCTGTACCAAAATATCGTGAGTTCTCTAAGCTTTCAAGACTGGAGTAAATGTGCTGTATGTCAAATCTGAATCACCGGTTCCCAGTCCAGTGAAGGAAGTTCTTCTTTATTTGTAATTTCGGCCACCGCTTCTTATGCTGCCTGGTTTCGAGTCCTCAAATTTAGAGACCCTCATTAACCAAATGTTTGCACAGAAGCTGTAGCGGGTGAAAATACCAACTTTTCAGAAATGCCTGATTGATATACTTCATCATTATCAGAAGCAAATACAGCTGTTTAACTGCCCGGAATTCATGACAGATTTCTCCTGCTCGCCGTGTGTTCTCACCCGTTTTGCCTCTTGCTCGTATTGCCGAGCTAAAAATCAACATCTTTGACATCGAAATTCCAACTCCCGCAGATGTGGACCTCACAGACAAGTTATGTCGTACTTTTGTCCATCCTTAAAGCATTTTCATACGTGCTGCGTTCGAGTCATCCGCTACTTTGTAAACCACTGACAACCACAAGAGTGAGCCTACGCTGGACACGAGCGATCGTCGGAAAAGCTAGCAAAACCGGACGAATCCGTCTCCACACAGAAGGGCATTCCGAATTTACGGAACACTCGGTCACTTCAGTAAATATCTATCCGAACGCTCAATAAAACCAACGACAGCAGCATAATTCGGTGAGCTGTAAGTCTGTGACTACCTAAAACGCCTAAAACACATCTCCAACTTCCAAAGTGATGGTCTAATCTTGGGCTTAGCATCTGACGAAGCAAACAAGGGAGGCATGGATTCAGCATTATTCGGCTATAAAGTTTCTGAGGAGACGACCGAAGCCCACTATAAACGTCTGCCCATACCGCAATTGACCCTGAGCAGCTGGTGTGCACTTCGCCATCGAATTCATCTGTAAGATACTTGATATTCCTGAAAGCTTTGAGCCCGATCGTGACGAGGTCTTACCAAGCAAAATCAGAAACGAAACTTAAGTCCACCGTTTCCTTGTTTACGAGAAATTACCAAACAGGTAGTGAAGAGCGGAATTGTTCTGTTTTGTTCCAGATGTTGCTACGTTTAACACAAAAATATCGAGTAATTCTACATTAGTTACACCAGTACATTATGCACTAACTAATAGCGTCATGGAAATCGCAAGGCCCAAGATCGCGCAGTAACATTTGGGCAACGATATCTATTCTTTGGCAAATGGGTTGAGCTGCATACATGGGTGGGCAGGTGAAAAGAGGACAAGATTTAACTTCCCAAACGCAGTATTCAAACAAACTTGGTGATCATCGTTTCCATATCCAACGGCGTGAGAGTCAGCAACTCGCAATTAGACATGATGCAGTCTACCAGCTCCTCCGTGTTGGCATGACGATCAGCGAAAGATGAGCGCAAAAGGAAAGCTCAGATGGGAGTCTTCCAAATACTCAATTATCGAAAAACGAAGCTGAGGGTACAAGAGGTAGGTAACCAAAACAACGCTACCCTGTTAGAGCAGCATGCTTCAAAAAGCTAAATGCTCAAGAAATCCTTCTCACTGATAAATTGTCCATCACACTGTTGCTTCTGCAGCACTTAGTAGGCAAACAGTCATTGAGAATAATCAAACAAAACAGTGTATAACTTTCACTGCACAGTATATGCCGATAAGAGGATTAAAGCGATCTTGCCCTGCTACATTTTATTGCCGCAACAGACAAGGACCTTCGCAACAGCAGCGTCACAGCAATGCAGTCCACAAAATCAGTCATTGCATGCATTGGCCAATGGGCTGCTTCGCTGTTTGCAATCAGCGATTACACAGTTCTTTTTTCACTTGCACATCGCAACCGGCATTGGGAGAAGGCTTGAGAAAAGGATCCGTAGACGACTCAGAGCAATTCAATCAGTTCGTTCAACAGATGTTAAGGGTATACACTGACGACTATATTGTTAGCAGTCTACAGTGGAGTGGGGCTCCAGCGCCAGTAGTTTTGCTTGTTCCGGTGTTTTGATTATGTGGGGATCTTCCGCGTTGACATCAATGGATGGATATTGCATCCAGAATTACTGCTAGCAGACTAACTTTTCAGCAACTTGTTGCACTGATCATAATCACTAGTATCGTCTTCATTTCGAAGGGCCAGTACAAGATCCGCCTTCTAGATGATCGGAAAAGTGCTTTGTTTTGTAATAACTGTACGTCCCAAATGGATTTCAACCGCAACCGAGGGCCATTCTCAAACGATCAATCAAAACGCTTCCTAGTTTGGCTGATAAAAATGGGTGCATTCGAGGTGCCGTATTTATCTCATAAGCTGTCCACCTGAAGAACCTAACAATATTGTCGGCTTAGCTAGACTGGATGAAATTGCAACGTGCGCAATAGCGATGGCAATGTAAAGTCCCTGAGTTACTGAGTACTGCGCAAACGAGCCAGTCCATTACTGGGTGACAGAACGAAGACAGTTTTGTTCTAACTGCTTTGTCACCTATCATCAATTTACTTGTAATTGGCTCCATTTGGAACTCCACGAAGTATCCCGATGCGTCTTTCTGAAAGCGTTCTTTTTGCCGAATTTGCCAACTAGTTGTCTCACAAAATCCCACAGTATCAATTTTGTCGTGATTCAACTAAGTCACGGATTCTAACGAAATTTAGACAATCCACGGAGATCCAATCTTGAGGAAAACCCAGTGAGTTTATGTAGATTAGCACTTCAATTTGAGATGTAGGAAATTTGGATACGAATCCCGACATTTGGTGCTATTGGAACGGAACTTACTCAAACGTCTTTCCCAGTTCGATGTGAATGAAAATGCAGCCAAATACCTCTATGATCACTCTCGAACCAGGACACAGTGCATGGCACAAGTGGTGAGAGGTTAACCATTCTCACAGATAACTCTGGTGTTCCAAAACATCCCATTCTACGGTCCGTATTTCGAACCCAACGTTAGCATCTCGACTGCTTCTGTCCAGCAACCTGGCAGTGTCTCAACCCACCCACTTTCTTCTGGTGGCATGGTAGCTGCAACCGAAAGGGTTCCATAACTGAATGATAACTGTTGTCTTTAACGATCTCCCGATGCATAGCAGCTACACAAAAACAGGGGCAATTTTTTACTGGGCTGGACTTCTTGTGCACACTCATCCTTTGTACTCCGAAGAAACTCCACTGGGCTGTTAAACTGATCCAATCCCAATTCTTACACTTGAATACCCTTAAAAGTCTTGAAGTTTTATTTAGCTTGCTTTGGAAACCTCTCTTGATTGAGCTCTACTTCTTTTCTGTTGACAAGAAAATGGTCCAGAAGTCTTTATCCGATAAAAACCACTCTTGGTCTAAGCATATGGAAACTGTATCTGGTCTGACGGCTTAGATATTGTTTGTTCTTGGTAACATTATGACATTTTTGTCATCGCTTATATCCTCCCCCAGTGACTCATTGTTCTTTTGTATCTCTCCCGGGTTTCCAAAAAAAAATTATATTTCGATTGCGCCACCTCTCACGTGTCTGGCTTAATTTAATAGACCTACCAACATTTTATTGTCGAATTCATCTTTGGAAAACTCTTTAGTGTATGAAAGTGTTTCCGACGAAGTTTTTGGCTGATGTTATTACACCGGGCATCTCAAGTTCGAACATTCATGTACATATCTACCTCCTGCTCCCGGAGATCCTGGTTTGACGATTACGTCATGTTATATCCTGCTTGTTCATCGCCTCAGTTTTTGTGACATTAAAAGTTCGCCCTGTTGGCACATAAAACCACTTTAGGTTTGTTTTGGTATGCTGTTGAAATAAAGAACGCTAGTCTAGGTGAGTGCCACAGCAAACGATCTACGGATGTTTCAGGACACCAAGCAACGCTGAGAGTCGCTGAAGTCAGATTCAATTCAAACCAGTAAGACGTATGGGTGATCGATGATATGTTTACTTGCTCACACTTATTTTTACACAAGTATGTAAACTCGCCTGGTGATCCTAGTGCAACCCACTGTTATGCATCCATGGGAGGAAATCATGGGTCTATTTGGCAATATGATTATAGGTGCTCACATTGCATAGCACATATTGCAAGGAGGTATTGACAGTGATTTGCCGGGCACACGTTCACAGCGCACATACTTGACATCATCACACGTAAGGTTGGGGTGTTCTCAAATAGGATCTAGGATTCTGCTTTAGGGAACAGACATAGAGTTACAATGGTGAACTGTCACAAGAGCCATGCTATGTTCAGTGCGATTATGGAGTTCCGTTGTGCCCTGCGGAATTTCTTACAGTTGCTCCTACAGTCTACTTTTATGCCAAAAGCGTCCCGTTATATTGAATACTCTTGATTCTGCAAGGGATTCTTCAAAGAGGTGATTACGATATTCGCAATCACACTACTGTCTCTTCCAGTTCTGTCATAATTATCCTGGTAAGTCTACATCAAAGGAGAGAAGTACCAGACCTGAATTTCGCTCTTATTAGAGCCCACATGTAGTGAACAGTTTTGGCTGGCCCGGGACATCTAGAATACGGGTGAGCGTGTTATTATTGGCCCACTAGCACACGATGGACTCACCCAACTTATCAAGTGTAAACAGGCAAAGATGTTCACGCTTGAGCGATCGGACTGGTTGGCCCGACGCCCTAAAAACGATATTTAGTTGCGACATTAACTACAGCAGCGACAATCGTGACCGAGTTCATCTGGAATTTAGATAAAACTAGGTGACCGGCTACGCTGGAATCAGTAACCGTTCCTCAGATGATCGGGTGATGTACAAATAGTACCAAAACAGGAACGCGGGTTGTTTACTGTAAGCAAGTGTTGTGCGTACGACAAGTCACAGACACATATCATGGTGCGTGCAGTTGGTGAGCCATATTTGTGGGTGCGTGGGGTATGGTGGTTGGTATGCATACTGGTGAAGACGACGTGAAGGATTACCTGTGACATTCGTCTACGCACCACGGAACGGCGTCGCACATTCGCAGGTTCCTGTGCATATTGGCAATAAAATAAACAAGACAGCAATACAATGAACTGAACAGAATTCTAATCGTTTGCCTGAACAGAGTTGACCATACTGAGGCTACACAACTACAAGACAGTGGACAGTACCAAGAAGTACCAATTTGTTGATAGCATGAAAAGTTTTTAAAACTTTTTTCAGCTGAGTTTTTGCATTGGAAGTGTACAAAAGCTGAGATTCATTGGAGGGTCTTTCCATCCTTGTTGAGAATTATCAACAGTGCGCACCCCACCAACCCCTAGTAAGATTCGAACTTGCAGCCTCTTGACTAATAGTGGAACTCTAAACTCTTCGGCCACGAGCGGCTGGTCAATAGTGTGATTAACTGGCGTTTAGACAAGATATAGTGCTACCCGTCAGTCAGTCCACATCAATTGGTCACCTTGAGAATCGCTCCGTGAGTGATGACTTCTCAGACGGAATGTCCACGGAATGTCCATGTAGTTGCTCGAGAAGTCAGTTAACCGGTTGAGGGAAGAGTGCAGCTATATCCTATCTAAGTACAAGTTAGTCACAGCGTTGATCAGCCGCTTGCATCCAAGCGGTCTAATCTTAAGACACTAGCCAGGGTGTCGGGAGTTTGTACCGCTCTGTGAATTGGTGAGATCTGTACTGCTGATGCTTCTCAATAAGGACAAAACAGCTGTACAATTCTTCCCCGCATTTCAACAGAGGCTGACTTCACTTAAGAATAGAATTTCGATTGAAAATGTGTCAACTTGTTTCGCCAATTTTGTGCCCATCCGGTCAGCTGGAACAAGGAGAAGCCGAGTGTCGGTAATACAAATAGCGTAGAATAGTTATTTTTTTACAATTGCATTTCATCTCAGCTGACTGCTTATTTAAGAACCTTCTTGCATGGCAGTCATGCAGTCATACGGCTCAATGCATGAGGCCAATTTTGCACCAAATGCACCCGACAGGGTGTTACTGAACAACTCAACGGAGACCAAAGTGCTTGCTGATGCAAAAAGGTCAGCTGGAAGGGCTTGGCCACAGTGTGGTTAACACGGGTGTAGACAATGATACAGTTTGAACTCGGCTGACCAGTCAGCCAAACAAAATTCGTGGCTGACCAAGGCCGATACTCTGGTCGCATGCATTTGGTGGCTAGCAAGTAAGTGTGAGTCTTCTCATGTAGTTGCCTGGTAGCACTTCATTTTGTGGACAAAATTATAACCAAACGTCTACGCTGGGCCGGTTACAAAATTGTGAGATGGAAAGTAAAACCAAAGCTGTCAAACGAACCATGGCGCGCCTAGGAAATAGGACAAAGTAGGTAAACTGAATGATCGCATTAAAATTGCTTGTCGCTGCAATAAAGTGAAAAAGGCTCATCTAAGCCTGTTCAGGCAAAAACACAGAGGTTACGGTAGCTATCTGCTTGATTGGTTTATGTACTGGAGTGCCTATCTGCTGGATTCAGAATGCCACGAATAGGAGAGAGATGAGAGAACATTTCGGTCTGAATGGCGTTGACATTCAAGCAAGTTAAACGTCTGAAGCGAATTCGAGTATTACCTCTAGCACATACAAGGCAGAAATTTGCCTTGAATATTTGCTTCTTGAGAAAAATATCATAATGAATTCAAACTCTTGCAGCTAAGCCAGCCTATGAGCGAAACTTCCCTGAGTGAAACGGCGAACAATTTCTTCTTCACTCCTGCTCACACAAACGGATATTTTCGGTTGTAGGTTGTACTCTGGTACAACTTGTCATCAGTGGTAGCTGACCTTGTTTTGTTCGTGAAACACAATAAGATCACGCCATGAAGTAGGTGGTCAGCTTGTTGTCATTCACGGGGTTGATCGCATATCCCACTAACGCTCAACAGTTGTTTAAACTAAATAAAGTTTTCGTTGGATCAACGCTTTTTCCATTCTATAGAGAATGAAAGGGCGTATCTTTTGAAGTTTTCTGTTTTGTTCAGGTATCTGCACGCGCTTTGATAAATTGAAGCGAGTTGTCTCCTTTACATCCTCATTGCCAGTGACGTTTACAGAGTTTACTGCACCTAATAGATAAGTCGTACTTACCCACCCCGGTATGGTCATGGGACTTATCTCTTTCCTTTTAGAAGCCTACAGAGAAGTCAGCGTTTTTGCACAGTAAGGGAGGTTCATCGGAGTCATAACAGAGAAGGTGCCCAATATTAACATGCTATTCCGTTAATGGCTATTATTTCGTACAGAAGCTGGGGCGAACTTCAGAATTCCGGCCCAAAACACTCTGGGTTCCAAGTCGAAGTATCAGTCATACACATTCATAAAGCTTGCTTTCCAATGAAAATTTCTGATGACTCTTTTTGACTCCGCTCAAAAGGATATATAAATACATGCTGAAATTTAATACAGCCTCGCACCTTGTAAGTTTCTTTCTCTTGTTTACGTTGCTTCCAGATTTCATCTGTCAGTAGTAAGCAGTCTCGCAACTGGAGTGTTCGCCTGAACACCTGTGGGTCCTCGCAGCGTAAGAAACGAGGAACACTTTCACCAACCCCCTGGAACATGAAGATAAGACAGTGAAGTTGGACTGAAAACTGATTCATTTATTTTGCACGATTATCATCTACTCTAGAATCCGGTACTAGATAGAGGCAACTTTTAGCTGGCCCTTTGGGATAATCTTTCCAACTATACAAAAATAACCGAGCGTGATAACTGAATACCATTTTTTGGTCTTTAATTGCATTTGAAAATTCGAAAAATGTATTTGTAGAAATGTATGCATGTCACCTGAGTTGTTCTGGGCTGAGGGCATCTGTATAAACGACGCTCATTTGAGGGTCCCGGATGAATGTTGGATCGAGCACATAATTTGTCAAAAAATAGTTCGATATAGAAGGTAGTTCAAATAAAGGATAAAAAATGTCTCGACTAAAAAATACCCCCTATAATGGTTTCTGTTCGTCCTTCGACGGTTACATCGAGTGACTCCTCTTCCTCGTTACAATCTGTCCGACTACTTGCCTTTGATTCTAGTTGCTTTGGGCCATCCCCATCATCTTTGGTAGTTTTCGTCATTATTCTGATCAAATATTGCATCTTCTGTTGAGATGACATTCCATGAGTTTCCTCATTCCATTTTGATAGCCCACAAGGTAAGCTTCTCCCGGCTTCGTCCCACTGGGGCCTGAAAATTCAATGGGATGAATCATATCGTGGAGTCGACAGCCTATTCCACAAAACATACACAGCTACTTTAAAGATCGTTCTTGAGATTATCTCTCATGTTAATCCGTGTAAAGTTGCGTTTGTGATTCGGACACAAAGTAACTCCTAGGGATTTTATTTGGTTCATAGCTAATCAGGCTTCAGGCCAAAACAACACTTGTTGGTCAGTATTCGTACTGTCGTGCTCCGATCATTTCAGGGACTATGCCCCAACTACTGTCTGTGTTATTCCCATGATCGGAAGTAAGAAACGAGCAAATGAAACTATTAAAAACTTTTTCTATTTATACAAACCCCTCCTTTGAGGTTGTCACACTTCTGCTTTTAAAAGAACCTGGGTACCTCACCAGGAAATTTGACAACGAATTCATAGTCGTGAAGAAAAATACAAATCATTTCCCAGGATGATGGGCCACGGGCAATTGGTAACGAAGTCGATTTATATATTCGAGCAGATTTCAAAGAATCACCCCAATATACTATTAGTCGTTATAGAACATATATCTTGCGTAACTTTCTCGCAGCTCCTTGAAACCCGAGGTCCACGACAGGAAAGCATTTTGGATCAGTTTGCACATCATGTAAAATTTCTCCTTTACGAGGAAATCAGAAGACTAAATATTGTGACTGCCATTTATAACGAGGTGAGAAGAGAATGACCACTGCTCAATAGTTTAAAACAAAGATTAGAAAAAATTCCATGGGACTAAAGTATGAAGAATGCAGGATTATTAATCTGTCATACGTAGCACCTGGTAATTCCGTGAAACATTTATAATTATCCTACAAGTTATTTGTGTGGAGTAAAATGAAACATTTTATTCCTGTTGTAAACTTAGTAGAGTCTGCGACGGTTGAGGTTCTTTTATGTTCCTGATACGTTATATAATTCTGCCATCTTTAAGAAACTGCATCGATGATCGCCTGAATGTCTGCGATTTCTCAGGACTGTTAGATCTGCTCAATTCTGAGTAACTTGTAGTGGTTGACCTGATATAACATATTGGGGTTTTGAAGTATTACCGACTGAAAGCACGTTACATAAAACCAGCCAAATAAAAAGGGATTTTCCATAATTATTGTTCGATCTGAAATACAACTATAGCTGAGAATGCTTTTCAGGGTTACCTTCCAACAGAAACTGAAAAATCCTAAAAGTGAGGCATTCCACCTTGATATGAGAAGAGTAGGTACAAACCGTCGTCATCATCATCATCACGATCATGACCACGCTTATCATTAACATTACTGGCAGCAATACCAGCGAGGAATAGCAGTGTTTTGTCTCTGCATAACAACGTCAGTTTAGTTGAGTAATGCCTTATAGATGAAGAAATTCGGGACAAGACATTGCACTTAGTACTAGTCTTATCACGTGCCTGATCCTCTAAAACTCTGCCAGAAATCGACAGCATGAAAACCGCTAACATGGGTTAACGGGAAATCTCGTTTGACGCCTCCAGCCAAACACAAACAGAGGCATGTGGACCCCATCCTCAAAGACAGGCAGAACCTACCGTCTATCACGTCATTTTCTGCCTAACTCAAGGCTTCCACGGCACGGAAAACAACACCTTTCTCGGCATGTGAAACAAATGGCCCAGTCACCGTAGCTTGCGTTGCCAGATGTGTTCCTTGAGAGAGTTATCTGTTTCTTTACCATTGATCCGTTTCATGGGCACCACAATAAGAAGTCTGTTATTCCAGACGATCCTATCTACATAATTAGTCGCAGATCAGAAGTCTTCTCAATTCCTCCACCTACTATCGCCAAGTCTGGAAGCCACACAACAATATGGGTTTAAGCACTAGATTTTTTAATGTAGAGGCAGTAAACTGATGCGCATTAGGACGATTTATATATTGGTACAGTGTGCTTAAACTATTTTTCTCAGATAGAAACTACTTATGAGACTGGTAAAGTGTGTCCAATAATAAGACTTGTGCGAAATCGGGGACTGCGTCTTGCGATAAGCTCCAAAATTGGGAAACGGACAATGGGCTGTTAAAAATCTTCGCTGAAATTATAAAGAACATTTGCTACGAAAGAGGTTTGAGATCTTAAGTATCATTCCAGCCAAAACATGAGGTGGCATTTGTGCAGAACAAAACGACGGGTGCTCGGTTTGGCTTGCAATGTCTTCATTCCTGATGTTTGTGACCTCTTCAACAATTTCAAAAACGTCGCCTCCTCTACGACAAAGCCGGGAGAGTTTAGCTGAATTTTTGTAAAAGCTGATATGAAAAAGGCAAAATCCTCAAATTCCTTAGCTTCTTCAACTTTTTTAAGGATCCGGGAAGGCAAAAATTCCTTTTAGGAGCAGATGGAGTTGAATTGTGGTAACAAGTTCACATTTTCACTCCCAGAGGATTTTCTCAAACCTACTTTCTATCTTCCACCGATTATCACACAAGCTGTTTCGAAAATTCTTCTGATATAGGTAATGTCCTTTAAAGTGATTTACCGAATGCGACTACACACTCGGTAGACTGCACGAAGAATGTCCCGTGCTTCATACGCCCAAAATCAGATCGTAGACTGACTTATATTGAATAGTTTCCATTGTGGCAGTACTCATAAGTAAATGCACGCACCAAAAATCATAAATTGGCGATGCATTTATCATCGTAGGTATAAATTCGGCTCCATTGTGAGTCTTAAGTAGCTCTAAAGGTACGGACGCGAAACAAGGTGGCTAACCTTAGCGGAACGAGAATTGTTCCCGAATTTATATAACTTTTGTCTTTAAAAGTAGAATAAAGCATAAAAACTCACCTGGGGGTGGATGCGCGATTCAGCTGCTGCAAAGCACGCTTATATTCATCTCTTTGTTCGATCATTCCACTGAGTTCGGATTCACAGTGCCTGTATAAAATAGGCGTGTGGGAGTCAACAGAGTATTAAAAAAACCCAGACCCCATCCATTTGAAATGACCAGAGCAGAAGCGTTCAACATCACGTCTGCTATCTTGTGCAGCATAAAACTGTTTCCAATCATCCTTGTTTAACAAAGCTCGCGTCTGATTTTCTTTCCAGATCATAAAGACTTCTGATTATATGGGTGCGACTCATTGAAAGATCTGGCAGGTTTTTTTATCTTCACTAAGTATTTAATCCACCATCCATCACTCTGTATTCCTTTACTGACCAACAGTGTACCACGCGGAACTTGTAAAAACTGTACACGAAAAATACATTTCCAACACCAGGTCAAATATGAGGGCAAAGAATGTGAATCTAATCGACCTGTTATTACACTTCCAGCTGTACATAACAGCTCCAAAGTTGCGGGAAATGATGTTTACTCTTTCTTTCATCCGAAACATCTCCGTTTCAGTAAGGCGCCTTTGCTGAAAAACGTGGAAGAAATCATGCAAGCAAACAACCATTCGACTAGGATGATAAAATAGTCCAAGTGGATAAAAACTGTGTACGACTTGTGCACCTTTTGACTTTTGTTACATTTTTTGCCGCAGTAGTACTACATTGCCAACAAAACCACAGTGAAAGACGTGCGAACTGGCTGGGGTAGGACTCACTTCATCTCCTCAGTAAGTTCAGCGAATTTGGCTTCTTGTTCGACAATTTTTTCTTCCAGCATCTGGTTGGATTGCATTAAGATCTCATACTCCCTTTTTGGAATCACATCAACATAGTCAGCCTTTATCTTCGTCAGTTCGAACTGCGCTTCAGACAGAGCCTTCCTAGCTTGACTAAAACGACCAATAAAGGACAGTTCAGCACTTAAGATTCATACAACCAAGTAAAACAATATAAAACCCAGGATGAGTGCAGTACAACAGACAGGAAACTTATAGTACCACGTTACAACAACTTAACCTCATTTCACCTACTGTAGGGAGGGAAACGAATCAAGTTTTACCGATACAGAGCAGGTCACTAAACAGTCGACCATCTTCAACCTGTGATCAAACGACATTCAAGAGGGGTAACTGTACTGGGAACATTTTATCTCCCATCTGAGTAGATCCAAATTATAACCCAAGAGGAGCAACGGTATCGGGCGTCGCGTAAACCTAAGAGCAAATGAGATATCGAGCACTTGGGGAACATAAGTTCAAGTTAGAAAACGGGACTGTTGAAAGTGAGCATATCTGTGTAGAACTAGGTTAGCAGATTTATCAATCATTTATCCAGTGCCGAAATGATAGATTTTGCGCAGAACAAAATTTCCCTAAACACTGAGAATACATTCATGTGTTCGTCGTTTCAATTTTGTAAATCTGCGTAAAATCTCAGTGACCGTAAATTATTCACCTCGTTGTTCGTTCGTGGCTTTGTTGTGTCCTTATTTCAAACGAAGCAATATGTCGGGGTGAAAAGCCGCTATGAGTAATCCTGGTTGTTGTTTCTTACGATCAACATAAAATGCATACTACGAATCGGACCTCAGATTTATCAATGGTCATAGAAACAAGCTCTTTATACACTTAACTCAAACGATAACGAGACCAGTAAACTTTTTTATGCAGGATGGTGATTTGATTAAATATGCTAAAATGGCTACAGTCGAATCATACCGATGTCAAGACAGTTTCTAAGAGGCGGTATGGGTCAAATAAGGGCAGTCCTACAAGCACTCAAGAATTAACGAAGGTCGAAGGCTACCAGTTGAAGGCATTCCAGCAAGAACACAGTTGCGTCAATCATATGGTGTTTTTGAGCAAATGGTCGATTTAGTGGTGCTGTTACTTGACAAAGGTAGCCTTCAGCTTTCAAAAACTAGGAGTAACTTACAACTCATCGGAACTGCTACATTTTAGAATGATTGAGCTTCTCGTCAAAATGGCTTAAAATGATGATGTTCGATGGAGAGGCTGTTTAGCAGTCCTAGGGGTAGGATCAAACTTTTCCCAAACGGTTCCTTGAAATGTAAGCTCTTCGTCTGGAAGGCATTCCACCATGCTAAGCAAACGCCGTGGAAATGCATTTTTTAGATAGCGCCGGAAAAAAATCGAAGAATCGCTTCAGTTAGTTTGGCCATACGTGTAAAATGTATGTCAACGCAAGTGATTGAATCGTTGTGTAGGAAACCAGACTACAGCTGAGTTCTGGACTTTGGTTTCATCACATAGTAAGCTCCGACGTTTCTTCTAAGTTACAATCAGCTTCCAGATTTTTACCTAATTAGAAGACTCAGGTAGCCTGAACAGTGTCAGCATCATCTCAACTAGGAGTAACAACCTCACAGGGAGCACAAATATCACGTTTTGCAATCCAGTGTTGCTTCTTCTTTTTCAGCACCAAAAACCTTCAAAAACTCACAGAATTTTGGATTACCAGTCAGTTAGTGACAACAAAAAGCATTTTTTCACTGAACATGCATGACAAATGAATATTGATAATAAAATATTGAATAATAATACATGTAATACAATACTTACTCCAGTGCTATTCGTAAAAGCGCAGGATCTCCGACGTTTGTTGCTTCTTCCCGTGCTTGCTGCGTCACTTTTTGCAATTCGCTATAGTGATTCTGCATGTCATTTAGCTCAATTACAAGCAGATTTTTCGCATCCGCTTCGTGTCGACATTTGCCGTGTTCTTCCTCCAGTGAGGCTTTCAGCTTACCAATCTAAACATGTAAAAGTGGAAAGTGAACTTGTTATGAAGACTCAGAATCAGCAATACGTACATGAACAGATCCGTAGACATGGGTCGACTCACGTCGTCATAACCAAGCATCACTGATTAATACAGATATGAAGCTGCATTATCCAATATGCTTCGCATTAATTCTGAACAGTAGACTCTTTTATGTGGATTCTTAAAATACTGGGGTAGCATCACCAGTTTTCGACCGGGTGCAATTGGATACGATGATACAATACCAAATGTAAGATGCATAGGTCTTTCTGCATCACTTTTCGATCGAAAAGTCCGTTGATCACTGAAAGTTGTGAGTTATTGTTTCTCCAAGCAAGGATATTATTACTATTTTTACTTGGGTATATAAGCTTTGATGTGGGTAACACAGGTAGGTAACTTTAGCGAGCAAGAAAAATCAAAATTATTTTCCTGACAAAACTGAGTACTGAAGCACGTCTATGAAATTCCTTTTTAATAGCATCTTCAACTTTGACAGCAACACCAGAGGGCAACACTGGCGTTTCTTTGCTGTCCAACCATGTCAGCTTGTTCGTTTATATAAGAGAAGTTGCAGAAAACAGAGTGTNCATACATACATACATACATACATACATACATACATACATACATACATACATACATACATACATACATACATACATACATACATACATACATACATACATACATACATACATACATACATACATACATACATACATACATACATACATACATACATACATACATACATACATACATACATACATACATACATACATACATACATACATACATACATACATACATACATACATACATACATACATACATACATACATACATACATACATACATACATACATACATACATACATACATACATACATACATACATACATACATACATACATACATACATACATACATACATACATACATACATACATACATACATACATACATACATACATACATACATACATACATACATACATACATACATACATACATACATACATACATACATACATACATACATACATACATACATACATACATACATACATACATACATACATACATACATACATACATACATACATACATACATACATACATACATACATACATACATACATACATACATACATACATACATACATACATACATACATACATACATACATACATACATACATACATACATACATACATACATACATACATACATACATACATACATACATACATACATACATACATACATACATACATACATACATACATACATACATACATACATACATACATACATACATACATACATACATACATACATACATACATACATACATACATACATACATACATACATACATACATACATACATACATACATACATACATACATACATACATACATACATACATACATACATACATACATACATACATACATACATACATACATACATACATACATACATACATACATACATACATACATACATACATACATACATACATACATACATACATACATACATACATACATACATACATACATACATACATACATACATACATACATACATACATACATACATACATACATACATACATACATACATACATACATACATACATACATACATACATACATACATACATACATACATACATACATACATACATACATACATACATACATACATACATACATACATACATACATACATACATACATACATACATACATACATACATACATACATACATACATACATACATACATACATACATACATACATACATACATACATACATACATACATACATACATACATACATACATACATACATACATACATACATACATACATACATACATACATACATACATACATACATACATACATACATACATACATACATACATACATACATACATACATACATACATACATACATACATACATACATACATACATACATACATACATACATACATACATACATACATACATACATACATACATACATACATACATACATACATACATACATACATACATACATACATACATACATACATACATACATACATACATACATACATACATACATACATACATACATACATACATACATACATACATACATACATACATACATACATACATACATACATACATACATACATACATACATACATACATACATACATACATACATACATACATACATACATACATACATACATACATACATACATACATACATACATACATACATACATACATACATACATACATACATACATACATACATACATACATACATACATACATACATACATACATACATACATACATACATACATACATACATACATACATACATACATACATACATACATACATACATACATACATACATACATACATACATACATACATACATACATACATACATACATACATACATACATACATACATACATACATACATACATACATACATACATACATACATACATACATACATACATACATACATACATACATACATACATACATACATACATACATACATACATACATACATACATACATACATACATACATACATACATACATACATACATACATACATACATACATACATACATACATACATACATACATACATACATACATACATACATACATACATACATACATACATACATACATACATACATACATACATACATACATACATACATACATACATACATACATACATACATACATACATACATACATACATACATACATACATACATACATACATACATACATACATACATACATACATACATACATACATACATACATACATACATACATACATACATACATACATACATACATACATACATACATACATACATACATACATACATACATACATACATACATACATACATACATACATACATACATACATACATACATACATACATACATACATACATACATACATACATACATACATACATACATACATACATACATACATACATACATACATACATACATACATACATACATACATACATACATACATACATACATACATACATACATACATACATACATACATACATACATACATACATACATACATACATACATACATACATACATACATACATACATACATACATACATACATACATACATACATACATACATACATACATACATACATACATACATACATACATACATACATACATACATACATACATACATACATACATACATACATACATACATACATACATACATACATACATACATACATACATACATACATACATACATACATACATACATACATACATACATACATACATACATACATACATACATACATACATACATACATACATACATACATACATACATACATACATACATACATACATACATACATACATACATACATACATACATACATACATACATACATACATACATACATACATACATACATACATACATACATACATACATACATACATACATACATACATACATACATACATACATACATACATACATACATACATACATACATACATACATACATACATACATACATACATACATACATACATACATACATACATACATACATACATACATACATACATACATACATACATACATACATACATACATACATACATACATACATACATACATACATACATACATACATACATACATACATACATACATACATACATACATACATACATACATACATACATACATACATACATACATACATACATACATACATACATACATACATACATACATACATACATACATACATACATACATACATACATACATACATACATACATACATACATACATACATACATACATACATACATACATACATACATACATACATACATACATACATACATACATACATACATACATACATACATACATACATACATACATACATACATACATACATACATACATACATACATACATACATACATACATACATACATACATACATACATACATACATACATACATACATACATACATACATACATACATACATACATACATACATACATACATACATACATACATACATACATACATACATACATACATACATACATACATACATACATACATACATACATACATACATACATACATACATACATACATACATACATACATACATACATACATACATACATACATACATACATACATACATACATACATACATACATACATACATACATACATACATACATACATACATACATACATACATACATACATACATACATACATACATACATACATACATACATACATACATACATACATACATACATACATACATACATACATACATACATACATACATACATACATACATACATACATACATACATACATACATACATACATACATACATACATACATACATACATACATACATACATACATACATACATACATACATACATACATACATACATACATACATACATACATACATACATACATACATACATACATACATACATACATACATACATACATACATACATACATACATACATACATACATACATACATACATACATACATACATACATACATACATACATACATACATACATACATACATACATACATACATACATACATACATACATACATACATACATACATACATACATACATACATACATACATACATACATACATACATACATACATACATACATACATACATACATACATACATACATACATACATACATACATACATACATACATACATACATACATACATACATACATACATACATACATACATACATACATACATACATACATACATACATACATACATACATACATACATACATACATACATACATACATACATACATACATACATACATACATACATACATACATACATACATACATACATACATACATACATACATACATACATACATACATACATACATACATACATACATACATACATACATACATACATACATACATACATACATACATACATACATACATACATACATACATACATACATACATACATACATACATACATACATACATACATACATACATACATACATACATACATACATACATACATACATACATACATACATACATACATACATACATACATACATACATACATACATACATACATACATACATACATACATACATACATACATACATACATACATACATACATACATACATACATACATACATACATACATACATACATACATACATACATACATACATACATACATACATACATACATACATACATACATACATACATACATACATACATACATACATACATACATACATACATACATACATACATACATACATACATACATACATACATACATACATACATACATACATACATACATACATACATACATACATACATACATACATACATACATACATACATACATACATACATACATACATACATACATACATACATACATACATACATACATACATACATACATACATACATACATACATACATACATACATACATACATACATACATACATACATACATACATACATACATACATACATACATACATACATACATACATACATACATACATACATACATACATACATACATACATACATACATACATACATACATACATACATACATACATACATACATACATACATACATACATACATACATACATACATACATACATACATACATACATACATACATACATACATACATACATACATACATACATACATACATACATACATACATACATACATACATACATACATACATACATACATACATACATACATACATACATACATACATACATACATACATACATACATACATACATACATACATACATACATACATACATACATACATACATACATACATACATACATACATACATACATACATACATACATACATACATACATACATACATACATACATACATACATACATACATACATACATACATACATACATACATACATACATACATACATACATACATACATACATACATACATACATACATACATACATACATACATACATACATACATACATACATACATACATACATACATACATACATACATACATACATACATACATACATACATACATACATACATACATACATACATACATACATACATACATACATACATACATACATACATACATACATACATACATACATACATACATACATACATACATACATACATACATACATACATACATAATTACCTACTCACTTACTAAGCCAGCCCCCACAGCCAAATGAGTCAGATTTTGTGGCTGTCGGCCCCGAAAGATCCCCTCAGTAAGACTACCACTTACATGTGGATCACACCGTTAAGTCACTGCTGACGGCGGAATACTTCGAACAAACCCGCATTCCCAGGCTTGACACCATTAAGACTGTGAATGTGCATGAAAATCCGTTTCACGGGGAGAAGCGTCAGTTTACAACATGAACTTGAGAACTTTGACTAATGAACCTTGTTTATCTGAGGAGAGTAGTGCTAGATGCAAACAACAGTCCTTATTTATGTCTAGAAACACACCAGTAATAAACATCAGTGCTAAGTTACTATACAACCGTAAGAATGCCTAGTAAGTTTTGGAAAGGATGGGGAAGAGTAAAGACAGCGTAGAGTCTTATGCTAAATGAAAAACCTGAAGAAAAAAGTACCTTAATCTTATAAAAGCAACTAGATGAACGCAATTGAACACCATATTTAAGTTACATGACACTAGCAAAATTTGACCAACATATTTTTAGATTCGCAAGATATCAACTCTCCATAGAGCGATAGATGAATTGTAGCCAGACAGTCCGACTTGGAAGTAGCAGCGTCAAGGCTACTGAGACCCGTTATGTGTTATGTTCAGGAGTGTTTCTAGTTACGTGCAGGGAAAGCAGGGCAAGTTAGCACATAGAACACAACGATCTCATGGCATTCAGTCGGACGACAGATGCCTACGTACGGAGTGAAATTTATCTTAAAGCCTAGATAAATCATTACATGCATGTACGACTATGTGCTCAGTGCAACTAGGCATGCTAACTGACCTCGAATTTACGTTTCACTTGTTAGATATAGGCATTGAAGCTAGTATAGCATGCGTTAGACTTACTGTTAAAACAGTTGAACGAGTCAACTTCCGTAACTTTTCGAACAGAGGTATGAGGATTAATAGGCTACAGGTATCCGAAAGCTTGTTTGCCTTTGCAAACAAGTTCAAACGGCCTAGTTAAGGCAGGATATAAAAATGTTCTACCCACTTTTGAATAACGCTGGTAGTAGCTCAAAAAGGATCTAATCTAACAGACACTGCTAGATATGATCATGTAAACCAAAAGACATAAGCATAGAGGCCTATAGCCAACTAAACTGTTGCTAGAGGTATTCTACCTATGGACAGATATATGGGTTTTTATTAAACATTAGATTTCAAGTATTATTTTTGTTACCTTGCTAGCAGGTGACACTTCGGGTTCTCTTGTGCGTTTTGTCTAAGGAAGATTTTCTGCCATCTCTGCTACACAAGCATCCTCCTCTCTACGAGCCTGTCGGTTTAACCCGGTGTCTTCATTCACAAAAATCCCCATTTAAGTTTGTCTAAAAGCCATCCTGCGTAATTATGATGTTTTACAAGAGGTAAACAACAACGTGTTATGAGGTACCAGAAAAGTGCTGATATTCATTTGGTTAGAATGCGCGAGCTGGGACAATCCACATGCCATGTTTCCAGCACCAAGTATAACGGTTGTTAATTCTTTTTAATTACAGACGCTGTATTCTAATTAACTCGCTTTTAAAGCCCCACGTAGCAGTTGCCAGGATGTTTGTCTGATTTTGCCCCAGGAAGATCTCTAACCGTGAAAAATGGAAGTTTGCTTTCGAGTCTGTTCAGAAATTTCGTTTAAGGTCTACATAGGGCGACAGCGTGTTCCTAATCAGCGCGCACGTTGCAGAAGAAATGACAATCAAATATTAAGCATCGCCATCGGTAGATAACGTCTACGTGACTGATTCGGCTTCAGGCTTGGGGAAGCCAGAAAAAACGACAGCGTCCACTGCGCCAAAACCTACTACCGTGTAGGAACAACTTATGGTCAGTGCGGAGTTGTAAAAAGCGTTTAGCATCACAATTTCGGTTTGAGATAAACTTCTTAGCCCAGTCTAAACTGCATCTTTTAACTTGCTCATTGAAACCTCTTGCATATAACGCCACATAAAGTTTTTCTGATGAACAGAGTGGTGGTCATCTTTAGTGAATTTTGTTTTACCAAACAAACGCTTTGATTAGTTACACAACCTGAAGCTGTAAACAAGGAGCATTAAGCGGTTTGAGCAGTGAGAATCCTTGTAAAAGTAAAAATATGGCAGTGTGGGGCACAGAGCCGGTAGTCCACAGGTACAACTTGAACAAAATAACCTCAACTAGGGAACCGGGAGCTGCATCAATACAAGTGCAATCAGCCGCGGCATCTGAAAAATCACCTAAAGTTTACAGCTGATGGCGACTTGGTAGCAAAGTTACCGTGAACGTACTTACAGCACTTGAAGCTTGTACTTTTGTTTCAGAAATGCTGTAAAATCTCTTTGATAAAGTATAAATAGCGATCGCAATAACAGTTTGTTGGTCAGCTTGTTTTCGGCTTGGAATCTCAGAAGTTGCGTTGAGACCAAAGTAGCGTATATCATGATTAATTAAAGTGACATGGCAATTTGGGTAGCTCTTGCAACTGGTCACTTCGCTAGTCTCCTTGCTGATGTGCCTAAAGTTGATGTCTTCGTAAAGTGGAGCGGAAGAGGAGCTAAGACAGAATACTGGAGAACGGGAAGCAGGTTATGACACAACTTTGCATTACATAGCGCAAAAGGCAACCTTGCAGGTATCACAATATGATGGTCTACCTGATGTAAACCTGTACCACTTTGTGTAATTTGTAGTTGTACGTGGAATCAGGCACTGTCAACGCATACACGTCTAGAGAGAGAGGGGCAACTAAGGCATTACTCCACAGCCGTTGGCTCGAAATCCCGAAAATAAGACAGTACTGCTTAGGGTAATATTGCCATAGCAACCTTGACTTTACGGAGCAGGTTGCCAAATTTGTATCAGCCACAAAGTTGGAGGATAAGGTGATTTAGTTTACTTTAGTTCTGATCACTTTAGTTCACTGATCAACCCGAAAAAGGAAAATTTTGATGCTGATTGTACATCCTTCGCTGTAGCACAGATGAGCGCTGAATTACACAGGCCGCCACGCAACGAAAAGTTTTTTGACGGTGCTGGCTTGAAGTCAGTAAGTGTAGTGCACCATAATCAGAAGAACAAACCACGGTACCAAGAATGATTACTCTGATGACCCAGCCTTCTTGGACAACCAGTAAAATGTTATTGTTTAATATTGTTGGTAACGGATG
>SJOL01012677.1:3447-33557 GCA_004794785.1 Opisthorchis felineus | reverse complement strand
CCTTCGGCTTGTGCTTCGCGCCCACGAAGTGTAAGGTCATGCTGCAGAACGTGAGGCCTTTCAACGTGATTAAGAATTTAAGGATTGAACTTAGAAATTGTGGAACACACGTAATTCGAAGGCCAGAGTGACTTTTGCCAATTTCCTCCACTTGTGGCATCAAAAAGGCATGTTGGTTGATCCTACTGGACACGTATATAAGGCTGCACTCAATCAAATCGATCGTTCAGTTGTAACAACCTTTTAGCGAATAGCTGCCATGTCACCCGAAATAAGCACGAGGGCTCAGATGCTGTCAGCTCAAGTCTAGACAGGAGCTGGGTTTGAACCATGGATCTTCGGGTCCGTAAGTTAGCGCCTTAACCGCTGAGGCATCTCGAGCTCAGACTACTATTCGGGTTATACTGTTGTATGGCTGAGACACTTGACCAACTCGAGCGGAGGATTTGAGACATCTTTATGTCTTTGTTCATCGATGCCGCACAGCTATTGGTAGAATCGGCTGGATCCAACGAATTCGGAATGAGGTGATCAGCAGACGGTGCTTCACTCAAGCAGTGCACCCATTATTGCAAGCTAAGCTGACTGAACCATATGTTTCGCATGCCGAGTTGTCGCCTACCGGGATGAGCGCTCACATCTGTGCTCAATTCGGAACGGCGGAAACCTAGAGGTGGACGGAATTCGACATGGAAGAATGGAAAAAAGGGTATTAGAACTTTGGGGACTGTTAGTACTGTTCGTCTTCCAGAGTGGGGTGCAGGCGACCCTATCTGCGTTTGGTTGAAGACAGCGATATGGCAGCTAACTGATGTTCATGCCCCCAGGCTCTATCCGAACTGTCTGATTGGGCGTTGGGTGTGTAGGCACCTCGTCTGTTTTTGTAGGCTACTCCTAGGCTCCTCTCCCTGCCCCGGTTCTTCCTTCTATTATATGGCTTTATTGAAATAAATTGACATGCTTTCACGACAGTAAATCAGCAATGTTTTCATCTGGTGTTGCTGTCAGTGGTGGTAATGTAGCTGAAAACTTCAGGGGTGCTTGGCGGTATAAACAGCTCATGCAACTCGTTCTAAGCGTCAGAACTGCGATCCTTTGAAGCACATGTTGACATCAAAAACACTGCGGTCTTTATATCGAGTGAAACTGATCGGTGCCTTCGAGACAGTGCAGAGTATCATGGGAACTTGTGGTCAGCTATGATGGAATGGGACGATGAGTCTTGATTATGATGAAATTGATTTCCAGTCCAACCCACTTGTTTGTTTAATTCCTAAAAAGTATCCTGTCTTCTTTGTTTCAGTATGGAAAAGCTAGTTGCTTTGAAGGAAAAGGCGAATTCCTTGTTTAAGGATGGTTTATTTCGTGAAGCAATCGCCATCTATGATCAGTGCCTGGCAGAATCTCAGCCGGACAATCGGTTACGTTGTATTCTTTACAGCAATAAAGCCCAAGCTTTTTTGAAACTTGAAGATTATGAGAACGCTGTGAAGGCTTCGACAGATGGTTAGTCTCGAAGTTGGTCTTTGAATTATCTAGAAATTCCAGCTCTCAATCTAAATCCGTTTGACCTCAAGGCATTATTCCGCCGTGCTCAAGCCTATGAGAAGTTGGGAGCATTGCAATCAGCGCTAGAAGATGCGCAAAAACTTATACGCCTGGAACCGAAAAACACAGCTGCTCAACTACTGATTCGCCGAGTCGAACATTCCGTGACCCAACGCATTGCGGAATCGGATAGCCTTCCTATGAGGATTACCACTATGTTTGATCTAATCCAGACAGAGTCGCAAAATGAAGAAAAGCTTGAGAAGGTAGGTACTATGCCCCCCAAGGTGTATGCTTGAATTGAAGGCTATCAACAACTTGACGGCTTTGATCGGGGAAGTGGGGGCCACTGCAGCCTCGTTAATATGGAGCAACCCACATTTTGCTGAGCTGTTTGGCTTGTGTGAACATGCGGATCAGAAAATTGTCCGGGCTGTTCACCGCCTAATAGCTCACACCTTCGAACATCATATGGATCGAGTAAGTCCGACTCACACTTGGTGCGTGTGCGCCAAAGGTTCTCCGTCCCTTGATACTGTTGTTTTCATCTCAAAAACATTTTACCTACTTCTTATTGGGTATGCCAGCTTCAGTATTTGGTTGTCTCAGCTTGAAATCCGCCTGGTTCCTTTTGGAAGAATTGGGCAATTCATATCCACTCTGAAGTGACCCCCGACCAGCGGGTGTGATAAACGCCCTGGTTTTGTAAGCAAAACGATCAACAACATCCATGGGGTGGCAGGAAACTGGATTAAGTGCTCAGTCCGGTTTCTCACTTCTTGGTTGGTTCCATTATTTCTGAGCCCAAATTGTAGTGAAGCACATACCTGATTCGTGGCTGGATGAAGACGCTACGAGGTCTACTCGGTTGCTTCCCAAAATCTCTACTTGTCCTGGAGCCAATCGCTTTCCGAATCCTGTAGTGCACCTTTTTTTCGCCGTATTGAATCCGATGGATTTTACCGTTTTACAAACGAACTTGATCCGTGGCTATCTTCTAGATTGATAACAGCATCTTTGCAAGTAGGATAGATCCAACTACAATGCGGTCGTTTATGTATCTCTGTAATCCAGAGGTGTATACTTTGGTGTGCTGTTCTGATATACACAGGCACAAGATTAGTCGACTGCCCTGGCTGTGAAGATGCAATTACAACATGCGATGCTTTATTCCTTACCGTCCGTCTTCCAGATTTTTGACTTCACTGTTTTTATTCGTACTCCTGTTCTGTTTTGGGTATCTCGACAATAACGTAGTTGTGTTACGGTCCAGTAAAAATCAACGTCAGAAAATTCTATGGAGATAAGGCTGCATGCAAGCCATTGGTGCTGACGTATGTACCGTGTAAGACCAGGAAGAATAGAAGCATATCGAATAGCCTAGTTGTTTTGGAGCGTTAAAACGTTTCAACACTCCTTGCGACTGCATACGTAGTGATCCCCTACTTTCCCCTATAGAGTACCAGGAAGTTAGACGATGTAGAACGAACATTTCCAAAGGCTACCGCAATAGCGGGCCTTCCGGACTCTTCGAACACAAACTTTGTTTTTCAGCTGGTCGTACATAATTTGTATCTCAGCAACCGAGTCCAACGGCAGTCCATTTATAGTCTCTCCCCAGACTGGTCACTTCACATAGTTCTAGCAAACGTGATGTCCTCCAGGTTGAGGTGTGGGACAACTATGGCGTTTTAATCCCTCTAATCGGTCTGTTGCGATAGTTTCACACCGGCCACTGCTGTCTTCAGACATGGAATTCTAGCTAGAGGCTTTGGTGGAACACACTACTTGTCATACGGTCTAGGCTTGGACACCCTGGTAGTAGGTCAGTTCGCATAAAACCGTGACGATCATGGCGGCGAGCTGTCCATATTTATAACGACCACTCTTCTAACCTACAGCAACCTCAAATGCACTTGATTCTGCGGGGGTTTCCTCCAGTTCATGACTTGTGCCGGTCGATGTCATATCTCGTGCGTATTCCTTAACTTCGCTTATGATGATAAGACTAGGAGGGCACACTAACATTTGTGGACCAAAGCAGACAGCGATCGTAAAGCTGCGTCGCTTTGCATAAGGACTGTTCTTGGCTGATTTCATGCCCAAAATATGAGGTATGGTATAGGTTTCCAGGTTATGCTAGCAAAAATGACGAATCCTCAATTTACCCTGTAGACGAACACACATACTTGTTCCTTCATTTTGCATACTCTCAAGTCACCAGTTAACAATACAGCAGAAAGGTGGTTTTTTAAAGGAGAGTGTCAGTGTGTTGGCATGGCGCATAACCAGTATCGGCATAACGGATGAGGAATACTATGAACCACAGATTCGGGTAAATTTCAGCTGGGTATCCCGTCAACGTCTCATCATACAAATTATTGGGGAACTTGAGTAGCAGCGTTACGCAATGAGCAATAAGGGATGTTTGATTTAAATTTGAATACGATGGCCGTTGGGGAGTGAAAAAGCGTAGTGGCAATTGGTAGCTTGCACGAAGTTGGTCCTGATGCCGTGCTAATGCGGTACATGAAATACTATGTAAAATAGTCTCTGTTGTATAACACACTAGAAACATTTATAAAATGTTCGGATAGGAATGATATCAACAGTCCCTCTTCGCAGCGAATGCTCTCCCTAGAGCAACTGGTTTTGTCATTCCTGAGGAGACTGTACTTGGGCGGGGCACTACAGATATAGGCATACATGTATTATTTTTTTGTTGTTATCATCGTGATACGAGATAACTCAGTGGTTAAGGCGCCAGCTTACGGACCGGAAGGTCCGTGGTTTGAACGCAACCTCAGCATCTCGACTGCTCTTGTCTAGGCTTGGGAAATCTGGCAATATCCCAGCCCACGTGCCTTCTTCCGTTGGCGTGGCAACTAGGCGCCGAAAGGGTGCTACAGCTGAACGATACGAACGTTATCACTAACCATGGTTGTTTTTTACTAGTGAATGCTGCTTTCTGCGGTGTTCTTGTATTCCAGTCGATCCGCTGTTTGTTTGCATCTCCATTTCTTTCTTTCTTAGTGTATGTTCGTTCTGAAGTGCCTTACTCCACAATATTTTGCCGATCGAATATTCAGTCGCCACCCGGAGCAGGCATTAGAGACTTGCCGGTTTCTAAGCGCCCTTTTGGACGGCTTGACACAGGTAAAAGCTTATCACCACGCAAAAGAAGTATCGGCGGAGAACGCTAACAAAGAAAACTCCAAAGTGGCTCCTACGATGTATCCGAAGTTCAAACTAGGTAAGCGATCCGTCTGTCAGTGAGGATATAATGTTTCCGGTATTATTTCCATTTTGGAAACATTTTAGAAAAACAACCATAGTTTAATGGCTTTATCAACTAACTGGTGATGAACACATTGCTGCGATATACGATAACAAACAAACAAACAAACAAACAAACAACTGCAACGATGTAGTCGTGTGCCAGATAAGCAGAACTGTACGACTAATCTTGGTGTGATTCCTCGCTTTGTCAAGGTATTATGTTGGTATCCGTATGCTGGTGGTCAGTCCGTAGGCATGTACGGTGGAAAGCCGTTTCAATGAAAGCACTTTTGAGTCACTACCAACACCACTAGAACTATGTCGAGAGATTTTTAACTAAATCTTTCATGGACCCAATGAAAACGTTCCCTTTAGAAGGAACGATATTAAATTCCATTGGGATATTGTAATAGAATCAAGTTAATGATATATGCGGCCCTCTCTGGGCGATGTATGAAGATAAACCATCTAGTGATAGATACGCTTGTGGGCCAGTAAGTACCAGTGACCACAGCTCCTAATTACAAACTCACTGTACGTTCATTAGGTACCGATGGGTTTTAAAAGACTTAGGTTGGATACTCAAAACCGGTCGTTAAATTATCGTTGCGATCTATGTTAGGTGGCAACCATCGTTCACATTTCACTTTAAAAGACGTGTTCCATGATACCCACCGGTTTCTGGTGAACTGAGTATGACGAAACAGATTTCGACAATTAGAGGAAGCCTGTAGCATTATTAGCCAAATTGGTTAGCCATATAGCCAAAAGGTGGTTTCCACTGTTGGCGGGTTTTTGTATTGGTGTCACCACCGTCCAGTGTAGCACTAATTTGAATCAATTCGTTTCCGTGGACAGAGGTTTCCTAAAAAGGAACTGTGGCTTCTCAAGATAGGCTCCTGGTTTTATTCAAGTCCGTGACGTGTCAATAGACACTTCAGAAGCAGCATATCTAATGTGAGTAAAATACAGTGACCTATTTCGACAAATGCTCATTTGCATACGAATTTAGTTCTGACTGGAGATTCTGCTGAATCTCTCGTTTTTTATGGTCTTGGTGCACCACACTCAGTTGAAGTAGACCATCATGAATGAGAGATTCAGCTGGATTCAGTTGAGTCTCCTGTCAAAACCTAATTCGTGTGCAAGTTAGAGTATTTGTCAAAATTTGTCCAATTTGGGTTCATGTAAGACATAGGGTTGACGGAAACTCGGGGACTGTACGTACCTGATGAGCCCGAAAAAGGGTGAAACCGGTCGTGGACTGTCGAAGAATTTTTCCTTAACCTTTTGAGTAATGTGTTACGTCCAGACAGCAGTGTCCTAGTGTATTCAGGGTAGATAAACGAAGGTTGTGAATCGTATGGTGTACATATAAGTGGACGTTGTGGACCTGGATGCGTTGATGTTGTTAGTAACCAGATGTGGTTGCTCGGTCATTAACCGCACCACGCTCTACTTTCTGCTTGCACACCATTGATCACCACTGCATCTAAGCTGCTCAGGCTTCCATAGTTGGTCATGTGATTTGCTCGGTTCGCCACCAAAAGCCTGGTGGATCTGAGTTATACCGGACAACACTAGTGGGTTGTGCAATATTTCGTTGTTTGGAGCATTTGCTCTCAGAACTCCTTATATAGGGCGGCTTTTTGCTTGTGAGTTTCGGAAAACGAGGCTTTGGTGAAACTTATACTCAGTTTAGATTCGCGTCAGTTGCAATATGGGTTGAAGCAATGTATGGGGTTTGCAATAGTTCCATCGAGCGGATTCCTTGATCCCGAGCAAGTTAAAACGATATATGCACAGTCTTCATAGGAAAGTCATAGGTAGTAATTATCCTTCGTGCAGAAAAGGGACAAACCCAGGTTCCAAACAGGTACCTGCACAATATGGTGGAACATCACTTGAGCCTCTCAAATGTCTATTTATTATTGCTTTCAGACCCCAAGGTTGAAGCACCTGTCCAGGAGATATTCCAACACATGGTACGTGCAGTCAACAGTTACCGTCTGTCCGCACCTGTCCGGGACTATATCCTCGAGATGCTCATACGTTTTATCCCGTCTGAAAAAGGCATCGGCTGGTCGCGGAGAATTGTGGAGCTTGAAGGTTTGCAGAATATTTTAAAGGTTTCTTAGAAGTATTGCTCACTTATTATTCCTGTGTGACTTTTCTTAAGCCCAATTTACTCCTCTCCATCTAGTCAAAATGTTCGTCTTACAAATGGGACACCCTCGTTTGCGCTCTGATTACTGTTTCAGGAGACGGAGCAGATTTGTCCTCATTGTGCCAGTTACACGTTGCTCCCCTAAAGTTAACACTGACGAATCGTCACACGGGGTACGTTTCAATTCACGGGCAAGCGCTTGATTACAGCACTGTGGAGCGACTGTTTTTCATCAGTCTGCTCAGGTTCCAAAGAATGGCAGTTATTTATAGCACAGCATTAATACTACGCTGGAGGTGGTTCCGCTCTACTAAGACACGGAGGGTATGGCAGTACGCTGATTCCGAATATCGATTTAAACTTAGAACCAGTGGAAATAGCTCTGTGTAGGTCAGCATGATTGGGGTTGGTGGTTTTCGTTAGTTTAGGCTTCCTTGTTGAGGTTCTCTCATCTAATGAGGCCAACTAAAAATCCCTCAGTTTTGCTCTATACCAAAAGAATTTCAAGTCAGAACGACATCTTCTGTAGAGCCACCAGACAATCAATGGGATAAGACAATCGCTGATTAAAAATTGTGATGATTTTATGCTTAGCCGAATGTTCATGATGCTGAATCGATTGTCTCAGCGCATTCTTGTCTTATCAATTACAGGTTCACGTTCATTAAACAAGGGGGAGTTGACCGTAAAGAGCACGCATCCTGAGAGCCATAGGTACCATTCCCAGGGTCTTCCGAGTAGGTGCCTGCTTAAAAGATGGCATATTTCGAAACACCTAAGGATAATCAGGTTCAAAGGACGCGAGTTGATCCATTATGGTGAGACGATTTTTAAGCAAGACGCGCATCTTGATGCAGCATCTCTGGCATATACGCGGACACTGCGGTCACTCGGTATGGGATATTCTCTAAGCTAGTAGAAAAAAAGAAAGGATAACGGAATGAAAGCTTGAGGAACGCCAAGTTTGTTGGCTAGAAATGAATATGTTTGACCTCAGCTTGTCTCGAACAGAGTTCATCGGTCAATGTAGTTACGGGGAAGGTTGAATTCATTTTGGCTTCAGCCTGTTGAAGGTAATTGTATAAAAGTGGATCCATTTGAACCACGCAATTTGGCTAATTAGTGAGAAACGGCATCCATACTGTGTCCCTGTTATGATCCATCTCGAATGAAACGACATGCATATTGGCATAAACCCGAAGTCCTGATTTGATATGTAAACTTTTGAAGGCTTTCATTTGCTGATAAACCGACGATTTAGGCGCGCGTGTCCGCAGCGAACCGAATGATATATCCTTTCGCATCACTGTTTTGTGAGTCGCGTATCAATCAGGAACGATCTCAGCATGAGTTTGTTCTCCAAGTTCTCTCAAGTACCTAGGCTTAAAAAAAAGATCTGCACCGCATAATCTGTCCAATCTCGCTTTGGCGAAGAGCTTAGCTATATCATGAAGTGTGAGAACATTCTTGTTGCACGTCGGTGAAACCTGATGCAGCGGTGAATATGGGAAGCACAGTGGGCGTAACTGTTGATTCAGGCTGCTTTAGCCGTTTCAAAGCCAAGGACTCTTTACCACAGCTTTTTGTACGTAACAACATTTCGACGTACAGTTTGTGAAGGCGCTTGTTTTGAGTTTCCCTTACTCTCAGGCGGACGTTTGACTTCTCCAAGTAGTTTGGTTTTAAGCGTCGACCTTCTTCCTCCGGGGCTTTTTCTGGATGCGAGCGTCAGTGGTCTTAAGGAGGCACCACAGTCTGGAGCAAAACTTCAGTTAGGTATTAAAACACTCACAGTAGAAGAGCGGGTTGTGTTGATTGAAACTGAAGAAATCGTCAGGGTCAGCACTTTCTGTGAGTGCCCAGATTTCCAGTGTGGGCTCCAGTTCATCGGTTAGCCCCAGCTCAACTGAGATTCACCGAGCACTCTGAAGATTGGCTGCTCCAGCGATTGCCGGTACTCGGCGCGTGCTGTAATTGCTCTTAAAGGAGGATGGAAAGACTTCGCATGACTTCCAGGCTGTTTAGTGAAAGTAGAGGTGGTGTCTCATGGGGGATTACATGCAGCTTTTTGTTGTCTTTTGTTTCCACTTTTGTTCCAGAACACCCCGCGCAGCTCCGGAAGCATCGTTCAGCTGTAACACCCTTTCGGTTCCTAGCTGCCATGCCACCCGAAGAAAGCACGAAGGCTGGGATACTGCTAGGTTGCCCAAGCCTAGACAGGGGAAGTCAAGAGGTAGAGTTCGAGTTCGAACCACGGACCTTCCGGTCAGCTCCGGAAGAGTTGTGGACGAAACCTAGTACACTGTGTTCCATTTTACCAGCGATCATACTCTGCTTATACGGACGCAGGTAGCTCAGGGGTCTACATCTGCCACCACTGCCTTTGCAATTCTTATTGTCTAGGCTTGAACGACCCGACATAATGGGCCACAGGCAGCTATTTACACAAACTGTGTAACACCTGACCGGTTTGATATTTATATTTGATTTACTGTTGCTGACAGTCAGTTGGATTGACTGGATGGTGAGAAATCATGTTATTGTTTTCTTTCGGAGTGATAAACTGTAAGCAATTAACAGGTTGGTCGCTTGTTATGTATGATTGCTTTGAAGTGGATTGTGTGAACAATGCACTGTCTAGTTCTTTTTACCAACTTCCACCTTAAGTGCAGTCTCCGTTTTGTATCGTTAGGTGCACTTGATCGCTTTCTGGAAGTTGCAGGAGAAGCCGGGACGAGTGCCCTTGCCAACTGGCGTTCTCGTCGCTCTCGACAACTAGAGGCTAAGCGGCGGGCCGACGACCCCAGTAGCTCAGCAATAGAAGAGGTTCGGCTGCACACCAGTCCCAATACACGAATGATTGTCGCCTGTTTGTTATCTCGATTCTGGGAAGATCTCACATCTGACAAGGCGCGCACACATTTTACCGAACTATGCAGTGATTTCATTCTGTAAGTTGAATTTCTATTCTGATTATCCACGCTAATGAGGCTGGTTCCTTTCCCTGTTGAACGGTTGTGTATTTTCTGAAAGAGATGTGATATACTCCTTCGTTGTCCTATCGTAACTCATAATCAAGTGGCCAGCCAAGGGTTGTTCCACTTGAATTTGTCCGATTTCCGGTAGCCGTTACTGTCCGCTCCCTGGGTAGGCCAGTTGGCTCTACACTTCTCCAACGCTGTTGCTAATTTGTTTTCTTTTACCATAGTTTAAAGTTTCGACAGCATGTATTCGTCAACGAGGGAGTTGTCCTAAACATACAAGGTAACTGGTAGGCTAGTCCGTAGTCAGGATATCCTCCATATTATTTTCCCCACATAGTCCGTAGCTTGTAACTCAGTTGAAGGTAAAGTTCTTTTGAGCCGAGTGTGTTGTAGACATTCTACTAGGACAGTGTGAAACCAAAGTGATGTACCATACACTGCAGTATCCTCCTGCCCTAACCTTCAAGCACCTTCGTTCATTGTTGCAGTTATATATTTTTAGTTATGACGTTTATGACGTTCGCCAAAATGGTTCCTATTGCAACGCACGTCATACCGTTATTCCACGTTTATCCTGCTGTGTCCCCAAACATCACATTCCTCAGTGTTTCTCGACTGGAGCGATAGGCTGAGTAAGTACACCTTACCGCACGGAAATCCCATAGTTTTGACCTACACCCACTGAATGGACAAAAGTGACCAGATCACAACTGGTAGTTATCAGGAACTCACTGTTTGACGAAAGTAGATAGGCGTGGTGTCACTCAGTGCATAATGTCATTGTCCACTGCCATTCAGTGAATGTTACCGGCTTCAGTTGCTCGATGGCCGTGCGGATTCCTAAAAATCATCACTTAATTTGACTCAGGTACCCCTCTGTACAAAGCTACGGTCCGGAGACTTCATCCAGTTGTGTTACTGTGCTTCGACAGCAGAACAGAAACCGAAATCTGTTGAACGAATTGTATGGATGGGATACATAAGACTTTCGTTATTACTGATGTGCCGATTCTAGCAGCACAAGGTGGGTCTGTTGGAGAGATTATCGTCAACATGAATGATGTTGAGGACAGTCTAACGTCGAAGTAATCTATGGCCGAGCCCAGCATAAACAATTAAAACAAATGGCTCAAATCATAGCCTATTTCATTGAATGGTAGGATTTCAGAAACGCATTACCAGTTAAAATCCATTCCGGAACTAAGAAGAGTTCTAATCAATGTTACCGGTTATTAATATACATTTTATAATCTCTCATTTCGAGCGAAGATTCTTGTAATTAGGGCTGCCAGTGAGTTGAACTTGCTATAGGGGCACTTTGAGAGGTTTCTAGGAATAGGTGAGTTCAACATAACAAGACTGACCTGTAGCTACATGAAATATAAGCATAACCCTCCCCGTGTTTATTTGAATCGTAGAAAATTTTCGCTGTGAGATTACGTATTCTAACGAGTATTTGAAGATAAACTCTCTGAGTCTTTCTAGCTTAACCTCACTTTCTTAAACTTTTGCTCTTACTCTTTCGTTTTCAGTGATTTGTTTTCTGACCCCTTTCTTGAAACCAAAGTCGAAGCAGCTTCTGTGATAGGAACCCTGTTTCTTGGCCCCTACGAGGTCGGATCATCCATACTGTCTCGTCCAGGAGTGTTGGAAGGGCTGTTCCTATTGACACAATGCCCAAATATGTTGTATCAGGTTCGTCCACCTAGTTTACATGATATCTGGTTAATTGACTAACGGATTGGTTGTGAAGGAATATCCTAAGTTACTTCCGTCAGACTTCTGAAAATACTTCTGCACCGCCGCTCAGAAACTGAGGGCAGCATACTAGCTTCTGGAGGAGCGTTTGGGTGTATCCAATCGGCCTCACCCAAGACATGGTTAGGTTACATCTGAAACTTAGACTCCGAATTCTATGATTTTATCATCACCGCAAGCGTTCATCAATACTGTGTTAGCTCCGTCACTCTATTAGTCCTTCGATAGAGGTTTCTTTGTCCAGTTAAAAACGATAACTTCCTTTTCTTCTGATAGACAGTGGCTTTGGACACAATTATTTTGGCCACCCATAAAAAGGAACAGTGCCTTAGTCTCGTTTCAAAAGCCGTTCCAATTCTACAAAGTTTGTACAAGAGCGAAAACGACGGGACCAGGATTCGAGCTCTGGTGGTGAGTTACTGTTGTATTGAGAGTCCGTTTTTTGTAGCTACTGGATAACTCGGAGTTTGTTCCCTGACACATTAGGTTTACAGATTTCGACACTCGTTCAAAATTCACCTCATAGTCAGTGCGCAATGTAATGCTCCTAATATTTGCACAATCATTTGTGTTAGGACCTAGTGGACAGTGGTTCCATGGTTTGAGACGAAGAGAGACGCAGTAGACCAGTTTCACAGCCCGGACCACGTTAGCTTCGTAACTATCACTGGCAAATCTTCTGGCCTGCAGCTTGGTAGGTACCAGGATGTCCTTGACGATCACTAGGAAGTTGGGAACAGTTCTGGTTATTCATTAGTACTCAGTTCCACTAAGTTTCCATACACGTGCTAAATCATGCAAAAACCGTTTCAGTTAATCTACTCTATGACCGCTTGGTTCTGGGATTAAGAATGTGAGGTTTGAACGTGAATGCCAAACGATCGAATCCCAATCCAGGACCGACAATTCCTATCATATTATTATCCTGCGGCAAATGGAATTTGATGTTTCGTTGTACTCTTCATTTGTGAACAACGATCCCAGTTTGAAATGAATGAATTCGTTAGTTTCCCCCGATATTTCAGGATTCTCCTAACTACGCCATGAAGTTCATCCCGTGAAGCACTTTAGCAGGAGCAAAGTGTGCAGAATCTGGCAAAATAATCTTTATTATGATCGACTATGTATTTGCCGATGCTTGCGAGCTTATTTCCTTAGTACTTCGTCTGTTGGGTCTGGAAGAGTGACCTTGATGACATATCTATATGGCTTGCTTAGTCTAGCTTCATACTGTTCTTGCCAGGTACAATTTCCGGAAGAGCTGCTCATGCACTTCTAGTATGCTGAGCGCCACGAATAAATGGACAGAAATAGCACACTCAGCCACCCAATTCGCTGATATCTAGGTTGACGTTATCAGCCTTATCAATGTCCCAACGACACTTTATTTGTCCTTTCTATCAAGGCCTTGTGTAAATTTGGCGCTGCTGGAGGGTCAGATGCTACGATCAAGAGTTTGACGGAAGGGTCAACAGCTAGCCTTGTCCTTGCTTGCCGCCGATTGTTGCTGGGGATCGAACAACGAGAGCCAACAATCGATGAAGTGGCGCCAGCGCGTCAATGTCGGGCAGAGATTTCGGAATCGGGAGAGCTGCTGGTCAACGATGACACAGACAGTGAATCCGAAGAGGAAAGCGGGTCAACGATGAAGACACGTCTGAGAAGGTCATGTCTTATGGCAGGTGATGCTCCACTGTCTCATTTGAAGGAATCTGAAACGGTACGATGGGCTATTGAAGGGTTTGCTTACCTTAGTTTGAATGCTGAAGTTAAAGAAGAACTTGTCGCAGACGCAGATGTCATCCGTACGCTCTTCCAGATTGCTGCTGTGAGTCTGTTTTTCCTTATTTCCCCACGGTCTATTTCATCCTTTAGCGGTATTGAATCTTTTGAGCTCGAGATAGCTCAGTGGTTAAGGCGCCAGCTTACGGACCGGAAGGTCCGTGGTTTTAACTCAACCTCAGCATCTTGACTGCTCTTGTCTAGGCTTGGGGAACCTAGCAATACCCCAGCTCACGTGCCTTCTTCCATTGGCATGCCAACTAGGCACCGAAAGGGTGCTAGTGCTGAACGATTATTTATTATTTATTTATTTATTATTAAACCTTTAGTGGTGCCAGTTGTCAACAAAGGGGCTAGTCGATGTTTCTAGGTGGAGCGTATGCGAAAGATCCTCAGCCCGTTTCACCTTGTGTTCGTAGCCGGTGACATCCGTTCCACTAATTTTCAAATAAAATTATGTGACCGACTGTCAATATTAATTTTCAGTTGACATGACCCCTTTAAGATGTTTTTTTATTGGAGGGGCTCATGGGACTAAAAAAGGCGACATCCATAGATTTAAAAGATACCTTGTTTCTTAGTTCTGTCACAGTGCAAAGCTCTTCTCTAGGGCTGATAATAGCCTGTTCCCGCATTCACCTAAGGTGGGAACGTGCTGGATATTGTCTGCTTGGGTTTTTATATAACTACCGGTGTATATGTGTTGGGAAGAAAATCCCACAGAGAATCTTCCAATCCAGAGCAATTCTTCATGAGTGGAGATATTTGCGGAGAAGTTGTGATACTGGGCCCTCTCTGAGTGTTAAGGCCCAGGTTTTTTTATACGGGTGTTAATGTATTATATATATATATATATATATATATATATATATATATATATATATATATGCTTCAGTAGAAACCGCCCTTTGGACGTGGTCGCAATGGCTCCTCCTGGGTGGTTCCTATTCCGAAAGCCAGCAAAGTTCCTAGTTTTGTGTCACCAGTGAATGGCGCTTGAGTCAGCGTCTGAAGTTTGTTTGTACCACCCTTGCACTGACCACTCCATAAAAAACGCCAGGTCCTAGTATGTACTGTACTAGCGCATACATACATACATACATACATTGAACTCCATATATAAATTTTGACAAATAAGTATGAGAAAAAGCGCCACTCGAGTTTTCTTCGTGGGTATGAACCTACCGTTGTGGTTGGAAATTATTTTCATTCGCTTTGCAGTTTTTTTATAGGGCTTGTCTCTTGTTTTTTTCATCGCACTAAGCTGCAACCTTCGGCCACAAGCGGCTGATCAGCGCTGATTAATTTGCGCTTAGACGGGATATAGCGTAACTCATCCTTCGATCGCGGAATCCACATCATGTGGACTAGCTCGTCGAGTGACGACTTTTCAGATAGAAGAACTCTTCAGTTCCTTTAACTACCTCACAAATCTGTGAAGTCGGAAAGTTTACCACCATTTTGCTCGATTCGTTAGTAAGTAGGGTGAAATACGTGTTAAGTGCTGCATTAGTTGGGGATAGCGGCAGCCGTAGAGAATTTGGTGGTCCTAACTTTGAGTTGCTTCTATTCCCGTGGCAAATGCCCATCGGTGGTGTGGATTCTAGGGCCGCTGCAAATTCGACAAGCAAATCATGGGTCAAAATGGGTAGGATTAGTGGAGTAGACCGTTTATGCTCAGCATGATACCGTTGCTAGTAAGTGATCAAAAGGCATCCCTGCAGGCTAAATTGGCAACGGGTTTTCCCCTGGTGCACATGCCAGTTTGGCCGAATGGTAACTGGTCTATGTCCAGTGCCTAAAGACAACACAGTTGATGAAGCGTGGGAAATCAATAACTTGCATGTCCCCAACGAAAGCCAATGAACACGAATAACCTTTTGTTCCTCGTTGTCAGTGCTTTCGATGCTGGTTAATTTGAGGTCACATTGAGGTCATCATTGATTTGCGTCACACAAAACAGGAAGTGTAGTCACCCTTTCAGTGTCCCGTGTTAGTGCCCTGAGGGACTGGTGTAGTTCATATTACCAAACAGATAACTGATACATGCTCTCCGTCATTGTGACTTTAACCTCCAGCGAAGCAGGCGCTGATTCTGAAAATCTGCATGGTATAAGGATCAGTGGCCAGTTCCTTCTAAAGCTTTTAGGTTTTCTGGGGATTCTATGGAGCGGGCCGTGCTTACTATTCGTTTTCTTTTCCGTCCTTCACGAGCTGTTACGAAAACCACCGAATAACTAGGTCGTTTCACATGCCAGTAAAGTAATTTCTATTCGGTACGTCTAAGTTTTGTATAAGTCATCTCCATGCCCTCCTATCAACTGACTGAGGGGGAAAAGACACAAGGGAAGAAGAGAAAGTTGTCGTCCCAACTTGTAGGAGATTTTCTTTATCTACAAAACCGTGAATTTTCGGCCACATCTGTTCTGACGAGGTAGATCTCGTCACTAGCGATTTCCGTATACTTGTTTTCCTGCTGATGTGGTTATTCATGATCATCCAAGTCTTTCTGGACATAATACACTACTCATAAGGTTGCTGAAAATTCTTCGACAGCCCACGACCGGTTTCGCCCTTCTTGGAACTCAGTAGGTAGGCTTGTTCCTGGACATCTTTTAGCAAATGAAAAGCAGCGACTTAGAACATTCCCCGGTTGAGTTAAATCCAAACCCAACTTTCCGAAAAGCCTTGGCGATCGCATCCAGATGCACTGTAACCGGCACACCCCTTCCGAATGACATTGTTTGCAGAATATCCACATTGTAAACACACGCGGTATCAAAAATCCGATAAGTTTTCTGAATTTACACTTTAAAGACGGGGCAACATCTTGGTCTTCTGAGGACTTCAGCACCGAATTGCAGTTTGCCGGTGGGTACATCGTGTGCGGCTTCAAGTGTTCTGTAAGCACGTGATTGAAGGTTCCGTTGTTCACAATGAGGAGAATCTGTCTCGATTTAGGCATCATTTTCGCGTTCCTTTGGGACAGCCAAGGTCCAAAACCTGCGTAGGTTATCTAACACTTTTTTCCAATGGTTCTATAATCAAGGTCGGAGAAAGCGAATAACATTTCTAAACTCTAAGCGAGGGCTATTCACACTGCTGATCAGTCACTCGTGGCCAAACAGTTGAATATTCAACCACTAGCCGGAAGGTTGAGGTTTCGAAACTCGCGGAGTTTCGTGAGGTGCGCACTGCTGATTTTTCCAAAAGAGGATGAAACAGTTGTACAGTGCTTCTCGGATTTTCAGCGTAGATCAGCTTCACCGACAAGACGAAATCTCTATCTCGAAACCATCTGATGCTTCGCAATTATCGGTGGTGTAATCCTTCCTTCACTCATGCTCCCACTTAAAAAAGGATACTCTGGTTTTTATATATGTTTTTATATTCATTTACGAGTACATCCACCCTTGATCTGTCGGCACTTTGAAGATACGGCCTGAATTTCCCACAGCATCGCGAAATTCGTATTTTGATGAAAAGCCCAGTAAATTCAGGATATCTGAACATTTTAAAACTAAAAAAGCTGCTTCGTTAATCATATATGGAGCTCAAGGGAATGCATTTTAGAGGATGGTTTTGTCAGTTCATAGGTTCTTCAAGGGGTTGTCCGAAACAGCTACCTGATTAGATATCACGGTTTACGTCAATGTGGGATGGTCTTGTCCTGGAAGTTCTACATCGGTGTATTACTGTAAGTAGGTGTGTGGTCGGAAATATATCTGGATTCCAGTTTTCACCGAACTGCACATAACATGATGGAGTGAGTATCTTTTCCTGCTGCTTGCCATGCAGCCGCCCCCACTGCCTAAAGCTTTCTTGACTTGGAACAAGCGATTCAGGGGATCGATGGTGAGTATTCCGACAGGAAATCTCAGTGGGAAAACACTTCCACATAGCTTGTGTATTCTCCCGAACGACTTGTTTCTAGTCAAATAAAGTTTCAAAAGAGAAAACGCTGCGTTTGTTTGACAAAATGGATGGTCAACTGCTGTTGGCAATTAGGCTTGATTAATGTAAGTTTATGTACACATGGCACAACCCAGACGCGGATTGACAAACCACATCAGACTCTATTTTTAACGTGAGACTTTTCAAAGCAGGCTACATGCCACATAATGACCACCTATTGACCATCAAGTGTTTTACGAACTAAACTACAAGCCCTTCAGTAGTCCCCCGCCTTGAAGATCATGTTTAGAACAACTCAGCTTCAAGAGTTGGGAAGTGTTTTGCCCTTAGAATCACGAATTTCTCCTAAAATTTTTGTCCATGGGGCTTTTCATTTATCATTATTTTTCATTCCAATAAGTCTCCATAAATCTTTCATTTCCGTTAATTGATAACGTACATAAGCCCTGCATATCTTCGGACGTCAGTGACAAAATTCGTCCTAGCCTTTTGAAGACATCATAGAGAATGTCACTGCGCTGTCATTTCTTATGATTTTGTAACTTTCTTATTTCCTCATTAGCTTGGACTTCAAGAGTGTGGCTATGCGTTGGCCAATGTTCTCGCAAATCTGACAAACAGTCTGCCTCGTGCTAACGTCGAACCCGAATTGGTGGAATTGGCCAAATTCGCAAAACAACACATTCCAGAGCAACACCCACTTGATTCCAATGAACATGTGAGCAAACGTCGTCAGCGACTGGTTGAAGCTGGTCTGCCGGTCGCGTTGTACAACCTTACCACTCAGCTGGCAAGTGGACCTATTGGAGGTCACGAGGGTCTACGTGAATTGATTTCCCGGTAAGTGAATTGCCTGTCCCCCTTCTTGTCTTTGTAGGGGCAAGATGGCTCAGTGATTACAGCGCGAATTTACTGACCGGAAGGTCCGTGGTTCGAATCCGACATCTGCATCTCGACTTTCTCTGTCTAGGCGTGGGCAACCTGCCGGTATCCCAGCCCTCCTGCTTCCTTCTGGTGGCATGGCAACTAGGCACCGAAAGAGTGCTACACTATGTGGTCATGATCGGTTGCAGCTTTTCTGTTTTACTACTGGCTGACACAAGAATACCGGACAAATAATCCCTACGGTCATTAGCGTTCTCCAGTAGGATTAATGCATTTCGCTCTCCTAGTGGGTTGTCGCGTGACCTCATCGGTTATAGACCGTATTTCGGCTAGCTCCTCCGAATTGGATTTCGGCTGTAGATGGTTTCCCATTCTGAAAATTAACCAGCAGTGATGAACGGAAGCTTGGGTGGTTGGCGAACCGGGTTTCCAAAAAAAAAACAAAGCAGAATGCCAACCACGCTGTAACTGTTAGCCTTGCAAAAGATATTCCTCATCAGATTACCTTATTGGCATTCGTTTCCTATGGCTGAAATCGTCCCCAACTGTTCGTTTGGTTTATCTGTTCTTCCGCGACACGTAGGCTTTATCTCAGCACGTCGGAGTTTGTGGAAAATCGTGGCAAATTGGTTCAAGCTGGCGCTGCGAAGGCTTTACTCAACTTATCTCTAAAGTCGAATACAGACGGGGGGAAAGATATCGCGGCACAGGCACTGGCTCGACTCACCATCACGTCAGATCCGCGTGTGACGTTCCCAGGGCAGCGGGTGAGTAAATTCAGTGTGCTTCTACGACCTCCCTCTGCACATATACCACTTCATAGTGTCGTATTTCTGTTGTCAGAACATGTGCGCGTGATTTCTCAGTACTACGAAATGTCATTCTTGTAGACTAATGTGCGAACGCACAACTTACATGCAAAATTACGTACAAATCTATCAACTGCAATCATCTTCCGATGACCAACTTTCAATTGGTCAGTTTGTCGTCATAAAGTGAATTCTTTACTCCCCCTGTCCATCACAGTACAGGCTACGAAGACCAGACTGTTCGGTTGGAGTCCATGATGACAGATGAATCGGACTTGTAACCCACCTTGTATTCGTTTTGGTAGTAAAGCCTTTAAATGAGATTCTCCATGTTAATCGTTCTACACATATTTAGGCATTTCCCTTGATAAGTTCCCGTAGCATTTGTCCATGTTGTTTGTCAAATTTGTACATTTCCTCTCATGTTTTTGTAGTCTTTGGAGCTCGTCCGACCTTTGTTGCGCCTTCTTTCAATCGATTGTGATGCACTGCAAAACTTCGAAGGTCTTTTGGCACTAACTAACCTGGCCTCCCTGGATGATCTTCATAGGTAAGTGAATCGACCGATATACTCCGATCCACATCACACTTTCGTGGCATTCGTTTTTGATCTGTTTGCTGAGCATGGTAGTTGGTTTGCACAGATTTCGCAGGGAGGGGAGTGTAAGCTACGGCGGTTGTGTGTTCCCTGCAGCAAAAAATAGGTGGATTTGCTGCGCAGTTTCACAACTGTGTGGATGATGCACCAAAGCCCACCAAATTAAAATAAATTTTAATTTTCGCAACAAATAGGTTTCTGTTTGCCGAAAAATTCCATGACTTCTTGGTTGTGTGTTAGTAATGCTGGGTTGTATTCAACTAGCATTTCAATGGGGCCAGATCAAGTGCACAATCCAGTGCAAGAGAGATTATGTTGACAAAGGAAGTGGAATCACCGGTTGTTTATCATGTATTGATTAGAAGGAAGTGCATACACAACAAACGATCAATGGGAACGCCCAGGAATGTTACACAAAGAAGTCCGGAGATTGTGGTTGCAGGCAGCCCTGTAATATGGATTGGGACCAGCTCTATCAGACCGGTGCTGGATGGGAATAGATCTGACACAGGTACGTTACAAAAACGCCTACGCACATATTATGGAAAATTTCTGTCAGATTGAGCACCGTGGTTTCCGTTTCACCTGTCCGGAGTTCCGGTTTACCT
Source organism: Opisthorchis felineus (assembly GCA_004794785.1). Lineage (NCBI taxonomy): Eukaryota > Metazoa > Platyhelminthes > Trematoda > Opisthorchiida > Opisthorchiidae > Opisthorchis > Opisthorchis felineus. The sequence continues at coordinate 13,224 of SJOL01012677.1, read as the reverse complement.
TGTAGTCTGCAAGCATTTACGCAACGTGGCATTTTCGTACCTCATCGTCGTTAACTGTTTTGACTTAGCAGCCAGCGGAGTATGCACATAGGTGTTCTCGAGGTCAATTTAAAAAAAAGTTTATTGATTTCAATGTTTCTGATGAGGTCCGCTTCCGGACTCCTTGATCTACCTCATCCGGGTTCGGCGTGGTTCTAACCCAACTCCGGTATATCGACCACTGCTGTCTAGGCTTGGAAATCCTGGCAATATCTCAGCCCTCGGCATGACAGCTAGGCACCGAAACGGTGTTACGTCTGGACGATCATTATTATTCATTGCTTATTAACCCCATTCCAACACAACAGTATACTCTTCCCCCTGGTCATTTTTCACAGTAGATCTCCTGACATTGTAGTCTCACCTGTCTCATAACTTCACGCCCGTGTGATACCAAAACTTTCCTAGTTTTAGAAATACGCGACTGCCGGTGCTTACGGCTTAACGGTTATCTTATTTGCGCTGAAAACCCGAAAGACAACAATAGCACGGGTGTGTATCGGGTCGCCACTAATGTTGTAATGGATGCAGAAACACTACACTGCTCCCCCAAGTTAGAACGCCTCTGGGAGGCGGACCCCGTGGTCTAGGTTGAGGAGCTACGCTGCGACTGACGTGAAACCGGTCTACCTTGGATAAAGGGTTCATTGTTTCCCACCATAATTGAGCACGTCCATCCCCGGAGGAATATGCTACCAGAAGCTGATTACTTAGTGTATTGAGTTGAAGAAAATACACCTGTTTTCAAATGTATTTCTAGGTAGATTTTGACCGCTGTCTGATGGGAACATCCGTCCTGTGATTCCGGGACGTGTTAGAAGCGACTCACTCCAATATTAGAAGAGCTACCCACAATTAAGCCACGTGATTTGCAGGCTATAGCGGCGTGTGCTTCACAGTTCTCGTCGTGTTCAGCCGTGTGTTGGACTGAAACAACCGAAGGGCAGTGGACCTACAGCCTGAGAGTGAACAAACTCGGTTGCGTTGTAAGTGTTCGGTATTCTAGATATATACCCTGTATGGGAGCAAATCGCTCGTCATTGATTCGTTCGAGGTAGACAGCGTTCTTTTGTCATAATCAGCGCGTGACTACTCCCGGCAAAAATAAACTAAACTTTTCCACCAAGTTGCCTGCTGTTTCGACACTCGGCCGATGAAAAATCGGTCTGCCAATTTCCCTTTTCCTACTTCCTACCTCCTTTGCCGTTGTTAAACGAGTACAAATTGCAACTTGGCTTCTAAAATTGAGTTCGAGCGACGTTTAAACTCCTATTTCGGCTCGAACTACACTGCTAATCCCCACAACCTTGCAACACGTAGGGAGCGGCTGTCAGCAAGCCAACTGTTCCCCCCAACGTATTTGGTTGGTCTTCACCTTCAACAAAACAACTTCGAAAAGCGTTGACTTAACAGGCAGTTAATCGAAATTACAAGTACCTTGTTTGTGTTGGCGTGACCAGCCTACAACGATTAGGAATTTTCCCACTTATGGAGCACTCATTAGAACTGTGACATTTTCTGGCGCAATTTCGGGACCGAAAGCTGTGTTTGGTTTCGCCTAACCATCGTTGTTATCGTACAGAAACAGCCGTCATTACTAGTGTTTTTGTGGTCACAAAGTTGTTGCATCCACAGCAGTACCTTCAAGTGATACGTAATACCAGAGCCCCAAAGTAGGCTGGAGCTAGGTTTCTGTATGCTTTGACTGTTTGATGCATCAGCCCATAAAAGTATACTGGCCTCGCGAATAGATAGTTGCCTACAACAAGTGATTCATCGTTATTATAAGGCTACAAACACTGCTAACAAAACGGGTCCTAACCTCTGAGGCAGTCACATGTGAACAAGAGCGGTCACAAATAACTTGTTTGCTTCAAGGTCGAACAAGGCAAAAGGTTCGAACAAACTCACCGTTTCACGTGCACGTAATAGACCCAAAATTAAGGGAGGAATGACAAACTGGATGGAGTTTGTCTGAACAATGCACGATACAAAAGACGTCGAAGCTGTCGAACTAATGAACTCATAGCTGTTTCAGAGAGGTTTGGTAAACAATCGGTGGATTTATTGCTGGGCAACGTTTCGCTTTTGACACAAAAGCTTCGTCAGGCCAAGTGAGTAAGTTACCAGGTTGATCGGGTTTTAAGGCGGTCAGGGAACCAATCCGTGAGATTTCTTATGACTAACCGAATTGATCAGTGCTGGGTGTCAGTCTGATGTTCCCGTTTGTTGGTTAGTGGGGATGACTAATATCCCGGATTTTGCGGCCTTGATTTTTCTGTCTAGGACACCTTAATGGAATATTCCTCTTGGGGTCGTTCACAGAATTTGTTCGCCTGTGTTCGTCGAGGGGTGTCGGGACAATTGGTTTGGGGTTGGGGGTGGGGTTGGTTAACTGAATCTTACTCTGCTTGGATTTTGTACTTTTAGACCCAGACCATTTTGCTGACAACTGCGCACCACCTCATGTCATCTCGGCTGATCTAAAACCGCTCTCCACACGCTTGCCAGTTCTACACCCTCTATTCTATTCTCTGAAACGATGACTACCCAATCGGTCCCAAACATTTTCCAATTGATTGAACTCATAGCTGTGTTCTTAAAAATTATATCTGGCTGCACAGATCTCGAACCCTTCATATGTGGTTGATAAAGACCTCTGTACCTATCACAACGTTTTTTTGTTACCAAATAGGGTGTCAAGATTAATATTTTTAACTGATCATTAATGAGATTCACTTCGGTTGGCGTGATGAACACAATGTACGAATTTTGGGTTGTGAATATTTGGATTGTCTGAGGCCTCTTGCACTGTTCAACAGACCACCAATTAGGTGGTTCACAGCAATAGGTCATTAATGCCGACCAATCTCTGTCACACTAATTTGACAAATGTGCGCGTAAGAAAGAAGTCGTGGAATTCAGTTTCGGCCGTCGGTCGTTAAACTGGGAACCCTTGGTTCCGTCAGGGTGTTTTTGCTTACATTTGTCAGAATGCTAAATGTGCATGGAAACGACGGTCTGGGTGTGCATAATATCTATCGGTTTATGCCCACGACTTTGTTTTAGGCCAGTCACTTCCCACAGACAATACAGGGCTTTTCCTACTGCCTAGTACAGAAACTACATACGTCGGAGAATCCGGTCAAATTCTTTGGCCACGTGACCACGAACTGATCTGCTTGTCCCTCCTATAGCCCAGCAGTATCATATCTGCTTAAGGAATCCGCGATCACTATCTCTGTGTAACCTCCTGAAGACTTGCGCGCGAGCGGCTTGTTGAACTGCTCCATCACTAGTTCTTTTCCATGGTTATTAAGTTTGTGTTAAGACTAACAATATCTTCCAACGTTACCCCACTTAATCTCACTTGTATTTTACCCCATTGCTACTCCTAACTACCACAAACAGAGACTGCTTTCTACACGTATTCACTCTCATCTTATTCCTCCACACCAGGCATCGGATCATGGCGGAACGTGGTGTCCCTCAAATAGATCACTATCTTTTCCAGGAGCATCCCATGTTGCGTCGTGCAGCCACAGAATGTGTGGCCAACCTAGCACAGTATCATGCATTTGTTGTCCTTTGCGGTGGTACACTTCCTCTGGATGACAAAGATCTTGGAGCGAAGTTGCCCTACTTGAGCTCATCCACCGAACGCGTGAAATTACTAGTCCTCTACTGCTGCGAGTTTGAGGATTTGTTGCTGGTCCGTGCAGCTGTTGGTGCTTTGGCCACAATGTCATATGATCCTGGGATTATCAAACGCATTACGGATGTAAGTGCTGCTTGGTCATTATTCATCCCCCCTGTGGGTTACTTTCCGATTTGTCGATTGTCCCGTTTTATTTGATTTCCTGAGTCATTGGATACTTTGATTTGTAGCAAATCGAAAAAGCAAGTAGCACTGATGTGTCGTATCGAAAGGCGGCCTTCATTTGACTGATGGGGTTTGTTGCTTAACGTTAGCGTGAAAATCTTGTCAGTTTCGTGTTTTCTCTTGCCCTTCACGGTTCTTTTCTTCTTTTACCGTCATGTTTCCTGTCTAGACTTCTGCCTGGTTCGAAACTATTCAGACATTGGCAGGACACGACGCTTGTTGTATTGCTCATCGTGCGGCCCACCTCCTACGGAACATGGTCATCTATGGTGAACGTTCGCTGTGCGAGTACATTTGTCAGTCAAACATGCTTGAGGTGATCATGGCCCTCAGTCAGCTGCCCGACCTTGGGACGGATGAAGCACTCTCAGCAGACACCGTTTCCCTCAATCCTGGAGTACCTCCGGCTCGACTGCGGAAGATGGCCGAGGAAGACCGATTGAAGACCCGCCAATGTGCAACCGAAGCCCTGAAAAAGTTGAACGAATATGGTCTGGTACAGCGCGTGCAACAAGCTACGCATGGCCAATAGAACTCATGTCAGTAATTTGAATCCATGTTACCTCCCGCTTCTTGCTTTCCGGTCACAACTTCTCTGTTTAACGCATAGGTCGCTTTCAGGTTCCATATTAAGTAGTCATTTACAATCTGTTACTCAGGATGTTTCATTGTGGGCATATCAACCCCCTGTCGAGATCTCCCTCAATTGATTGTATTCTTCCGGTTGTGCTAGCTTAAAACTCCTTTCAAAGACTTTTGCACAAAACAGGGTGATTCTTCGCCAAACCTGTCCACTCAAGATGCACTTTAGGCCACCACCGTAATTTGTGTTGGCAGAAGCCTACTTCTATCCTCTATGAGATTAGTGTTCAGCTCATCAATGATACTCTTCTTCGGAACCCTCTGGCTACGAGATCACCCTCCATAGGGAATAATTTTACCTCAGCGAGACGTCATAAACGGTAGGCGTTGCTTAAACATCACAACTGGTCTGTATAGCATGATGATGTATCGAGTAAAACCAGCATCGGCCGTCATACTGGGACAGCCAAACGAAACTCTGAATCATTTGTACGGGCATCTTTAGCAGCCACTTGGCATGGTTTCGATTCGAGTTCAATCGGAGACCTTTTAGGCGGTTTTGGGTGTCCGACCAAATTTAAGTGCGGACACGGGAAACCAACCCACGTCCCTCATTAACTTTCGCTCACTTTTCATTCATCCTAGCGAGACGATGTAATACTACTGGTTGCACATAGCTATCTTGTAGCCTGCACTCTCATTACACCAGTCATGTAGCGCTCTTCCCAATTTGTTCACACACAACTCCATGATTTTCCTTTGTAGATTCTTCGTCCCGTGTGCCGCCTTGAATACGACAAGCATATGCTGTCTTCCACTGCATGCAGCTTTATTTGTGCTGTTTTTTTGTCGCTAGTTTTGTTTCCTTGTTTCGTCTTATTGACAGACCTTTCCTTAACTTTCATCCCAAGTGCCTTGTTTATCTTGATTTGGAAGATGTTTAACTTCCGAAACAATGCATTTATCTTCTACCCAGTGCCGAATGTTCTTTTTCTTCAAATCGATTGATGACAGCATGAGCATATAACACTGCTGTACAGCCATGCTAATGTTTGCAAATGAAGACCCGCAATAAACACGACAGAGCGAGCTAAGATTGTCTCAACACAAGCCCCCACGGTGCCCGTATATCGAGTGTAGACAAAAACTAACGCCACTGGCGTTGCTTCTCCGCGCAAGCCCTGTTACAGTCAGGCAGGTTTAAATTAAGCTTCCGAACCCAGAATACCCCAGTCACTAACCGTGCCTCAACGTAGACGATTTTCTATGCTTATTGTATTGTGCTTTCACATCAGGGAATCGGACTATTCACGGATTCACAGCGTGATACACAGGATCGAGGCTTTCTTGTTGTTCAACGGCTTCCGTTCACCTGGAAGGCACAAGCGAAAAAAGGGTGTAGCACTGCTCTTTAAGTTGTCAGTGCGAGGACTCAACTAAAAAGGCACCTAAAAGTGTTTTTGAACTGGGTGCTAGATGCAGTGTGAACAACCGCCGGAGGAAGGTTATTCCACGCGCCAACTACCCATAGTGGGAAAAATTGTTGCTTAATAAAGGTGTGCACTCTGAGCTTACCATGTCCCCGCCGTGTGTTAGTTGAGTCAACGGTGAAAAACCTGTTGGCCAAACCTTGTTCAAACGGGGTATAAGTAAGTATTAGGTCTTCTCAGGGGTGACGATACTACAGGGGAAAGAGGTCAAGCACCGCGAGCCGAGTTTCATAGTCCACGGATTTAAGGCCTGCAAGCATTTTCGTAGCAGCTCGTTGGACACGCTTCTTAAGGATACAAAACCAAGGATCGGATAGACCTGATGATCCCCACGATGGGTAAAAGTGATAGTTGGTGTCCAGTGTTTTCATCGACCTCATACGTAGAACTGAAAACCAACCTCACATTCCGTTGGATAAGCCTTGGACAGTCGGAGAAATTACTTTAAACGCAATTATCTGTAGTAACTTTGGAATGCACCCAAGAATCACATCCCTATACGCAGACTGAATATCTGCGTCCGAACTTCCGCTCCGAAATCTTACGATTGCTTCGTAAACTCCGGTAGTTTATCGTAGGCAAATCCTGCTTGGCTATGCTGCTATAAGAACTCAAGAATGGAGCTATTCCGATGGTTTGAAAGTGAAGGAATCTAAAAGTGTCGACCACTGTAGTTAGATTTGTTCAGCACTAGCTACGACTGCACTCTAGTGGTATATAAAACTACGAGGCGGTAGCCAGTTGTCCCCGCTGGATACCGTGGGTCAGCAGAGTGGTCCAATAAAATAGCTTTGACATGTGGAACAAGTCACGTTTAGCACAACGCCGACTGAATTCTCTTCTACTTCTCGAAAAAAAAGTTGAGGTCAAACAATCGAGGGTGTTGAAAAAAAGGAGTGGGTGCAGACAAACAGTGAAATGAGTGAAGGAATAAACCTCGTGCTAATCTAGTAGCCGTTGCGCAAATTAGACATCCCGGCCTCAATTAGCAGCTTTCGTTCATTACCATTTCGCGGAACTTATAATTTAAGCGGAATTAAGTACACCTTGAATGCTCAGACACAAAAAATTTATAACTTTTGACAACGGAGTCTTTCAATCATAACAAAAGCGGCGACTTCGTCAACTCGCCTAAGAAAAACACCATTGTGGAGGCTAATTCTTTGCCCGGATCCCACAGATGGTGTCTGCCTGGAGGTATATTGCTGTATACGGTATCTAGTACGGCCGCGCATCAGCTTACTGCGCAGCGGAACAGTCATGTGGTGAAACAGTGCCGTACGAGTACGCTCACGCGTCTGGATCACGTCCGACTTCATCGTGTGCTGGAGCAAGGTTAAAAAACATGCATTTCACGCCCACCTGATGACCAAGGCAACATGTGCACTCCGTACTCAAGCGCACAGACGGCCATCTATGACTAACCGTGACAACGAAAACAACGGCTCGAGAACTATAGTGGGCATGCAGGAGACACACCGGTTGGTTGAGAACAGATCGACCACTAAATATGGCCACAAGTGAATGATATAAATAGGACGCTGTATTTGCATTTAAGACAGCTTTTTTCTGGCCGCCTTCTTGTCTTCTGACTGTAACCCAGTAGCATCAGGGAATGAGAAGAGATAAAACAGTATCCATATAAATAACCTTGAGCGTCAACTTTTACTGAGACCGAGGGTGCTGATATGAACCTGGACATTGTGCAATCACCCTAAGCACATATATTGCACTGGTCTCAATCAGGATGCAGAACGCAGTGCAGTATGTTTTCCTGGACTAAAGTAATCTTTCGAAAAACCACAGAACCCTTGTTATCAAGACATTTTAAACATATCAGCATAGCATAGCATGTGAATCTGCGACATACTTTGTGTTCAGCTCACAATTAAAAAATATTATGGTGGTTGACGTTTGTTGTATATGATCCATTGCATGTATTTCCGTCAGTGAAGGCAACGTTCAGACCGAGAAAAATCAGCTCAAAAGGCATTCTTCGTTCTACGGATGATTCGGCGCACCTTCCCGTATTACTCACACCTTTATTAGACTAAAATTTTTCTCGTTTCGGGGAGTTGGTGCATGGGATATCCTTCCTCTGATGGTTGTTCACACTGCATATAGAACCAGTTCAAAGCACTTTTAGATGGCAAGCTTACTGGCCCCTCTGAAAACTTAAGGAGCGGCGCTTCACCCTTTTTTCGCCTGTGCCTTTTAGGTGAATGGAAGCCGCTGAACAACAAGAATGAACTCGACCCGGGAATCATGGACGAAAACCTTGATCCTGTGTATCGATCTGTGAATCCTTGATGGTTTTTGCAACCTGAACCTCTTTTTGAGTCCATATTGAGAGAGCAAACTGAAAGAATGATTGTGGTAGATATTTTGTATGACATTCTTTCATTTCCAAAATTTTAATCCGGAGGAAGGTACGCGTGATTTGAGCACTGTTTCAAAATGACCGAATGTTACACAGAATGTATGTTATCATTGGGTATTTATAGAACATCTAGGGGAAACACTGTTAAGCCCTCTTTATCCAGTGTGTCTTATCTCCCAGGAGTCTCCTATGAAAAAGCAACCTACATATCACGTACACTAAACCCATCGGATGAAATGGACAGCTGAATCTATCCTCGAGTGGCTATTACTGACAGAAAGGAGGCCAACATGGGTCGAATTGATTTTCACTAGAACACACAAGCAGGGAGGGAGATATAGGGCTTTCATACCACAAAAACGGAGGCGCCTACATCAGCAACGCTCAGTCAGACCATCTGAATGGAAATTGAGAGCATGGACGCCAGTCACGTGGGTTAACCGCATTATCGTTCACTTTCTCCGGCTAGTTACAGGGTGATTAATTTCTGATTACCTTTAGGTTCCGGCTAGTCCGCAATGGGCACGAAGGACGAACTCCGACTTGGTGGGCGGTAACACTGCTTGCGTAACGCATGGCCCAACCACCTTATGATGCAACGCTGGGTGCACTCCTTGAGTGGAATACTCTCCATCCAATTAAAAACCCGTTTGCGGTTGCCTTATTGCAAAGTTGCTGTTTCCAACCATTTACGCATATATGTCTGAGACATCGGTATTCAGAGGCATGAAGAGATGTCAGTACCTTCGCTGGAAGGGGCCAAGCCTCGCAGCCGTACAACAATACATTGTAATCCAATATATGCGTTAGTTGAGACACATCGATGTGCCTTTTTGACGACACCGGTAGTGCAAACTGGCTCAGTATATCACGAAATTAGGGCTGTGTGATGAAAGCGATAGCTTTGATGCAAGTCAAGCATTTGCAGTTTGATGGCCATATCTGTCAGGGACACTAAAGTTTGGCTTGCCTCATCTCGTGGTCCCCATCCGGGGTACAGCAGTTACGAAAGCGGATAAATTGACTTGTTAGGTCTTTCATGCTTCGTCGCCATGCCATGGACTGGTCGCCTCTGTGTTGATCTCATCCAAAACAAAACTGTGCGTGAAAGGCTGTACGAGGGAAACGGTCAACTAGCATAAGAAGCACATAGCTCACCCAGAAGTTTGTTCAGCTGACCTATGGAGAGAGATAGTAAACCTTCCCGAAAGCCATCTGTCGCACTTACAATAACAGTAGGTTCATTTTCCAGCTTATAGGGAGCATACGGATTAGGCCACGATCGAGTTATTGAGCATCAGACTTAGTGATACGATAACCCATGCCAGACCCGTGCAGTAATGCGGAGGGACCGATGGCCAAACACAGTCTCCAAATGTCCTCCATACATGACAAACGCTGCC
>SJOL01012668.1:35636-47223 GCA_004794785.1 Opisthorchis felineus | reverse complement strand
GGCTGCGATATGCCCTTAAGTGTCAGAACGCAATTTGGCGGCACGAATAAATCGTATACCTACGGTTCATGCCAAGGTAACTTCCAGGGCCTATAACTGAGAAGCAAAAACAGTCTGGCGTAAAGAGTTTGTAAAACAACGCAACGCATTAGGGAAACGTTCAAATGACCCCGAACGTACATTTCAACAGTGGGAAGCGTGATTCTGGCGGATAACATATTTTTCACCGTTTGCAAACAAACAAACCCATAGAAATCGCCATCGGCTTCATGGAGGTTCTGTTGCATTGACTCATCCCACGTATTTCATCCCAGTCCATTCTGTTCCAGAGGATGAGCACAGGAGTCAACCAGAAAGAATACGATGCCGGAAAAAACTGGATAGCTGTCAGTGCAGCATGACATCGGCGGCAGGCGTTTTTGGGGGTTATGCGAAGTGCCGCTAACCCGGAAGCAACGAATGTTAACACGCGATGATGAGGCCTGGTGGACTGCACCCTGGGAACCGTGACTTGATTTTTACTCTCTTTGCGTATATCCGTACCGAGTTCAGTTCCATTAAAATCCGATAGATTGATCGTCGTTAGAAACGTTTTGATTTTTGGTTAATGACAAAACAACATCAGGCTAAAACACCACAGTCCCCTGCGGTGTGATGTTTGCCTGGGCTGTTTGCCTTCCATGCCTAAGAAATGTAATCCGCCGGAACCGATTAGTCCAGCAACCAACCCCGTGTATTAACATGGTGTCGCTCTGTCACACCGAAACCCAAGTGAAGTATAACTGTAATTCAGTGGAAAACCAAACAACAGGACGTTGGAAGCTACAAGCGTCACTACAGCCTGCAGAATATTGCTCCATTCAGAGTTGTTCACAGGTGTCCGCTATTCCCCAAGGCAAAGTTCAGCGTGGCAATTTTATTAGACAAATTGTATAGGCGGGTATCCGTCGGGCTGTATTTCCAAATCGCTGCTTCATCAAGATGACCAACATTTCGTAGAACATGCTTAAAACTCAGTCGTAACGGTCACATGAGTAGTTCGGAAAGATTTGCATCATGTGCGAGGTGTTCTGCCAAAAATAGTTGAACGTATGTAGTCACTTTCAACCCAACCTTTGTTTTTCTAAGAAAAGCTTACAGTGCTTTGTGAGTGGACTGCGGTTCTACAAAGATCCAACTAGATAGACACCGATGGGCCCTTTTCTAGTGCAAGTTCACAAAGGAAGTATCTCATTTCACGCTATGCGTTGAAATTTTCCAACTGAAAAATCGGTGCACTGGTACACGATCATTAGTGGACGTCATTCACTCTGACAATGGCGTGCATTGACGTTCAAATGTGTAAGCAAGGCGTTTCAACTGAATGGGTTTGCTAGGGATAAAACAAGGGTGGAGTAGTAGCACGTCACATTAGCCGAAATACCACCAGTTCAAATTGTCATATCTGCTGGAGAGTAAATTTATTTGGTTACGCTGTACTCTCCTTGGAGCGAAATGGTTCGCCTCAGCAATGCCTTGATTCGAACGATTCTGGTGATTTAGTTTGAATCTGAAATGCATGAAACGCTATCTGATATTTGTGTTCAACTCTATAGACGAGCACATAGATCGACACAGATTGGCCGAAGATCGGCTTAGCCCGCTAGACGAGCCAGAATGGACCGATTCCTACTCAACCATAGCAGGTCCGTTGGCCGGTTTGCAGCTAAAAGTAGATTGCATAATTTGTGGCATTTCTGCAAGAACGATAAGAAGCCTCAATTGGCAGGCTCTTCACAGTAATGTTTACAATCTGGTCAAGAGTTCCGCTACTACCAACAAACAACGATGGTTCGTAGTCCGACTGCATTAAAATGAAAAAGTGACCACAAACTACCATACCCAATGGGCGAATTAGTTTTCAGCCAGCTGCAATTTTCCGCAGCCAATGGCCAACTTGGCCATGCACGGAATTTCTTCGAGGAGCTGATTAACTTACGACCGGACCTTAAGTTAGAACTACTTAATACAAAACACGGTCGTGTTATTGCAAAAAACATTGAGTTACTGTAAGTTGCAGTGCCCACAAACGAGGTTTAGAATTCTAGTTGTGATCTGGAGTGTAAAACTTTTGAAGAAGCAAGCACTGGGGTAATTTGAATTAGTCCCAATTTATTCAAAAGGGCGAAACCTGGAGTCGATAGTGCAGTTTAGTCCAGATCAGGTCATACAATTTTGCAGAAAATTTGATTCCCTGGGGGGAAGTCAAGCGTCATTTCTAACTGCCTCATCCTCCTTCTGGTGAGTCAGACAACAGTTGAGCCAGAAAGTCTGTAATTTCAAGTGTTAATCCTGGAATCCGCAGCGCACTTTGGAAAACTAGTTCCCAACGATTATCAGAAAAACGAAATAGTTTCTTTTGACGGCAGCAAAAGTCCAATTGCAGGAACGTGTTTGGTTACAAGGACTGCGTGCAATTATGTATGGCAGAATATCACACTCAATGTTCTTGGGTTATTGATCCGTCAGACTGGAATGGTGATCCGTCTGGTCGTTTGCACATAGAGTTCAAATAAAATCGGGTGGGATATACTGCGTCCAAAATTGTTTTGTTTGAATTAAGTGTGAACAAAATGAACGATATCATAGTTTGGACATGTTATTTAGAATTCTACTAAACAGTTTATCTGAGCTGAACATTTGGGTGAATACTCATCGTGAATTGTTGCGATAGCCAATGGAAGCTTCTCTCAGGTATTTGGGATCCGCCTCCTGTGCGTTTCTAAATTCTACAATCTCCCGGTATTCTTTTACTGATGTACACTTCCCAGAACAAGTTGAGTTTCACTGTCAGCATAATACTAGTGGGCATTAATCAGTAGGTAATCTTAGAACATCTCTGTAGAATCAAACTATCCTATGGGTCAGAATAAACCAAAACTTAATAGGCGATCTAGAAATTCTCTGCAACCTGAAAAGCTGTTTCATATCAGAAAGTGTACGATAAATGCTTGGACACATACCCAAATGAGACGGTTGGTGGTTTTTGAACAGTAGGACTGTTGGAAAATATTACAAATAAGAGATTACGCTCAGAATCACCTTGAAGCGTTCTTGATTTCGAGGAAGATTTCCAACTTTATAGCTGATTCACACCGCATAACTCTCAGGGCGCGCAATCGAACAATCATAGTGAGTAAAATGGCTAGCCACAAACTAGGCTGATGGTTGCATTGAACCGTAATCAGAGATACGAAAGTTTACCTCCATCCAAAATCTCATTTCTGAATGGTAAGGATCGGGTATTTCATTGTTGAAGCACTTTTGAGAAAAATAAATTCCAGACTAATGGAAACCATGCTTGGATGTACAACATATTGTTCACGACTCTCCATCGAAAACCCATCTAAACACTATGCATCCTCAGAGCTTGTAGCACAAACATCTTGAGCCGTGCTCCTATGATTTTTCCAAAAAAAATCGTCCCAGGTGGCCGGTGTCAGTGATTTCACGATTGTCTGCTGGGCTTAGTTCCGCACTTCACACGCAGATCTCAATGGGTCAAGTAAGCAAATTACCACATTGGTGAAGTTGTGACACAAATAGGTTGGCGGGTTTCGATTGCCCGGACGCACCCGGTCCTATCACTCTTACTTCCGTAAGAAAAATCAGGAAACAAACAAAATCTCCCAAGTTCAATTTCTCAGCCAGCGCATCCAGGAGAAGGGTGGAATGCCATTTGGGCACATTTCTTGAGATTCAGGTTATGACCAGCGCAACATCACGGACAGCAAATCCACTCAGTGAACCACTACACGAAAGTTTAAGCGACCCTCGGGAACAAGGAATATCTGTTCAACTGGTTGAACAGCCTTATGTGGTGAAACAGCAGTAGTGAATTTTTCTACTTAGTTTCTCTTATCAGATCAGTTGCAAGTAGTAGCTGACAATGCTTGTCTAAGTTTTGGGGCTCCTGCCTGGCAAATTGATCGCCAAGGTATTATTTAGACGGTTGTGTGTGAGACCTGGTCTCCTATTACACAAAATCATAGCTCTTTTGGATGGTATTCAAAGGCACTTCACACACGGGACATTTCGTTTTTTGCCCATCAAGAATCAGAACGCCAGAGGTTGTTTGACTCATTGAAGCCAACCCTTCCAGTGTGGTCATTGCGTTATTGGAAGCTGCTCGTTCGGGAGACTGACTCAGAACCTTAAAACAACCACGTGACAGGCATAATTGCTGGGCCATGTTTATCGCGGTAGCTGCAGTTGGACCCTTTTTTAACGTGGTATACATCCGTGATGACCACATCCCACGTGTGGACACGCGGAGTTGTTGCGATTCTCACACTAAGAAAAGGGAGACTGCTCATTTGGTGCATAACCAACAAAGTGGTACTATTGTTTCAACGTTCTTAGTTTTATTGGAGTCAGTGGGTTGGAACTTGATTCAAAATGAATTTAGTTTACTCAAAAGAACAATCATCAACGGGCGTTTTGCCCACAACGTTGTGAGTATTACATCGAATTCCGAAGTATCGTTGGGCAAAACCAATTGCGTATCAATGAAACACCTGTCGCCAGTGACGAGCTCTCTTCTGAAACGGTCTCAAGGTATTTTTTTGACAACAATCCCATGGTATGATCTAATTGCTACTCCTTGAAAATGTCACCCTGTAGCTGTAACCGAAAACTTATAGGGTAAATCCAAGTTAGCATAGAGGTGCAGCATTCCGTTTTGTCGTCACTGACAGACTATTCGGTTGCTTTAAACGGTTCGGTGTATGCTCATAACCCTCGGGTTAGTTTAGACTCTATACTACGATGGAAATACTAGTGGCAGTACAGCGGATGGATCAGATGAGACTGTCGGACGCTTGGGCCAGCAACGGTAGGATTCATCAAGGAATGTGGCTAGCCAGAGACTGGTCAACAAACTGTAAGCCTGTGAGTCTGCAGCGCCATGTCTATGCTTCACACCTGACTTGGGTCTGAACTGTCGTGTCATGTGCTGTCCCGCGGGCTGGAGTCGCCCTTGTTTCTTGAATTAGTCAGTTAACCAGGTGACAGACTCATCCACCGAACGTGCCGCGTCTGGATGACATTCACAGTTATCCAGCTGCAATCAGCGTTTGCGCAATGGAAACACCGTTATAGCACCCATTAAAAACGCGTGCACGATGAACTAACCACTAATGCTCATCGTTCGGGCATCCCACAGACACCATAGTCAGTAAATTCACACCTTTAACATCATGCTATCTTGAGCACGCAGGGTGAACCAGCGTATCACTTTGCTTATCCCGTTTTGTCACCGCTCAAATGTCACCACGTTTCTTATGCACTGAACGGGGCGAAGATTTCCGAAGGGCTAATGTCCCCGTGACCATTGTAGGCAAGGTCAGGGGCTAGTCCCGGTTTTCCAGCAATCGTGTGTTAACAAACAAATGAATATATAGTGCGACCTTACAATACTGTCACTTTCTGCCCCACAGATGAAAGAAACTAATAACATCATTTGAAATCGCCCATGACAAGTCCTAACAATGTGCCATAGCAACCAAGTTAACGAGCAGCAATGGGTTACATAAGAAGGTTGTGACCAAACAGGACGATATCTTGCGATTAACACTCATTTGCAGATGAACTTATGGCTTCTCACCCCAGACGGACCAGGCGGTGATTAAGCAAGAATCGATAATGAAGAGCGAATGGTGATCGCCCCTGTTGAGTCCATGGAATATGAAGCCAGCAGTGGTTAGTTCGACCCACGCGTGAAGCCACTCTATGCTGATAGCCGGGAAGCCTTGAAAAGCTTTCTTGTCCTGATTGGGTGGGATCAGCGGTACGCATCTCATGAAAATTGGGAAATCAGAATGAGACAGCTGGACAGTGGTTTTGGGGATTTTCAGCATGGAGTGGCTCCAACTTCGGGGAGAAATATCCATTAAAATTTCCAAATCGGCCCACTAAGAGCAAGACGGTTAGTTTTCGTTTGACTTATGGGCCGAGTTTGTAATGTGAATAATTTCATTTTGCACTGTCTAGTAAATCAACATTTTTAGGTCGCGAGTCTAACACAACAATTCTTTGAAAACACTAATGACCAATTGGGCGCCGCAAGACGACCTCTATTCTAACTGGCATTCTCTCAACTAGCGAGGAATCACTAATTAAAGGAGACGCACCAGACAGCATATCAAGGTAATTTGGAGGAATACTCGCTCTGAAAGGAGAATCTTCAGTGTTGTATTGTTGATGGGATATCTCAAGAGGGCCGTGACCTCCACCACCGTGATAATTGCCACTACGTTAACTGGATGCCTGAGTTTGTATTCGAAAATTACTTATAAAACACTTCAATGAGTGTATTTCGCAATTAAGTCCAGGTAGAACGTAGACAATCGGGGATTACGTCCCTCAGATGAACCCAACATGGGAGAAAACGGCCTTGGGCCGACACTTAACAGCAACGTTCCTTCAAGGAAGTAAATTTGTTTGTAACATAACATACATAGACAAATCCAGCATTTAACATTAAGGGACGTGAATATTACAACATGGTGGTTAGAACACTCCACTATGAGTTAGCCCGGTATCCTTTCAAGAAGAGGCCGATAAGCCCCCAAACCATGACGTGTCCCCTCTTCTGTGGGATTGCCATATATGTCCAGTCGCTCCAATTTCTCAGTCCTTACTACGGCGCTGGACAAAGACGGGGTTCACCACCCTCGTACCCATTTACACTTCTCCTAGCTTTCCTACGTTCTGCACTTATTCCCCTACAAACACTCCAAATGTCGCCCTAAAAAAAACAGAAAAGACATTCTGACGATCTGAGTGCAATGTAGATAACATAGGCTGCCTGTTCAATGAGCCTTGAAGGTTGGTACCGAGTAACTGGTAGTCTGCCGGCGACAGCACGGTTTGAATATCTTAGTTGAGCTGACATGTGCGGTGACGAATATAACATAACCGCCGAGTAATCAAGTAGATTCTCCGCTTGAGGAATGACTTGGTAGCTGAGAATGCTATTCGGGGCAGAAGCGAGTGACATGTCCGGTGGCCTAACCAGTGAACATGTGGGGATTAAGCTGTGCTTCAAGCCTCTCCCAGTTTGCCTCTAGCCTTGTCAATCGAACGTAGTCGCTTGAAAATTTGCGGATACATGATCCGTAGTTGTTTTCAGTCAATTGGAAAAGTTTGGCACTGATTGAACAGTCATTGTTTCAGGAGGGCTTGGTAAATAATTGGTAGTTTTTGACTGGGCAACGTTTCGCTTTATTCACAAAAGCTTCATCAGGCCAGGTGAGCAGGTCATCAACTTGGTCAGGTTTTAAGGCAGATGGAGAACCCATCAGTAAAAGCTTTCCAGATTAGCACACTAGATCGATGTCGAATGCCAGTTGGAGGTTCCTTCTGGTTAGTCTCGTGGCCGAACTCTTGTGGTTTCTGGGTTGGGAGGGTTTCACATTAGACTGATCGGGTTTGGTTCCCTAATCTTTCGATTTAAGGTGCTTCTGCCTCGAAGCCGGGACAAATCGGTGACCTCCTTGCTTGGTTTCATAAAGTCTTGCCTCCAAAGCGAAACGCTGTCCAGTTAAAACTACCGATTGTTTACCAAGCCGATCTGAAACGGAGACATCTCAATCGGTTCAAAACAATTATTAGACTATTGTTATTCCATGTTAACCAGAAATTTCGGGGTTCATTTGAAGTATTCTTAACGAGACAACATAAGGCTAGTGGAACACTCTGCGCTATGCACTGGCGCAAATGAAGTGTTGCGCCTCGGCTATCAGAACCAGGGAACACGTCGACAAATTTAAGTGTAATGATTACACTAAGATCTACAGACGACGGACGGCCAGGGGACTTCACGCAAAAAACAGAGTGCTATCGGCGGAAACTTCCTCAAGAACTTGTGAGACATAAATCTTACTCTTACACACAAGCATTTTACTGGCAGTCTGCACAGTGAAAGAGATCACATCAATTATGCGTCTGATCCAAAAAAGCAGACTCATCAACTTGCAGTCTGAACGGGCGATGACCTCGAATAAACAAAAAGTCGACCGACTCTAACTGCTACACAACCAAACACGGGGGAAAATATTTCAATTGCGCACCATTTCCTTCTACGTCTGATAGCAACCAGCGATTACGCATTGAAAAACAGAAATTTTCCTGGCGTGAAGCGAATCCTTTTTTCCAGATTTACGGAACCAAGGCAGTGGTGGTCGTCTTGATGAGGGATCACCGATTTTGCGTAACTTTATAGCGGAGAAGCCTTAGTAGCAACAGAGCAGCAGGGGAAAAAATTAACCGTTCATATCTCGCATCATACAATTCTGACTTCCACAGTTTGCACCATTGGTTCGTTGTTGTTTCAAATTCACTACCGCCTATACCTGGTACCAGTAAATTTGTCATGTTCGTAAGTTACGATCCATTTGGATTACCCACCAGGTTGGTCACATAAACAGCTTGAATACGGGCCGAGGTAAACGTGGCTATTATACGTATGCCTTTATTCAAGCCAAGTGCAGCACGGCACACGCAGTCGCAAAAGCCGAGAAGTTACACGATTCGAAGTAGGTCATGGTCACCTCCATTATCAATACTCCACAGAGCAAGAAGCTGTGGTGGTCTCTGGCGTGGGATCCATCAACTGCTAATCCGTTCCAAGTCCCACAACGCTAGAGATAATTTTGTCAGAGCTGCCGAATATGGAAAACATGACAACAAGAATATGGATGATGATGACCGTGAGCTTCAATAGGGTGGTGAAGTCTAGAAAGTCAATTTGTTTTCGCGATTAACATCCTTGCATAACTGACCAGAACAGGTGTCAGGCATATTTTGTGTCGCTCATCTTGGTCAGACAGGTATTCATGTTAAGCACCTGGGCGTGGGACCCAACCGGCTCATTGCTTGGAGTGGACATACATGGCAACCAAAAAGCCGTAAACGTTGCATGCACAAAAACAAAGATTTGTATATCCGTGAATAAAGTCGATTTTTGCTTCCAACGGTGATTGCCATATCTGCATTTTAGCATGAACGTACTCATGGGCGCATTAAGATAACCTGAGATGTTGCTACAGAGATTGGTGACAGTTTGCTCTCGCGTCAGGAGTGAACATTAAGACAACCAATATCTTGTCAATCACTTAGTTGGGAGGCAGGTATTTGTTCCGCCAACAAGGTTAATTGAGGGGGCACACCTCCCTACGTCGAAAACCTGCTTGTTCCGCCTAAATCGGTCTGACAAATTTACACGTTTGCCCCAGTGTACCGTCTTGAGCAAGTGATCATAGGATTTTGAGCATGATCCGCATCTGCTTGCCTCGCACGCAAACCATAAAACCACAGGAAGAAAGACAGCTACTGCTTCTCGTGGGACGATGCAGGCATCGACGCAGCTGGGTGCGTCAGCATATACGTTGATGGATCGGAAAGCCGAAGGAAATAATCTGCCTTTGCATATCTGACGGGTATCTCAAGGCTGAACCCTGAATATTTCCCTGCCATGTGCTCCACACTCTGCATGTATGGTTCATTGTATGGGCCAACGAGTAGCTCATGTGTAAGGATGCTGCCGGAATGCTAATCTGCCCCATGGCCTAATTCGGCAAGAAATCTAACAACGTATGGGACCACGCACTTTTCCCTACCTCGTAAATGCAGTTCTAGCATTCTTCCGGCGTGTGTGTGGAAACAAATAATAAAGAGACTAATTTTTGCGTAAATTCTTCCATTCGAAATACTCTCATTCCACAACGCTTCAAGTGGTTCGACACCTTGAGGACTTCTTCAACAGTTATTCAAAGAGCTTGACACATTCCATCGGTTAGATAATTGAATAGTATGCTACTCTCATTTCGTCAAATTCTATAATGTTTCGCGGTCACAGTTGAGGCATCACATTTCTCAACTTATTTGTTTTTCAAATTCTGCGCCTGTTCATCATTCAGACAGTATGGTCTCGTAAACTTTATTTTCCAACCAGCCTTTGCAAGCAATACCGGACCGGCGAAATTGACACAGGACGATGAACATATCCAGGATGCGTCGGAAAGAATTCCGACAACATATACCACGTTACACCCTCAAAAGCTTGATAGCATTTAGGAGTTGGTAATGTGTTGAAATATTGGTAGCTCGGGTGAGTTTATTGGTTGTTGATCAGATGGCTGTTGATCTGTTCGCCGAGCTTGGCAATTGGCTTGCGAACGTTTCGTCACCAGTGCGCACCCAACTGCGCACTGATGATGTCTCCTCGTACGGTGACGAAACGTTTGCAAGCCAATTGCCAAGCTCGGCGAACAGATCAACAGCCACCTGATCAACAACCAGCATTTACGAGTCCCCACATGCGATGAATCATTTGTTTATCATTTGATTCCAAAGCCTCAGAGCATCAAAAGGTCAAGTCATTCAATCGCAATATTCACTGCAGTCTATTCACGTGCTCAATAAAGCATAAAAATTTCCTTACCCAACACCTGAGGTAGACACACCACCAAATCAGATGCAGTACCCATCTTTAAAACTACCTAGCGAACTAGTTGGAGAATCAGAAGAGACGGGTAGCCCGTGTCCTGAATATGGCAAGTTGGAATATTCTTCAACCATATCTAAGGGCACCACGAGGAGAAAAAAATGGTCATATGTGTGATGAATGCGGAATTTTTTTCACCATAAATGGCATCTTTCTCATCACCTCAGGAAGATGGATACGGGGTATTATCAGAAAAGATTGAGCAACGTGGGAAGATTTTCGATGGTTCACATTGGCTTAAAAGACAGAATGTGGGCACGGCGGTGCTCAAGAACAAAATTGAAAATCGAACACATCGAACATGCGTACGAATCGCAATTCATTCTCGTCAAAATATCCACTTGATTTTCTTTCGGATTTTACTGGACTAGCAAACCCTGCCTCAAATTTTGAAGGAACTTGATGTTTGACTTTTGGAATGATGATGAATCCCTCTTCCGGACAAGATTCCCTTGTACTCGCGTTCTCCTCGTTGCCAGCATGTTTCTGGCGCATTTAGTTAGAATTCGTCAATAGTTCAGAAAATCAACCAATCGAAATGCAAAGGTACTGGTGTAATGGTGGATACTACTGATGACGCGTGCGGGTACCATTTGCGTTCTCGTAACTCCGCGTTGATTTATTGGGAGGTGGGATTTATTACGGAATTTGTGGAAGTACTTTGCAGTTTTTGTTTGCAATTGCGTGAAAGTCGATGAATATCCAGGAGAGTTGAAGAATAATGTTTATTCGCAACTAGTGAGTAGCATACCTTCAGGCATGATCATAAAGTTACAGTCAGAATAAGTTCATGACTGGTAGGGTTTGTGGGTACTGGGAATTTCGTGGAAAAAGGACGGCGACATAAACAGTGGGCATTACCCGAAGTAGACTTGGTTACGCCTGAGGCAGCATGGATAGGGGACCGAAATTGGGAGCATGTCAGATGAGACAACATGCTATCGTTAAGATTTGAAAGTAGCGGGCAAAGGCAATACGAGGGAGGGCATAGCAAGAGGCTTCCTGCCTGGCACGTGATAAAAATAACCTAAAAAACTTCAA
>SJOL01012668.1:0-16815 GCA_004794785.1 Opisthorchis felineus | reverse complement strand
AGGCTCGACTTACTCTTCGCCAGCGCCGGTCTCCATTGGAGTTCATGAAGGCTCCGTTCTGGGACCACTGCTGTTCTTGATATACGTCGGCGACCTTCCAGACGTTGTTTCAAGTCCACATCCACATTTCGCGGACAACTTGAAATCCTGGAGTCCCAATGCCAGTGCCCTCCAAATGGATGTAGACGCTGCAAAGCAGTGGTCGTTGGACTAGCACATTCCTCTGAATGGCGAAAAATGCGTCCATATGCCAGTCGGAGGAGACTTAGCCAACGCCTATGTAGTGCATGTTCAGAATGGACCAGAAGACATCACGAGGATAGATGCCAAAAGGATTTGGGTATCTGGCTCTCTTCAAACATGCCCTTCTCATTGCACCATGAGAAATCGGCTCAGAAGGCATTCACCGTTTTATGTATGATTCAGCGCATCTTCACCCGTGTTACTCGCATGGACTTCCAAATACTCTATGGGGTCTACGTCAGACCGTTACTTGAATATGCTAACCAAGTTGTCTATTCAGGGCGCACGATGGACGTAACCCTCACTGAGCGTGTCCAGCAATCTGCTACGAAATTTGTTGCCGACCTTAAATCCGTATACTACTAAATGCGTATCGCGGCACTTGACCTCTTTCCTCTCGAGTATCACCGCCTCCGAGGAGACCTAATTCTTACTTATGCCCTGTTTGAACAAGGGTTGACCAACAGGTTTTTCACCATTGAGCCAGCAAACACACGGCGGGGACATGGTAAGAAGATTTTCAAGCTCAGAGCGCACACTTCCCTTATGCAACACTTTTTCTCATTTCCTGTAGTACCTGCGTGGAATAACCCTCCTCCAACGGTTGTCCACTCTCCTTCCAGAATCCAGTTCAAGGCCCTATTATACATTTTTTATGCGGGTCTCCGTACTGGCAAGCATACTGACCCGCGCTGGTGCATTAAAGTGCAGTGCTACGCCCTTTTTTCGCTTGTGCCTTTCAGGTGAACGACAGCCGCTGAACTACAAGAACAAAAGCGATCCGCAAATCTTGGGCGAAAGCCTCGATTCTATGTATCAATCCATGAATCCATGATTCCGTGAAAATCCTTGAGGAAATCGGCCAACCACCTGAAGCATCCGCTAAATTCTGATCTCAAGTAATTTTATGACGAACTAAATTTGGAACTCTCGTATTAACAAGTCATGCATATCATCAGGGAAAGGAAGCATAAATGAAGCGGTTGGACGTTTCCAGGACGGAGTTCTTACAAATAATATACCGTGTACCAGGAAGAAGGTTGTTCTGGAGATTGTCTAACCACCGCACCTGAAGATGTCGGTCAATCCGATTTTCCCTCTGCCTATTTATCCATCCATGCATCCATCAGTCCAACTATCTATCTATCTATCTATCTATCTATCTATCTATCTATCTATCTATCTATCTATCTATCTATCTATCTATCTATCTATCTATCCAACTATCTTTCTGCCTATCTATATATCCACCTGTCTATCCATGTATATGCCTGTCTCTTTGTTTGACTATCTATCAATCTGTCCATCGTTGCAGCAGCATTCGCGTGCATCCACCAGTCATACGGTTGTAAGCTGAGCCTCAAACACTGGACCATGCGTGTTTGGACTGATCCTTTCCAGCACCCTTCGTCACTTTGCACTGCGAAAGCCCGCTCTCCATTCAGATCAGTTTAACTTACATTTGAAAAGTTTGGTGCAAATTCTTTCAGGCCGGCAACAACGAGCAAGACCATCACTGACTTCAGGATGTCCATAAAGACCAGTGTCTGCAGGATCTTAGTGGAAGAGTGATCTTCCTGAGATTTCGCAAATGCGAGATTCGGATGAGCGTTTTCTCATTCGGTGTCTGTCAAATGGGTCCTTCAAACTGCTGTTTCCACATGCAATCATTCGCACACGCATTTAGTTTTAATGGGGACCTCAACTGAATCTCGGTTGAGTCACTTCTCTATCGTATCCTTCAAATGAATGTGTTGCACAGGGGCTGCTTCATATATCAGTCGGTAAGAAATTCAAAATATCACACTATATTCCCTTGAAAGGACACCAATCCAATCGTAAGCTGTCAGAATGTTTGTAGCAGTCTTTTGGGTAGAGTTTCTTCAAGAAACAAACGCTATGATTCCAGGTGAAGCGATATAAGGTAGAAAATTTTTTCTTCTGTGTTCCGCTGCAGTGGATACTCCGTGTGTTGAAAATTTGGAGGTGTTATAATGAGTTTGCTAGGTAACCGTGCGTGCTGGCGACTTTACTATTTCTGAAGCTGGTCCGGATTCTACGAGATGTCCAAATACTGCTTCAGAGACCGTTGTTCAACCATCCAGGTTCCGTCATATGCTTGAGCTGACAGATGCAAACACAGGGTGGACAACCTCACCCTTGCGGGTGTCTGAGACGAACACTGGCCCTAGACTGACAGTTTAGTTTTCATAACACTCCTAGTCCCGGTACACGGTATCCCATTTGTAAGAGTTCCTTGCGAGAACCATCAATCCAGTCTCCTACGCATTCGTGCTCTGAAGAGTCTTATGATTTTTCAATGCTTGATTTCTGAGTTTATTTGATCAGTGATGCCGTCATCACTGCCCAGGATATCGTGGTGTTGAAGGAAGCTTTCCTCCTCTCTCAGCGGTGGAAAACCGTGATTGCGATTCTAGACCTGTCCTACACTGTCTGTTTCTATCATATATGACCCATCTTGTTTCATATGAACACGTGCGTGATCATCCTCCACATCGTTGTCATATTCATGAGTTTGCATTGCTTTACTTTGCGACCGTCTAACCTCATTTAGTGTTTTTTTCACAATCAGCCACCTTTTGTTCGATTTAGCCATAGCTACTCCAGTTGCTTGCTCCATCGTCACTATCCGATCTGGTCAAATGGTTGGTGATCTCGCCTGTGCTGTCTCCGGTTCAGGTATTCGCTTCTCCTCTGTAGTAGGACCAGATTGGCGGAAAAGAGCAGACTTCCGGTTTTTCCCAGTGGTTTTCGCTATTGATAGTGAAGGATATTGAGGTACAGGTGTATCCATCTATGAAACGAAGCCTTAACTAAAGAAAGGAAACTTGCGAATTCAGCTTTTCAGTCATCAGAAAAAAGGACTTCACCTGAAGGATGATGATCTTGTACCGATGTCTCGTTCGAAATCTACGTTACTTTTCATCTCAGGAGATTTATTCTACGGTTGTCCATCAACACCGAAATCCTTCTGAACCTAAGTCTCAAGTGTTACATAATGTCCTAAGTGTGGGCTCAAAATTACGAAAAACTCCCAAAGTTTAGTGTGCCTTTTTTCCCGTAAGAAAGGTCAACCTGTGCTCGGCACGGCACATTCATCCTTGAAAAAAATCATGAAAAGCGTAAACCCAGGACTCTGGCTGGTAATTGATACAAGACGATTTAACAATGATTGTATGATTAGAAGCGTAGTAGACTCAAACTTATGCAGGATGTAATGTGACCAGTTAGAGGCATGATGTGGATTCCATGGTTTATGGATTCGTGGTGCTGTTTCCTGTCCAGGTTTGAGTTGGTCCTACCACTGATCAGCCACTCAAAGCCAGATGGCTTATTCTACACCTACTAGCCAGGAGGTTGCGAATTCGGGATGCCCCTTGAGTCCCAATAATGACATGCACACTGTTCCTCGGAATTTCAGCAAACATTGGTTTCACTTGCAGGGGAATTTGCCCCCGACGTCCAGGCAAATAATGCATTCTGAAGGAAATATAGGGCAAATGTTTACACCACGTCATTTCCTCCTAACATGTGTGATACGCCAGTTATGGCTTCCTGGGGGTTCAACCGGATGGTTACCAAGCGCGATTACGCCAGTTTGAAGATCAGTATGGAGCTTGAATTCACCAAACCTGCTTACCCCATTATTCCAAGTGTTTCAGCGAACTTTCTCTTCCCAAATGTAATGGATATCCGACAGGCCGATGGACGGATAGAGAGACAAACAGATAGATAGATGTACAGACGGACAGGCAGACACAGACAGGTATTCTTGCCAACAACTCATTACAGCAAGTGTATAATGGCCCGATAAACTTGAACTAGGTGCCATTTAACTAGTGCATAGTGCTGCTAATGGGGAGAACAGTTAGCCAAATATTATGCTGGGCGGAGGGCTTCTAAGCTATTAAGGTGGTACGCCATCACTGTAGTCAACGTAGACCTGGACTGAGTGGTATGCGCCTCCACAATCCAGATAAGCATTCACAACCTATGGCCCGTTTTACTTTGCTGGTGAAATAAAACATAGCTGTCGTGCCAAGCAGGGCCGCTTCAGTGAAGTTGACGTGGGCGAACGCACCTCTCGGCTCAAACCAGCTTATGAGAGTCATACTGTTTACTTCATCCTGCTGGGAGGGGGAAATAACCGAAGCCGAGGAATAAGTTAGTAGTAGTCTTGTCTAATGTATTTCTACACCAAAAGAGCCCGCAACTACTAGAAAAAACCTTTATGACTTTAAACGGGCTTTCATCGTAATGGTGAGGATCGATCGAACATCTCATTAGTGCTGCTGTTCCTCCACCAGTAGCCACAGTTTTATCAATTTTCCTTACCTTAATACGCACTATTTAACTGGTGCGTATAACGGAAAGGACAGTTGGCCAGGTGTTCTGTTGGGCAGAGATTCACGGGTATTAGGTGATGCCCACGTTACTCCTGGATAGTTTTCACAACAGAATAACCCATTCCATGCCCCGGGAATGACTTCAACTCCTGATTAGACTCTGGGCTTCCGACGACAATCCGCTGAACTAATTCGGGATAGTTTTGGGATTCGGTTGACTCAGCGATCTATTCGTTGACCTTTCGCGTGGCTGTTTCCGTCACTTGAAGTGCATGATTATTTATTTGCTCAAAGTTTTCCTGGTGTAGATAGTCACGCGGTGAGTCTTTTATCAATGATCATGCCATACTATCTCGCAGTAGTCTGGTCAGGTTCGAGAAATGGGCTAATACCTGTTCGTCCACTAGACTGGGATAATCCGAGCGGCCGAGGAAACAGCCGTAGCCTTTATTCACAAATTATATGTAATCTTGGTCCGCGTAGATTTTTTCCACAAATAAGCTGGTCCTCGTTGATTTACGTGCAAAACCAAGAACCCAATCATTGAAATGGAGGTTTATCTACAAATTCGGGAATATAAATAAAATAATAAAAATGCACAAACCACAAGTGGTGGGTCTACGCCGGGTTGTATACACCGGCTTGGAAATTGCTAATTTCTAACGGATCCCGAAGTCCGCCCAAACTCGAGAAAACGTAGCTACAAGATAGCGAAACCACGTGTTGATTTATACGACAGGTTCGATGACAAGGTCATCTCAGAAACAGAACAGATGGTATGGGCGCTGAACCACAGTAAAAAAACGGGGAATCACGTTGTACGAAATAAGAATAGATGAAAAGAGGCAACCGGCCGTTGGTCAATATACGCAGGTTTGGGAACTGTGTATGACTACATTCAGTGTATCCCTGACCGGTGTGCTCTGATCCAAAAGTGACTACAACTTTGGTCTTGCTAAGACACGTTTGCTCCGCAACAGCCGATTAGCTGGTGACATCTAGAAAGGAAAATGTTAAAACGATCAGCAACCGTCAGGAATGCCGCTAATGATAGCAGATGTGGTTGGAGCCGTAACGAGCTCGTTGAACGACTTCTTTATTTCTCGTCCGTAGTGGATAATATGACGGTGGTCACGGTTAGCCTTTGTTGGAGCAGGGTATGCTACATTTAGGGCAAGCTTATATAGCCCGTTCCCGATCAGGGGAAGCCAGCATTGTTGCCTCCATAAAGATGGAAATGCTGGTCAGTTGTAGTAAACAGGTTACTGCCTTCGCACGTTACTGGCAGCAGGCAGTACGAGTATAACCTCGGAAGGCCTGGCAACTCGATTACTCATACTGCCTGAGAATCCCACTTGGAATTTGTGAAGCAAAATTCCAGTCTGCGAACGGCATGAGATCTCAGATCTGATCATCCAGCCAGGGTGGCGACATTTGGTCGACAACCTACTCCTGCAAAAGCAGTTAAAAGGAATTGGGTAGAAATGCAACGGTATCCGAGTTTTCCCCTGAACGTTTTTACTTGGAAGACATTACCAGCAAACTCAGCTGCACTGGTCTTTGCTGTCCGCCTTGTTGGGGACCCCTAGACGGTTGATGATGGTGTCTTGGAAAATTCGCCATCAACATGCAATAAAGGACCCTTCTTTTTTGGCCTAGTTCCAACCGTAGGTATACAAATATGAAGTTATTAATTATCAGTAACAAAACTAACACCCTGCTGTTTCAAAACGTTTTTGATGAGTTTTCCCGTGCTTTTCTCTCGTTGGATCAGCACGACCCAGCGGACTTCCTCGCAGTGTACAAGTTCATTTTACACAGTTTTGTATCCCCACCAAGACCAGCCGATTGGTTAAGTTAGACATAACTTCTCCCTACCCTTGAATCCCTGTATAAGCAGGAGTGCTTCACAACAACTGGGGCACGTTCGTGTCACTGGCCTCACAAAATGCCACCAGTTTCTTCACATTTGGACATTTTGACGCAGATTTGCGAGATGGACTGGTTTGAGGTCTATTTTACTGCGAATGCCTGAGTTGTGCATGAAGCCTGGGTGACGGTGAAATCACGAGCGAGCAACGATTAATGGACACTCATTTTCGGTCAACGTTACAACGAATGCTGTTGCAAGATCGAGCACATTCAGTCGTCTATGTTGAGAATTTGTATTCTATTTTGGGTCAGTTTAACTTTTCAGGTCACACCAGGTGAAAGATAGCTCAGACGAAATAGGTTGATTCATAAAATTCCCGGGTTTACCGGACTTTTTGGTTCAGGCAAATTACAGTGGTATTTGGAGGCGTTTAGTTCACTCAGACACGTTCGCTTGAGGCAGACAGACAGACAGAGAGTCAGGCGGACAGACACGCAGGCGGGAAGCCAGCCAGGACGTTAGGCAGGCAGGCAGGGAAACATTCTCGCGTCAAAGTGACCCCACCTGAAAGTCTTTCGAGATATATTCTCGACGAAGTAATAGCAACCACCTTGGGTAGACTGTTACATGAATTCCGTCATTTTTTCAGACCTACTCGGCGGGAACTTATAAAGTTAGAGGCAAATTTAAGACGCTTACGGCCGTTGGCCGGACGGTGCCTTGTTGCAAACCAATTGAAGAAGGTACCAGGGTTGCTTTCGAGAAAGTGCCGTGGTTCGGAATATTACTTCCCAGATGATAGCGGTATTGGGACCCGGGTA
Source organism: Opisthorchis felineus (assembly GCA_004794785.1). NCBI lineage: Eukaryota > Metazoa > Platyhelminthes > Trematoda > Opisthorchiida > Opisthorchiidae > Opisthorchis > Opisthorchis felineus. Next base: position 9,511 of record SJOL01012668.1, on the reverse strand, counting down.
TGTTATCCTCAGCAACCCTTTTGTTACTACCAAGGACCGGTAGTGGGACGTTGCGCCCAATTTCGGTTTTCGATTTGGCGCTTAGTGTGAGAGGTGAACAAAGCCACTAAATGAAGCGCAGGCTTTCTCACCCGTGTCATTTCAGATGCTTGTATTTTTCTGACATAGTTTTTAAAAGGTAGAGTACCCTGGGTTGCCAGCATTCTTGAGCGGATTCCAGAGCTTTTCACACTTTGCTGATCCAAACATGGATTCCTCTGCAAAAGTAGTGACTATGGTTTTTTGGACGAAAGCTATTAAGGGGTCTTTCATGAAAGAAGTGCGAGGCTTCGCCACGCTGGGGAAGAGTTGAATAAACACATCAACGTCTAAAGCAACAGTTTAGAGTGCCTCAGAATCTGTACCAGGATGCGGGATTTGCGAAACTCACATTTACATCACTCTAGTTTCAAATCGCCCCTGCCGTCCCCATGTAATTATTCCCGTTAGGCCGCATCAGTAGTGGAAGCATTGGCTTGCGGGATGTGGCCGGTGTAGTTAAGCCTACTGTATCAGGAGTTAGCTGTTGGGTAACGCCCATCAGTACTTCGACTTGTCCCCTGCGTAGGCTACAACTGGGCTATAGACAGTTGAGCCCGTACTGTAATCCAAATTCCATCAAGCCAGTGGACCACTGTATTGGTGACCTCCTCTTGAAAGTGGAGCTGGAAAGCCAAGAAGCACTGCACAGCCGTTTCAGTGTTATTGAAAAATCGTCACCAGTGCACACCTCACGAAATTCCAGAGATTCTCTAACACGCCACCTCTCGGCAAGGAGACTGAACACTTAACCTTTCGGCGGGATCTTCTACTCGAACTACCTGGTTGACCAGAGCTAAAGGGGAGCAGTGTTCACGTTTTCTGATCTCCCCAGAAAAAAAAACATGGTGGCGGGGAGAGATAAAGCAAACTAAAATGAACTCCAGGAGTCCAGTGCCGTTTGATTTCATGTTACGCACGAGTAGTATATAGCCGATAAGGAAATGTTAGTAGAAGAGTGCAAGTTACCTCTAACCGATTAATCTGTTTGAGCTAAATTGTTCTGATACTAAGTAACGATGACTGACACATGTAGTTCGAATGACCTTGTAGTTTGACAAGGACAAACACTACTGCCTGGTGGTGAAAACGTGAACGTAATCATGCCTGTCGTGGTTAGCCTCGCCGAGCCTGAATAATGTTTATTGCTCTTAATTAAGCACCAACAACATCCAAGTTCCTTTACATTCTCTACACACGCCAATGATATCAGAGAATTAAAACAGGTATAGGCGAGCTCTAAGCGGGATTCATGCGTGGCTAAACCCTTCAGTGATCTCGGAAATAGGGTATTATCAATGCAGCACTTGCGGGTTATTTCGCCGGTTTGTGATGTGATCTGACATACTTGCTGCAGTGTGTTGTCTCGCGCGAGGGATCATAGGATTTTGAATATGATCACGCCCAAAAACTCAGAACTCTTGCGCGATTCACTTAAACTGATATGTTTTCTGAGCACTACCATCTTCTTGAACGAAACTGTTAATGCATTATAGGAATGAGCCTGATTAGCGCATCAATATTAACTCGTTTTCTCGACATCATCATCATCGACAAGCTATTGAAGTCCAAGGGAGAATCATATAAACACTGACCATCCCGAAATCTCCAAAACATTCACTTTTTGCTTTTCAGTTTGATACATTTCTAATCCGATTTCAAGCCGCTGTCTATTGCGTTGGTTGATGTTGAGCACTCTGCCAACGAGAACGCGCAGAGCTTCTGTATCATAGAGAAGACCGAAGATAATCCACGATTGTTGAATGTAAATGGACTGGGAAAAATGAATCAAACCAAAATCCATAACGAGACACCAGGCGAAAGTCTTCGTTCAGGGATTAAATTTCTTTTGCCAAAAACAAGTGTATTAATTAAGGAAAGATATGGATTTGCATGTCGTTTGATTTCAGGAGAATGATCTCAGATGGATAAAGTGACTTGATTGATTTCGTATCGGTCAACACATCGTGTCATCATCCATATTTTTATATCCCGTTGTTTGACCAAACATAAAGAAGGCGATTGATAAAATTTTGAAAAGTTTTCAATCTCCCAGTTATTCTAACTTTGTTAGCTGTCCAAAAGATGAAAACAACACATTGTACGGCTTCCCTAATGCAACACAGAAAATGCTGTAAAGTTCTCAAGGCCGCAAAATGTTATCTAACGACACTCCAGATTGTGTAGTATTTCAAAACAAAATTTACAAGGTCATTTTTAATATTTTGATCATACAATTCTTATGTAAGATAAGGTCCGTTCGGCTCAGGAACACAATCAAACGAATGTTACCGCAATGCGTCAAAGAGTGGATATATCAGTGGCGAACTCCTTGTTTGTACCGACACGAATCTTCAGAACCAAAACCACGCCGGAATTTCTTGAGTTTAGGAAAATCACTACTCGGAAATTGAACACCGTTTTCCATGTTTTCAGAATACTAGCGTACGTTACCAATAAACAAGAACATCTGTTGACAAACTGTGTGTCGTATTTACTGACCACCTACCATTCCACAATAAAGATTCCGTCGTGATTTTCGAAAATTGATCCGGCTGTTAGCTTATTCCCTAGAAGTCGACTCGAGGTTAGTTCATAGTATGGCCTCATCTCTGGAGACACAGTTGCATTTATTTTGATTCTTGGCCAAAATGCGAACGCTGGAGCACAGTATACATACAGTATACAGTATACACACAGTATACATACATACATATACAGTATATATACATTACAACAAACTACAGGACAAATAGAGCTCTTAAGTAACCAAAAATAAAATTTACTTCAGTATTTGCGGGACGCAATTTGGAAAAACAGGCATCTTATCGTAGAAAAAATTATTATTATTATTATTATATACTATTCAGCAGATATACATATTATATGTGTATATGTAATATCAGATGTATATTATTCAGCAGAGAGACGTACACAAAACCATTATGTACGTTGGATTGTAAACGTATAGTAGAGTGCCTGGTGTCAAAGCCACCAAGTGGTATGTGGTTCACGCAAGTACGGATCGTTCGGTGGTGTGCTTAGGTTGAAAAATCTGCGGTCTTCAATATTTTACGCTGAATTCCACGTTTTCATGGCCTACCTACTGTGCTGCTCTTGCTCCTGAATACAGGGATGTTGAAAGATACAAAGATATAAAGATAAAAACTTGTTCAATTCATTCGGCCCGTTTGCTAAAGAGGAGCCTGTCGGTAGTTCAGTTAGGGAAGATGGTCATTTGTTTGTTAGCTGAGCTGAGCAATTTGATTACCAACCACCGACCCATCGCTACGATCCACCACGCTCCCTAACAACGCACTGATGATGTCACCTCGAGTTGTGACCTCTGCAATCAAATAGCCCAGCTCAGCGAACAAACCAACGATGATTTAGCACGTATTTAACATTTCACAAACGGTATCAAAATTCATACGTGAAACTCGTTGGTTTCAGTAAAATTGGTGAAGCCCGTTTAGTTGAGTGGTGAATGGCGGATTCCAACTGACCCTGTACATATCTGAATCACGTGTTCTACATATCTATTAAAACGCATGCGCAAAACATGGGAGGACGATTCCAGAGTGTGTGGATGAATAACGTCAGAATCATAGCTTAACGTATGGCCACGCGGTTATCACTTTTTTCTGACCTCTGTGAAATTTAGACGGGCTACCAGGTTACATTTTCATCAGGCTGTAACAACTGTTCGGACGTGAATGGGACAGCTCTTGTGATATACACGAGTTTGCACGTCAATTCCGTTCAAACGAGAGACTTAAGTAAATGCCGGCTGTAGCCATCGTTTATAGCTTTTCTCAACTGAACGTACTGTACGCGGGCGACCCATCTTTCATTTGGTACTGTAATAGAAACGGCGCTGGAATTTCCTTTAGGAAAACTACTCACAAGTTTGATGAAATCGTTTAAACGAAGAACACATACAACAGGAAATGGACAAATAAAATTTCAACGAATATAAAAACAGGAATCTCAAATGAACTCAAGCTAAATGTCTCGTCCACAAATGTTTCAGTTCGTGCACCATGCGGGATATCGCAGAGGGAGCCAGCTGAAGCGCTTTATCTCTGAGTGGCCTAGCGTGTGTTGTGATCTGCAGCTTAACATGTTATCAACAATCATTTGTGACGGGTACGCATTACTGACAGAAAAAACAATCTAAATCTGCGTTTACTCTTGTCTTTCTTTTATTCTGCATATCCTACATGACAGTTCATGATGTATTTCACTACTATGGGGGTGATTCTGTGAGATAACTTTATCATGAATGAATGTGTAGGTAGAAGAGCATTCTACGCATATGGGTCCATCAGTAAGGTTGACCGTGCCACCAAAAACAACAGTCTTGTACAGAGCTGAAAACCGGTTCCCATGTTTTAATCAGAAAAATGCATGTGCTGATTTGGTCTGGTTTTCAACTGTCGGTTCCAATGCCTTCACAACACATTGTTGCTCTTTTGGATTCTGTTATTACAATATCAGATGTTACACACTAACTCTCGTCCTGTTTTAGTCGTGTATTAGTCTGATTTCAAAATGAAACCTCATGTTTGGAGACAAGTGTTATTGTTCCTATCCCACTGGGAGCTGCAATCTACAGACCCTAAATGTGTGTACCAGGTCAGTTTTTACCGATATACCACAGAAGTATTACTCTATCGGTCGAGGTATACCAGCGAACAAACTAACACTTTGTTCTGGATTTCCACTATCATGCTAAACGGAAGCGGAAACAAAAAACCTGTGACGAGTACATTAAAGGCACTTGGTTTCCTAATAGGCCTGCGTGGAGCCCGGTTAAAAGTAAATTTTGGTACGAATGTGTAGGCTTATCTTGAGTGGCAAACGATTTTCAGAATTTCGGAGGATGGGTGATCTAGTAATTCGCTGGGAATATATCCTAAAATTTTCGAAAAGTTTTATCCATGAACAACGATTCAAGAGGCTTATCACTCTGCCCTAGATGCGTGATCCGTATCAAGAATATGTAAAATATGTTTTGATACTAACCATGTACTCATATTCCAATTTCCGATCACTTCGCAATTACCTTCTTTTGTTTCAACGTTCAGCGCTTGATGAGAACGTTCTAACGTCTCCTATTAATGTCCTGCTTTTATTGGCTACACTAGTTGTTTCCGGTGGTGCCAAACGTAGAACTGGTGAGGAGATTGGTCAAGCGCTGCAACTGTCAACGGGCATCAATGAGTTGTTTTTACAAACAGCTGTGGATGAATCAGCTGGTATATTCAAAGAGCTCTACGATGAAAACCCCAGCGAAGAAACCGCCATCGAGTGGGAGATGACGAAACTCATCAAGACCAACAATGGAAGTTTTACTCAAAATAACTGTGATGTCAATCCCAGATTCAGGAAGACCACAGAGAACGGCCTTTTTTACAGACTTTCGACACATTGTAGTTTTTACGCTTTGGTTCGGCGTTCCTGTGCTATTGTCCCCTTTGTAATTAAACTTTCTCTTGCTCGTAGGCTGTTTTGTCGTGCGATCGGAATCTGCAGCGGCACTTGTCCTAGTGGCATGAAAGGATTCAAATTTCTTTATCCACACCGACGTCATTAGAATAACATCAAGGCTGATATGAGACGAAAGAACTGCGGGTGTTGCGTCGGAAAAGAATGAGTGGAACACTTGTGCCATGAACAAGAGACTCACGCGAGTGTTACTCTAATGTGTAGCGTCAAACAGCCTGGTGTGGATTGTTCACCGCGGTCTAACTCGACAGAGCACTTTCGGAAGGAGTATTCATTAGCACAGCTTATACGCTTGTGTCTACATAAGATTGATAAAAGGGAAACCTGGAGTTCAAAAAACCGATGTACATGACGTCGTCTGATATCTTTCTTACGTAGCGAAATGCGGGAAAACTTAAATAAATGACCCCGCGATGACGGACCTTTGGACTGTAAATCAATCACTGCATCTAAGACCGCCCTCAGCGACGCATTTACTGTAGAGCGCAGAGGTAGAGTTTTGGAAATGCTTCGGTGCGATTTGCGTTCCAGCTTATTGGTAGGTTAAACTGAATGTAAAAGCTATCGTAATTTCAGATGTGTGAAGTAAATCAGTCGAATTAAAGAGCGTAATCCTCGGAGAATTTCTATTCATCTTTATTCAGTGAGCAAGTGGTTTTGAATTCTTCGGGATTCCTACGCATCCCCCAGTTTGTTCACAAACCTGCTACTTGCAACATTGAACAAGGTCTTTTCAATGCGATTTGTCGGTTTCTTGTGATTCCTGTGTAATTCCATTGGAAACGAAAACAAAAAGTAAAGTTTAGATGGAATTGGATATAAACCAGCATACTTATTACATATGTAGTCCAGTATTTGTATTTTGCGTAGCACAAGGAATCAGAACTTTGAGTTGGGTTTTTTTAAGAAAACGTCATATTTTCATATTCTCAGTTACTATCATTTAACTACTAAAATGAATTCTCGAGATTGGTCCAGTGCCGTTTACCCTAGAAGAATATCCTAAGAAATGCGCTGACCCTTTTGAAAATACTGGAGACGTTAACGATGATGATGCTACCAGAAATAACCAAGATTTCGTTTGACTTATGATGTAATTAAAAGTGCGATTCTAGTAGCAGAATAAATTTTGTACCTTAAATGCGGCAAGCTATGCCGTTGGCCATAAGCATATACCGTGATGTCGATTTAAAAAGGATGGAGCATTTTAAAGTTTCTCTAAACGAGAAATTTCCTCACGGTTTTGTTGGTTGTGTAGGTGAATTTTTCGGTCAGAATGGAGGCAATTCGGTTCATCAATGTATGGCTCAAGAGAGAAACGCGTGGAAGAATTCCAGAGTGTTTCCAAAGTCCAGAAGACATGTTGCCGTCGTCAAAGGTTGACCTACTCAACGCGCTGACCTTTACCGGTAAGTCTGCATAATCATTGAATAATAAACCTGGCGGTGAACCAAAGCTATTATTCAGAAACAATCTTTGGCAATAAAAATGAATGATCAATAGTTCGTACTGCTTAAATAATAGGTTAATCCGGTTNAAAAGTTTTATCCATGAACAACGATTCAAGAGGCTTATCACTCTGCCCTAGATGCGTGATCCGTATCAAGAATATGTAAAATATGTTTTGATACTAACCATGTACTCATATTCCAATTTCCGATCACTTCGCAATTACCTTCTTTTGTTTCAACGTTCAGCGCTTGATGAGAACGTTCTAACGTCTCCTATTAATGTCCTGCTTTTATTGGCTACACTAGTTGTTTCCGGTGGTGCCAAACGTAGAACTGGTGAGGAGATTGGTCAAGCGCTGCAACTGTCAACGGGCATCAATGAGTTGTTTCTACGAACAGCTGTGGATGAATCAGCTGGTATATTCAAAGAGCTCTACAATGAATACCCCAGCGAAGAAACCGCCATCGAGGGGAAGAGAGACGAAACTCATCAAGATCAACAATGGAAGTTTCACTCAAAATAGCTGTGATGTCAATCCCAGATTAAGGAAGACCACAGAGAACGGCCTTTTTACAGACGTTCGACAGGTTGTAGTATTACGCTTTAGCCCGGCGTTTCTGTGCTATTGTCCCTTTGTAATTAAAATTTATCTTGCTCTTAGGCTGTTTTGTCGTGTGATCGGAATCTGCAGCGGCACTTGTCCTAGTGGCATGAAAGGATACAAGTTTCTTTATCCATACCGACGTCATTAGAATAACATCAAGGCTGATATGAGAAGAAGGAACTCCGGGTGTTGCGTCGGAAAAGAATGAATGGAACACTTGTGCCATGAACAATAGACTCACACGAGTGTTACTCTAATGTGTGGCGTCAAACAGCCCGGTGTGGATTGTTCACGGCGATCTAACTCGGCAGAGCACTTTCGGAAGGAGTATTCATTAGCACAGATTATACGTTTGTGTCTACATGAGATCGATAAAAGAAACGCCTGAAGTTCGAAAAACTGATGTACATGCCGTGGTCTGATATCTTTCTTACGTAGCGAAAAGCGGGAAAACTATAATAAATGACCCCTGTGGTGACGGACCTTTGAACTGTAAATCAATCACTGTATCTAAGACCGCCCTCAGCGACACCAGAGGTAGAGTTTTGGAAATGCTTCGGTGCGATTTGCGTTCCAGCTTATTAGTAGGTTAAACTGAATGTAAAAGCTATCGTAATTTCAGATGCGTGAAGTAAATCAGTCGAATTAAAGAGCGTAAGTCTCGGAGAAATAATCATCTTTATTCAGTGAGCAAGTGGTTTTGAATTCTTCAGGATTCCTATTAATCAACTAGTATGTTCACAAACATGTCACTTGCAACATTGAACAAACAAGGTCTTTTCAATGCGATTTGTCGGTTTCTTGTGACTCCGGGGTACTTCCATTGGAGACAAAAACAAAAAAGTAAAGTTTAGATGGAATTGGATATAAAGCAGCATACTTATTACATATGTAGTCCAGTATTCGTATTTTGCGTAGCACAAGGAATCAGAACTTTGAGTTGGGTTTTTTAAGAAAACATCATATGTTCATATTCTCAGTTACTATCATTTAACTACTAAAATGAATTCTCGAGATTGGTCAAGTGCCGTTTACCCTAGAAGAATATCCTAAGAAATGCGCTGACCCTTTTGAAAATACTGGAGACGTAAACAATGATGATGCTACCAGAAATAACCAAGATTTCGTTTGACTTATGATGTATTTAAAAGTGCGATTCTAGTAGCAGAATAAATTTTGTACCTTAAATGCGGCAAGCTATGCCGTTGGCCAGAAGCATATATCGTGATATCGATTTAAAAAGAATGGAGCATTTTGAAGTTTCTTTAAACAAGAACTTTCTTCACGGTTCTGTTGGTTGTGTAAGTGAATTTTTCGGTCAGAATGGAGGCATTTCGGTTCATCAATGTATGGCTCAAGAGAGAAACGGGTGGAAGAATTCCAGAGTGTTTCCAAAGTCCAGAAGACATGTTGCCGTCGTCAAAGCTTGACCTACTCAACGCGCTGACCTTTACCGGTAAGTCTGCATAATCATTGAATAATAAACCTGGTGGTGAACAAAGGTTATTATTCAGAAACAATCTTTGGCAAAAAACATGAATAATCAATAGTTCGTATTGCTTAAATAATAGGTTAATCCGGTTACACAGAAGCTGTGCTTAGTTCAAACGAAATTCTCAAACCATATGGCGACGAATTATCTCAAGTTTTGATCCAGATAAACAACCAGAGGATACAGAAAACATAGTGCCATGTATACCTGGTCGCTAGTTTGTTTGTCGAGTTGGAGAAAGCGATCAAAAAAGCTTCCTCATCGTTCGTGAAAGTGCCACCGCTGTATCATGCTGAAACAAAGCAGCACGGTGCAAATGTTACTTAATGCACTGTCAGCTGGGACCAGAATTCTCACTTGGTTGATTGCAGTGG